>JAHHFK020004749.1:0-600000 GCA_024533555.2 Aedes koreicus | reverse complement strand
GCTGTTCCATCGTGTTTTGGGAAAAATGCTGCAAATCTGTAACCAAAACGGCTCAAGAGTACAAAAAAGGTTTAACGATCAGTTGACTTTATATCCCAAGCGCGAAGCAGGAAAGAAACCGGGAGCAGCATATAGGAAGACAGAGGTAAAGTTTAAGGGTAATTTCACCCGAAATCCCAACATTTCAACACGTGATGTTGCCAAAGAGGTCTGCGTTTCGTCAAAAAGTAACGCCCAGAAGGTCAAAACAGTAGCTGGATTACAAGCATACAAGGTTCAAAACTTCCTAAACCGCGATGAACTGCAGTAAACTGTAGCCAAAACTCGTGCTAGCAAGCCCTACACGGAGATGTTGACCAGATACAGTTGCTGTGTGATGGATGACGATGCATACGTCAAAGCTGACCTTCAACAAATCAGCGCCAACATTTGATTAGAGCGAATCTGCTTTTGTAAACAACCACTTTGTCGGCTAATTTATCGGAAGTTGAATACATTACCTTCAAATTGAATATATCAGCGGATAGAGATAAAGCTCATCCTCCTTAAAGAATGCTTAATTGGTATTTGTGACCTTTTGTTCAAGAGAAAATGACTACGAAAGCCATTGTTTACAAAAGCAGATTCACCCTAAGAGCACCCGTACCGGTGCGCGACTAAACTATAGTTGATCGCCCTCACCATCACTTCAAACCGTATCGGGCGCTACTAAAAGCGCTAGCAAAATTGTGGCGCAACTATCGGAAAGCATCAGGCGCTCAAATTTAGCAACGCGATAGTGGCGCGAGAGAGCGTTGCTATTCGACTGCCAATTGTCAAAAATCTCCGATTGGTTTGTTGTTTAATTTTGTTTACGCAATCAGGATTAGTGGCAATTTTGAATTTGATTCAAAGAAAATTATTGCTTTATCAACTTTAAGTCAATTTGGTTTAATAATAAGAATTTTATCAATTGGGTCGTGCGATGGCTTTTTCATGATTTCTCCCTTGGATAGATTTTTGGTTGGCATGAAAGAGAACCATTAGCCACAATGGCCGCTCTGGTAACCTCTGGGGTGTTCCGGGGGAACCTGTAGGAGATGTTTGGCGCCAAACCACGTGGTGCGACGGTTTTTTCTTCATGAGACTCTCGGTAGGCCTGAAAAGGACCATTAGCTACATTGGCCTCTCTCGGAACCTCTGAGGTGCCTCGGGGGAACCTGTAGGAGGTGACATTTGTGTTTTTGCACCAAACCACGTCGTGCGACAGCTCTGTCTTTTTTATTTCACCTGGAGAGTCCTTCGGTAGGCATGAAAAGAATAATTTACCACAATGGCCCATTCGGAAACCTCTGTGGTGATTTGGCGAAACTTATAGGAAAGGACATTTATATTTTTGTACCAAACCCCAGTGGAGACCACTGTAACCAATGGTTCTTTTCATGCCAACCGAACGTCTCTCCAAGAGAAATCACGAAGAAAGAGCCATCGCAATTGACTTTGTTTATGACGATCACCGAATTTGTCAAACTGATGATGGAGCACTAGTTTAGCAGCGACCGATACAGAACTCGGTAACAAAATATAGTAGCGACCGGTGTGAGATTGAGTGACTAAACTAAAAGGACAGCTCGATGCACTAGTATTTGAGTCACCCAGATAGTTGCGCCCAGGATAGGAGTTTTACACCGGAAAAGATAAATTCAAAGTGGATGATGGTTTCAAAAATTAGAGGTGAGTTATATCAAGGATGTAACCGCGAGGTTCACGTAGGACCGTGTTAGTGTATAGTAATAATGGTATCATCTAATTTATACATATTATAATACACATGTTTCAATATAAAATTGAAATGTTTTCATTATTTTACGTTGACCAGTCGCTTCTTAAGATTTTTTCTTCATAGCGCACTTTCGTGACCCTCTTCTTTCTGGGCTATGCTATTCAACACTAGGATATAGCACGCTTGCCGGACCGATATGATTTCATATTTTGTTAAGACCATCAAAACCTATCTATCAGATCATTCCAGGTCTTCCAGAAGAATTTCCATTCTGATACTTTTAACGTTGATAATGGTGTTCTCCAGGGGAGCCTTTTAGGTCCTTTCTTTTCAACATCTTCACGTCAGATGTTCCTCCCCTACCGGGTGGTGGTATTTTGTCGATGTTTGCGGACGACACTTCCATGATCTCCAAGGGTCGAGTGATTCGTGCTCTGACTGGAAAACTTCAGGAGGGCTTCAATGTTCTGTCCGATTTCAATAACAGTTAGATATGTATAAAAGCAGTTAAAACACAGACGATTCTGTTTCCACACTCAAAGTCACCTCGACTCATTCCGCCAGGAGATGTCAAAATCCACCTCTGTAACACACCGATCGATTGGTCCGGGGAAGTAGTCTATACCTTGGTCTTGCCCTAGATAGCAAGTTGTTGTTCCGATCGCATGTTCACAAAACCTCAACTAAATGTAGTATTCTGTTATGACAAAACGTCCACTCTATCGACCAAGAACAAGTTTGCAGTTCATAAGCAAATCATACTTCACTTCGAGTACGGTTTGCCATTCTGGGAGAGTTGCGCCAATTGTTATCATCGAAAACCCAAGGTAGTTCCGCACAACATCCTTCCGATGAAACTCATTTTACGGCAGCTCCTTGAATGTGGGGCCCCGAAACCGTAACCTCCCCCAGGTCTGGCCAGTAGTCGTCTGTCTATCATCTCTTCAGCCATCGTAACCAATGGTTCTTTTCATGCCAACCGAACGTCTCTCCAAGAGAAATCATGAAGAAAGAGCCATCGCAATCGACTATGTTTATGACGATCACCGAATCTGTCAAACTGGTGATGGAGCACTAGTTTAGCAGCGACCGATACAGAACACGGTAACAAAATATAGTAGCGACCGGTGTGAGATTGAGTGACTAAACTAAAATGACAGCTCGATGCGCTAGTATTTTAGTCGCTCAGATAGTTGCGCCCGATACGGATGCTCTTAGTGAAGTGGTTATCACAACGATAGTATTTTTTCATTGTTTATCAGCCAGGTATTATAATGTTTTATCTAAATTACTGATACTAGTGGTTTGGTAGAAGAAATATTGCACAGATATATAATCCGCTGTGAATCGAGCTTAAAATTTCAAAATCATCCCTAGCGCCACACCAAAAGTGACAGGCTTCAATAACTAACGCTTTTTTCAGTCCTCTGAATCTAACCTTATCTAATGCAAACATGGCCAGTACGAAAAAAGATCTTGGAAACAATTGGGCTTGATGACGTCCAATTACATTATTTGTCTTATTCTTCCTCAGGTGATCCATCATTTGACAGCTCTGGTCAAAGGCCAGTAACTAAGACTATATGCCCTCCATGTGTTTGAACGTCTACGTCGACGATGCTTCTTATTGTTATGGATCTCGTAAATTAAATTTGACCATTCTGACGAACTCTGCCACTTCCTCGAATAAAGATTGTACTCCAAAAAAAATGCAACAGACAAAACTCATCACCAAATGATTTATTTTAAGTCGGATATTTATGAAACTCTCAGGGAATAAATAAACACATATTAACTATGTTTTTTGCAAAGTTAGTTTATTCAACCTCCTCTCCTAGGCTAAATGCTAGCACTTGCGACTTAACGCAAACCACCAAATCTGTTGAACAGGATGCTCTATATTTTTTACACACTTTTATCCACTTTTTTTTTTTCAAATCCTTGTCGTTTTTGAAGACCTTCCCTGTTTTCCGGAGCTTGCCCTTTATAATCGCATGGCATTTTTCTATAGGACGGAATTCTGGCGAGTTTGCCTCCATCGGCACAAAAACAACATCGTTGGCTTCGTACCACTCCATCACTGGTTTCGCGTAATGGCACGATGCCAGATCCGGCCAAAACATAGTGTCACCTTTGTGAGACCGGAGGAAGGGCAGCAGGCGCTTCTGGAGGCATTTTTCTTTAGATGGCCGTTGATGGTACCGGTCGTTATTTCTGAGTCTAATGCTTGTTTCAGAAGGTAAATTCCGATTAATAAGAAGTAAATAAGCAGAGGGATGAACGTCCGAATATTGGCAGTTTTAATTATAGACTACATACAACTCCATATCCCAGGTGATGCATAAACTGAAAACCCGTCCTGTAACGTTTGCATTTCAAAAAATGGACAAAAATTGCCGATTTTTCATGGGTTTACCTTCACCCGCACTGACGAAACAACCATGTAGCATCAATCATAGTAACCCATGCGTCAGCAGACAAAATTTAACAGCTCTGTCAGTCGAACTCTAATCGTGACGGCAAAAACAGTGAAGCAACTCCGTTCAGAAGTGTGCGCGTACAAAAAACGGCACCCCGCCGCGTCGAAAACGGACATCGTGCGGCACTTTTTGGAAGCCGGATACGCCCGTTTCGGCATCTACAACATCTTGGCACTATAAGACAACAATCAGAACATCGAAAGAAAGCCCGGTTCCGGACGGCCGACGACCCTGAGCGACAAGAAGCTCCAAAGGATGCTGAAGAGGAAGACCGAGGGAAAAGTGACTACATCGCTGCGTGCGCTTGGCCGGGAGGTCGGTTCAACCGGCCAAACAGTGAAAAAGTACCTGGCGAACATGAACATACATGTCAGGAAGCGGAAGTCACGTCCACTGGTTTCGGAGCTGCAGGCAATGACGCAGCGGCAGCGGCTGAATAAGATGGTCAACTCGATTTTCCCGGCGAATCACGACGTGGCGGTGGTGATGGACGACGAGACCTATCTCACCCTGGACGGCTGGCAGGGCACTTCGTTATTTACTTCCCCCACGAAGGAAGTGAGCTCCGAGGTGAAGTTCATTTCACACACCAAGTTCCCCAAGAAGGTGCTGCTGTGGCTGACAATCAGCTAGAAGGGGATGTCAAAGCCACTCTTCTTTCGCTCGGGACTGGCCGTGAACGGAGAAATTTAGGACGAAATAGTACGAGATGCCTGCCGGAAGTTGCGTCGTTCATCAAGAAATACCATAAGGGCGAAGACGCGGTGTTCTGGTCGGACCTGGCGTTGGCCCACTACTCGAAGCGATCGTTGGAGGAGATGGAGCGGCTGAATATCGATGTGGTACCCAAGTCGGTGAACCTGCCCAACGTCTCCCAGCTGCGTCCCATCGAGAGTTTCTGGGCCAACCTGAAGCGTAAGATCTACTCCAAGGAATTGTTAAATAAAACGAAGAAAGAACTCAAAATCATGCCTACACGCATGTTTTCGTCCGCCATGGCGAATGTTCCGTTTAACAGCCGGAAGGCCACTCGCAAGGGCGAAGAATTTTTTTGCAAGTAAGCTTAAATAATTACCTTCCATGGGACATTTATGAAAAGCAATTATCTGTCTGAGCTTTTTTTTTATCACCATCCGATAAAAGTCCATTTTTTTAATACAAACGTTACCGTATGAAGTCATGAGATGAATTCTCGTGTAAATCAAAAACAAATATTCATGAGGCTTCCCTAATAAATTTCATATCGTTATTTTTCTTAACGAACTAGTATCATCCAAACCATTAAAGAAATGGTTGGAGGATTTGTGATATCGTTTGTTTAAGGTAATTTTTTATCGGGGTTGAGGGCTTACGCTGAAGCATTCTCGACGGCAGCCATTACCTCAAAATTTAGAACTGATATAACTCAGAATCTGTAATAGATATTGAATATTTCATCACACTAGTTTGTATGCTTACTTGTTGTGAGCAATGATGGAGTTCGATTCGATGTTCATTCATAATATAGGGCAGTTAAAAATGATCAAAACAAGCATGTTGTTATCTTTTTTAATTATCGGAAAGAAAAATAAGGAGATTTTATCAACACTTGCGGTTCATTCTACCTTGTGACTGAGTAGAATTTTATTCCTTTCTCTTTTTCTCACACGGGAATGTAATGCAATTTTAGTAAAAAGCGGATCTAATTAAAACTTGAGTTTATCCACTTAAAGCTATGTCCATTTAGAATCTGGAATAATAAAATCATCTGTATCTGGGTAACGGATTGACATACAATTAAGTTTAATACATCAAAATAAAGGTAATTCACTGTACTTTAAGGAAAAAAAAAATATCAATACAAATAATATCCCTTCGTTTCTAATGAAAATTCCTACTTTCTTCTTTATTCCTCCCATCAAACTCTGCACACCTCCGGAGTTAACTTCCTTGGCACATTTGTTACACATTTTGGTCATCTGAGTCGCGTCCCGAGCCGTTTTTCCACTTTGCTTAAGCTTCCGCTTCATTATTGCCCAAAATCTTTCGATGGGCCGGAACTGCGAGCAGTTGGGTGGATTTATGTTTTTATCGATGAAACCTACGTTATTATCGCGGTACCACTGGATGACTTCGCGGCTGTAGTGGCAACTCGCCAAATCTGGCCAAAACTTCACGGGACCTTTATGGGCTTTAATGAAAGGTAGTACCCGGTTTTTAAGGCATTTTTCCTTGGACAGCTTCGATTCCATCGTCTTATTCGTCACGAACACTTTGGTCTTTGCTCCGCAGCTGCATATCCAAATCATCAGTTTTTTTTGGCAAATTTGTCCATAAAAGCAAACTTAAACTTCGCAGGAAGATTTTTTGGCCAGGAAGCTGTCCGAAATCCATTTTGACGTAGGTTTCATCGTCGATGAGCAGGTATCCTTGGTACCTGCTGGTACAATTTCCGAGCTCGAGTTTTGGTGACGAAACTTTGCTTCAACGTTCTGTTTGGTTGCTTGCTGGCTCGATAAGAACGATATCCTGCTCGCAAACGAATTCTTCGAACGGTACTGCGAGCAGCAGCGTATTTTTGTGCGATTTCATTATCTGATATTCCAGGGTTTGCTCTGACGGTTCTCAACAGCTTCTGGTTCAGCTTGCGGTCATATGTTCCACTACGACGCTTACCTTAAGGCACTCGATCCTTGCTCTTTTGCTCCCTTAAACGTTTGAGCACATCATACACGGTTGATTTGGCAATTTTCAACGTTTTTGCGATTTTTATTGCGGACCACGTTGGATTATCAACGTGGGTGTGCAGAATTTTGTCTCTCCTCTCGGCTTCCATCTGGAATAACTGTTGACTCACTGCACGAAACACCGTGAAATTTATACCACAGAAAGTGGGCGCCTAGGTTAACAAACCGCTGTAAAAGAATTTTGCAGTGGTCACTTTCCGTGCCGCTGCAACACAATAAGTGATTCCGGATTCTAACTGGACAGAACTTTAACTTTTTCGCGGGAAAAATGGGAAAGTAATACAAATGAAAGAGCGGGTGTTTTGAGCGTGAACTGATCATAAAGTCCAACCCCTTGGTTACTCCTCTTGTTTACACGTAAGTTGTAAAAAAGAAAGAGTAAATGTCAAAAACAAAATATATTCTAGGAATCATTTTGTTCACACACATTTACAAAACGAAGGGTGTTCATGTTTTATTTAAATGCACGATTCAAAGAAATGCGTCAAGTTTAGGTCGATCAAATTTTAATTGTAGCACAGTTACAATTCTCTTCTATGTTTCTTTAAGGGTGTTCAATCAAAGGCGTAGCCTGGACTACAAGCCCCCTCCCCCTTGGGGGTGGATGGAGGGAGAACATTTTAAATAAGAGCACCTCGAAAATCAGCAGTCATCCATTCCGTCGTATATTTGAAGCCGTCCCTACCGATATGACTTTTAAGAAAACTTCGGCCGATTCACCTCACGAGCTAGCTTATATGTTTGCGGATTACTTCGAGAATGTGTACAGTCAAATGTCGCCAACCTTTTTCCTGACAGTCTTAGATTCTGTCCTGCTTTTAATTTGCATTGTCCTCCTCGGGTTGTGAGCCAACATGAAGTTTTGTCAGCCCTGAAAAAGTTTGATGTGTCGAAAGCAAGGACCTGACGGACAGCCATTGTCCTGTAGCCAACATGTCTAACATCCAAACGTCAAAAGATTCATTGTTTGTTAACAATACTGGGGTTCGTGCCCGTAGTAACAAACGTGAGACGGGCTTTATTCAAATAAGGCCCGCGATATGTTGCATACTGTCAAATGCAAGTAAATGGGATAGGGTTGCCAGGCCCCCGCTTCGAAAGGGTCTGGCACAGACAACATACTGCCGTTGCTTTTAAGAGAATGTGCTAACTCACTGTTGACGCCGCTGAAGGTACACTGTTGTAAAACGATATCGAAATGCATAATATTTGCCTTATGAAACTGCATGAGCCCACTATATTTTGATTCCATACGGCCCTTATGACATCGATGTGTGAACTATGGTTTTCTCAGTTAATCGTAATGATTTTCTCAAGTCATTCTTATCAAATTTCATAAACTGCCCTATGAATTTCATGGCTGTTGTTTGTGCAAGAAAGTCATAAAGTATATGTAAGAAATGATAAAAAGTGCGCCTCGAATCATTGTTTTGGATACTCTTGGTGAATACTGAATGCTGATCCCTATATTACCGACGCGCACGGTGTCGACTTGCTGTCATTTGTTGTTTGTTTACCGCGCACGATGAAGGAGTACCGTGACGTCGTAGTAAAGTTGTTTGCGAGAGGTGAGCTACCCGGTGACATATTCCGGTGGTTAAAATCCCACGGGGTGAAGCAGAATTTCATTTATACCACCATCCGTTGGTACCTGACGGACCTAGACCGGCTCGGCCAACGACCGTGCGAGATCCGGGCGGTCGCGTTCGGCGAGGACTCCAACAGCCATCAAGGTGGTGAGGGAGCGGGTTCGTCGAAAAATGATCCGCTCGATCCGGAAGACCGCTGCTGACCTGGATGTGTCGATCGGGACTGCCCACACCAGCATGACGAAGGAGCTGGGATACAGGCCGTACAAGAAACGCAAGGTTCACGTGATAACGGAGGCTACAACGAAAAAGAAGGTTGGACAGAGCCAAACTGATACTTTCGCGGCACACAGGTCAGGAGTTCGTGTTTTCTGATGAGAAACTCTTTGTCTTTCAACAGCCGCACAATGTTGAAAATGATCGGCTATGGGCATCCCGTGGTTCCAGAGCAACGCGTCGGTGATGGTTTAAAGGGCCGTATCCAGGCGTGGAAGCTCCCACTGGTGTTTATCGAGAAAAACGTGATTTTGGGTGCTCCCAGCTAATATGTCGTACAGGTTCTCAATAAACATTGCTTCAATAAAAATTTAAAAATTGACTCAGAAAGAATATTTTGTATTTTAATTTTTTTAACACATTTTTAAAGTGTATTTGAACTCATTGAACACCCTCTGGAGGTTATTTGTTTTTGACCTTGTCAAAGGTAGTATAGATTGCTCTGCGCTGTTACAAAACATTAACTTTTATGCACCTTCTCACCAGCTTTGTGACGTTGTTTAACTGGAGTCAGTCGCCATATAGAACTACGTATGGGCATAACAATCCTTTTGATAACTGTGTTAGATCGTTTAACAATGTAAGCGCTGATTTTGATTTTAATATGTCTAAATGTGTGTTTAAGAATAGAATTAAAAACCTAGGTTATGTACTAGTCTGTTGAGTTTTTTTAAATTCCAAACAAAGAACAATAAATAAAAAACATTCTGTTGAATCTGCAGCAGAGTTTTCCCGTGATTTCATAGCAATGTAATTGGCAACCATATTTCTTGCGCTAGTTTCAAATGACTACGTTGTTTATTGATCATTGTTTTGCTTTACTGAAAACATCGCTTGTTCGTTTGTTTCAGTGTCCGACGGTACGTTTGGATTAATTGACTTCAGTTCCTTGCGATGCCTATAACTGTCCCATATTTTTTCCCCAAATTTGAGATACAGGCTCAATCGAATCAATTTTTCAGATCCAACTTTACATGTTTATAACTGCACATAAGTTATGTTAGAACTATTTTTTTTATGCTGTGTTAACGTGACCTACGTGGTCGGTTCATCATACCAGCGAGACGACCTTGGCCCTACATATTGAACCCATCAACACATATGCTGGGACCAACGGCTTTACTTCCTTTCCGAAGGAAGACGTGATCAGAGTTTTTTCGTCTCAGAAAATCCCAACGGCGCTGACTGGAATCGATATTAGACCGACTGAAGTGAAAGACAATCACGGTTACCACGGCACCGTCCTTCGAACTAAAGTTAGGGGGTCGTCTCGAGGTTAATAGGAATAGAAATTCAACGGATGGGAAGCAACATTGATATAACAGTGTTATATGACAGGTAACACGGTTATCCAAACTGCAAAAAATATGGTACATTTTTCTGGACGCAGTCAATTTTCCACTGAATGCTATAAACAATCCAAAATGAGGTGGAATCCCAAGTAACATTGCTAAAACCATCCAGCTTTATTAAGTTTTATTAAAGTTTTATGAAAGCCACTAGAAATCAATTCGGCTTTATTATGGCAGCAAGAGATGCCAATAGGTTTCAAATTTTAGTCTGGTTTATAAGAACCTACACAGCTTCTTTACAACGATCTTAAACCCTTCACTTCTAAAATTCCTTTTACTCCTATCAAAGGTTTTATTCTGACTTTATTAACTCATAAAATGCTGTTTTGAAATGCCGTTTTAGGACTCATTCATATTATCTTATTATGGTCAGTTGAAAAAGCATTTTAAAACCATTTTGCCTCCAGTAAATGCATTAAACGGCTAACTGGCATTGAGGAAAGCTACCAAGCGACCAGATAGTTCTATAGTAGCCATTGCTAAGATAAATTGGCTTTTTTGGCAAAACTGTGATTTCTTGCAATCGCCATATTGAAATATATGAAATAATTGAAATGTGAAAAAATAAATACACCAAATTTTAAATGTAATACAATTGAACTGTAGATCTGAGACAAACTTCGGTATTCGTTTAGATAACCTTATTGAATTCTATCAATTTTCAGGAGTTTCATGATTAATTTACCGAATATATTTCTTTCAATTTTGTTTTTGTTGTTGTAAACTCGCATAATTTCCAAGGCGCATTAATTTTCAGCTCTTATCGTGCCAATATTCACCATAAAATTAAATGCGCATATGATTTGGAGCATGATACGCTATAAAAAAAACTCAATTTCTTTTGTATATTTTGCTATCAATCATAATTTCCCGCAACAGAAGAACTTTTTTCTGAGCCATTATTTGCTGTTGAGTGAATCAGAAGAGCAACAAAGCAAAACAACAAAAACCAACCACGATATCGCCGTGAAGTTTGACAGCTGTGGCCATTTAGCCCTATGCTGGTTTTGATGGCGGCCAATAGGTTTTATGATGGTTCTCAAGTGGTCATAACAGCTTTCACTAGAACATTTTCAAAATCTTTATGGTCTTAGAAAGGTTTTATTAATTTGTTTTCACAACCGTCTATAGAGTGGGCCACTTTGTACACATTTCGGCTTTAAAGATGCATAGAGGAGGTGTTGGTGGATAAAACAGTTTTGAATGTAGTGTCATCAACAAAGCCGGGAGGAGTGCTATACGGCTGGAATAGAACTGAAATTGTTACTTGGGATATGCAATGATAGTTCAGGCTAGATCATGAAAATGTCAGTTTAAACAACTCTTTAGTGGAAAATTTGAATAGATGGTCGTAAAAAGGACGGTGGTCCTGGTCCTTAGAATGCCAAGCATGGATAAATGCACTTAATTAAAATCTAATTAATTCAGCAAAATCAATCCACAGTCAGGAAGCAGCAGCGAATATGTAATTTTTCGTATATCCTAACAATGTTTAAAATTACACAAGCAGTAGAAATCTCTGGATCAATTAAATATATTAAATGTTAGAACATATTTTAAATTTTTATTAATTGTCTATTCAACTTAAACGTTCTTTCACTATATATCTTATGGACTCTTAGATAAAATCTGCTTAATAGTTAAATTGCTAGGAAGAGGCCTGAATTAATTAGAAAAATAACGTTTCTTCATTTAGGGATATCGGATAGAGACTCGAGAAAGTTGTTTTATTTTGTTCCAAATCATTTATATTACACTTCTATGACCATCAACATTTCTTAACTCTACGGCGCCTATTAGAATTGCACTTATGTTTTAGCTGCTTTAGGGTTTTTAGCTGCTGGGATCGTAGACAGCTCCAAAGAACAGTGGCAGTTTAGTTTTGTCGTTTCTTATCAGAAGCAAGAATGGCTCATCTGCCCTCATGATGGCATTCGTTCCGGATCGGTTCAAGGTGATGGCAGTGGCTGCTCCACCCTCGGTACCGGTTTCATTGATTTCCAAATCAATTTTGTGAATTGCATCGCTTACGTACAAGCTCTGGGCGTCTCGTCGGGTGCGGTGTGATTTTTTACCGGGAGTCGTTTTGACGATGCGTTTGTTTAGGAAAAAGTCCTTACTGTTCAGTGGATCCGGTTTGCTTTTGATTTCCGATGGAGCTTTGTACGAGACGTCTCGCTTTCGTCTTGGCGAATTAACTGTCGGTATGGTGGTTGAACTAGGTGTGGCAGGAGTGGTAGGATCTGTTTGATCAGTATCAAATTGTTCTTCAAGAGTTGTGGGGATGTCGGTTACAGCGGGAAGGGTAGTTTGGCTACTAGTGGTAGAGGATTCGTTGACATCGGTCCTTGAAAATACTAGCTTATCCTTGAAGACCGGTTTGGGCTTTATTTTGCTTTCAAGCAGGTTTACTGCTGGCCTAAAGGCCTGTGATTGCTCTACAGGAGGTGGAGATGGTTTTTCTGGTGATTTTGTTTTTCCCAGTATTCCAGACAGGTCACTTTTTGGGGCACTGAATATGGAACGAACGTTAAGATGTTTCAATGTTTTCTTAAGATTCAACGTACTGGACACGTGCATCTTGGGGAAAAGAACAACCGCAGTCGTTTGTGTCATTTTATCGATCAACTCGTTGAGGTCTACAAGCTTTAGTTGAGCAATGAGCTCCTGCAGGACTTGACGATTCGAATTGAAGGGCTTTATAACGTACATTGTTGATTGGTTGTTTTTGTACGGGATACCCAATATTTGCGCGTTTAGTTCGGGTGATTCATAGTATGGGAAACATCCGCCATGGGCCATCATATCAACTTTAATCGCACTGTGATTTCGTCCATTGGGATAAAAATCACTAGGCTTGGTGGCTCCTTCGATAAACATATCCTGCCAAAGAGCCTTGAAGTACAGTGCACTGGCGATCACCATGACCGTATTAGACCCGAGCGCACTGGAGAAGATCTCCGGAATTTTTCCATGGGTGTTTTCATTCACCCAATCGTTGATGCGCTGAGTTGCTTCATGGGGTTGATTGGAAAAATTCAATCTTTCCACATTGCTTCTATACCATTCCTTAGCAAACTTCGCATATCCCGGGCTAAGGTTGAAACTGTTTTCCAAAAATAGTCCGTTTGCCAGTTGAATTTCATGCGAATAACGGTCGAATGGCGAAGTATTGCTAAAATGTATAAAAACATACGAAATTAGATTAAAAAGGTTATGCGTTCCTTCAGTTTAATGTGGTGGAATTTTAAAGTTTGTTTTTAGTGGTGAGGTGTTTATCAACTATCATGATATGTACCAAGTTATTTACCAAAAAAGTTGATTTTGATGAGCGCCATAACCCGAAGGGAGAAAATATAATACGAAGACCTAATTTTGATCTTATTAACTAATGTTCTGCCGGTGGACGCATTATTGTCCCATCTTACAAATAATCAATTTCGGAAAAATGCCTGGTCGATTTGTCCCACTTGGAAATTGGACGCACATTTGTCCCACTAGTATAAACATTGCTCCTAGTGGGACAGTTATGCGTCCATATTTCAGGTGGAAAATAATCACTCATCGTATTTACGATTTTTCTAGAATTAACAACACCTGTTTGAATTATATTTTAAAAGTACATATCAAAGTGTTGAGGTAGGCATAAAAAAATTAAAAATATTCAAATGTAATATGGGACAGTTATGCTTCCACCGGCAGTGTTGATGTTGATCAACGCTGAATAAGAGAGAAAGTACTTAAGAATAATACCTTAAAAATTGCATGCAAAATATCTTTCGAGTAACAAAACTTTAGCTGGGATTCTCGAGAATACCATAGCAGAACTATTTTGGTATTGGTTAACCTCAATTTGTTATTGGCATGCCATTATTTTTTTTCCTGTTGTTTGAAATGTTATTTACGTGCAACTTTAAGTTATAGTTCCTTAATCCCGAGCAGGAGAAAATAACGTATGAACACCTAATTTTGATCTTGATAACTTAAGTCGGAATTGATGAGCATGACATAAAGGTAAAATATTAAGGATTAGTAACTAAGAATTACATGCCATATATCGTTCAAAGAACAATATTTGTTAATTGAATAACACATAATTGTGAGGTATTATTTTGGTATTCTATTAACTCAATTTGCTATTGTCATGATATTGTTGAAACATTTTTTTGGTATTTCACCCCGAGTAGGGCCAAATATCTCGATTACTAAACTAGGTATACAGTCATCGGCAAAATAAAATACCCACCCTTCACGATTTCTACAAACACTTCCTAAAAACTTGAACTTCTCAAATGAAACACCCTATATGTTTTTAAAATGATGATTTAATTATACTTTATTGAAAACATTCACTGGAAATTTTTAGCAATAAAACCTCGAATTTACAAAAATATAAAACCTTTAATTTATAAAAATATATGTTGTTGATATAAAAGTGCCTTGTAAAGCTTTCGCATGCTCATCGATTTGTTGAGATTTGACATCTGGATTCAAAACATATAATTTGTTTTGCTTTTGTAATACGTTCGCGTTGTTTTGATATAATTTTCGTTGAAATTATGGAAAACATTGTGCTTTCAAAATGAATTGCTTTAAGTATCCGTAAACTGATGGTTAGAGCTGTGGAAAATGGAGAATTGCAGCGGGTTATCGCAGGAAAGTACGTCGTTGTTGTTGTTGTTGTTTATTAATGACAATATACAGGAAAGTACGGTATCAGCAAAGCAGCTGGTGGAAAAAATTGGTTGAAGTGCAAAGCATTTGGACCAGTGGCGGATCACCCCGGTAGAGGCAGGAAACGCAAAACGGATGCTAAAATCGACACCAAAATCGTGCGGGAACTTAAGAAGAACCCAAAAATTACTGTCATGGAGAAACAGAAAACCGATCAGCCACCAATTACTGATCGAACAATCCGCCGGAGAATTGCAGAACATGTTTTGAAAAACAAGCTTGCCCGGAAGTTGCCATTCATAAGCAAAGCTAATAAAGCCAAAAGGCTAAAGTTTGCTCGAGAGCATGCAGATAAGCCCATAGAATACTGGAAGAAGATTCTGTGGACTGAAGAGCCCACAGTTTGAACTCTTCAATTAGAAAAGGCTTGTCCGACTATGGCACAGATCAGGACGGGAGCTTCAGGAACGGCAGGTAACGGGAAGGTAACGTTATGGTTTGGGGGTGTTTTGCTTGGGCTGGGGGCTCTTGAAAAATCGATGGGATTATGACTGCAGACTCCTACATCAATATTCTGCGAGAAAATCTCGGTGTATCGTTGATTCAAGCAAGGCTGGAAAATCAGTTCGTGTTCCAGCAAGACAACGACCCGAAGCATACAGCAAAGACAACTAAGTCGTTCTTTCGTTTATGCCGAATCAAGCCCATGGAATGGCCTCCACAAAGCCTGGATTTGAACCCAATCGAGAATTTGTGGACCATTCTCGATGTCCACGTTGATAAAACCGGAGTTACAAACAAATACAACTATTTCGAAGCCCTTGAGAGAGCCTGGGAAGACCTTGATCCACAGCACCTGCAAAACCTAGTGGCGAGTATGCCGAAATGTCTGCAAATGATACTGAAGGCGAAAGGAGGACACATAAATTACTGAACGCCTTGATAACGCATTGGATAGATCTTCGATAGGAAAGTTGAAGAAGGGGGCACTTATTTCTGTCAATATATATATTTTATAATTTAACACAATTATGCGATTAGTAATTTGTTTACGAATTTTAATTGTACAATGCAATATTCTTTGAAACAATTTTTGTTTATAACGAAACCATATATATCGCATACAATCAATTGATTTCTTTGCGTGTTAGTGATTATTGATCTATTTTCCGTTTATTTAAAATGAAATTCTTTTTATGTCCAGTTACATTTTAGTTGTTTTAAGATCAGAAGCATCTTAAACATTAACACTTTTAAAACTGTGGTGGCCCTGAAAAGGGTCTTTTTTGATTTTGGTTTTTGTGGTTCTGAATTAAGGACGGTGTCGATGTAGGAAAAGGATATGATGTTGAGTGTCCAAATCATACAGGCAACAGTAAGCTAATATCTTACTGTTGCCTGTAAAACAAAACATTCAACACACCACTGTTTGAAATTGACAAAATAATGTTCGTTGAATTGGAAAGTACAACAAGCTCTTGATAAACATTATATCTGTAGGATTATATCCTACGTCGAGCTAAAGACCCTTCTCCAGCATCCCAGCCAGCAGTTGATGAAGAATTACTTTTGGCCGCCTTAATTTTAGTCCGATAACAATTAGCTCGCTCAGCGGCCGTCTTTGGTTGCTTCGAAGGTACGTCCGCGCTTCCGGGAATTGCCCTTGTATATAGTAGTTAAATGTTGCGACCTTTCAATGATTTAAAAAATTCTCAATAACTATTTCCAAATAGTACTCAATCCAACGCGAAACGAAATTTCACTAAATGAAGATAATAGAGAATGTTTCATTCTGTCAAAATATTGATATTGAAGATATTGAAAGGGAATCAGCATGAAAATAACAGAAAAATTCCATCTTATTCATCATTTACTTCTAGAACTTGCATAATTAGCTTGTCATAATTAGCATATTTCGTCGGTTTCTTGCAATACTGGCACTACTCAACTCAAACATTTTCGAAAATTCCACTTTGCTTGAGTTTTTATGTAGATTTATTGCCTGGATTGCAATATTTCATCAATACTCCGCTCTAAGAATGTACGGTAATGAGCAGTAGAGTGATAAAATTACAAATCGGCTAGGATTTACGAGTTAGGTGGACGTCATGCTCATATAATGAGCAAACTTTTATAATAATTCAGTATAAACCTATTTCCAAAATGACAAAATGGCCCTGAAAACGGCCTTTTGTGAGATATATATCATTTTACTCCTAGTGGTTGCGTCAACTAAGCATTCTCCATTGGCAGTGTCAAGCGACTGCATAAAGACTGTATTCGATGAAATTTGGACACACGCAATTGTTCGTAACTTTTTAGCGTGTGGGTAAAAATTATTGAAATTTTAACTGAATGTATTTCATTGTGTCGAATGAAGAAATAGTGCGCCAACAAATTTTGGGCACTCACTTCGAAAACCCAAACGCTTCTCATCGATGGATCGGAAAACAGCTCGGAATCGCACATTCAACCGTATCTCATGTGATCAAAACGTTCAAGGACCGTAAGACAACCAAGCGGAAAAATGGTAGTGGCAAAAAACGTGGCACATCAAATCCGGAGAAGGCCAGGATGGTATTGAACCAATTTAAGCGTTATCCCAACATTTCGATCAGGGATGTTGCGAAAAAGGCGAAAGTTTCAGTTTGTTTTGTGCAGAAAACAATGAAACGTTCTGGATTACACGTGTACAAGGACCAGAAGGCACCGAACCGGAGCGATAAACAGAACTCGGTGGCCAAAACTCGTGCAAGAAAACTGTACAGGGAGTGGCTCACAAAACCGTTCTGCATTGTGATGGACGATGAGACCTACATTAAAGCCGACACCAAACAAATGCCAGGACAGGAACACTACGTCGCCACCTCTAAGTTGGCCGTTCCGGAGAGTGTACGGAAGAAGAAACTGTCGAAATTTGCCAAAAAATTCCTTGTCTGGCAAGCGATTTGCGGATGTGGCAAAATGAGTCAGCCCTTCATTACCTCTGGGACCGTCAACGGACAAATCTACAAGGACGAATGCCTCCAAAAACGACTTCTGCCCTTCTTGAGATCTCACGATGGCCCGACACTGTTTTGGCCGGATTTGGCATCTTGCCACTATGCCCGGCCCGTCTTAGACTGGTACAAAGATAAAAATCTTGTTTTTGTACCAAAAGACGTCAACCCTCCAAACACTCCGGAACTTCGCCCAATTGAAAAACTTTGGGCAATCATGAAGCTAGAAAATAAGAAGAATGATTAGTAATTTCCATTTAATTCCAACTACCTTTATTGCTTATCTTGACAGATACGCGTATTTCGTCTACAATGTGCAGACTTCTTCAGTGTCGTGTACTAATACTCGACTGGGGGTAGTACACGACACTGAAGAAGTCTGCACATTGTAGACGAACCGTTCTGTCCAAAACAAAAAAAGTAGTTGGAGTTAAATGGAAATTACTAATCATTCTTCTTATTTTCTAGTTACAGGTATTCCACTAAACAGCTCACACTCTCCATAATTCAATCATGAAGGCAAAGCTCGATAAAACTCCAAAACTGATAGAAAATGAACTTGAACTAATGAAAGTGTGGTTAAAAGTAAGCAAGCAAGTCGGTCCTATCATTGCCCAAAATTTGATGAATTGGGTTGGGAGAAGAGGTTCAATAAACCAATGATGTCAAAACTTAACCATTTAGTAGTACTTTATTTCCAGAAAGTTTGAAAAGAATCGGGCTCAAGGAAAATTTTTGGTGACCTATTTTGTGTGTCCAAATTTCATCGAATAAAGTCTTTAACAAGCCGCTTTCTAGCAACAACCAACTAAACCATCGCCTGTTTGGCCAAAGGCTACCCGCCAATGCGCCATCCACAGTGCTTGCCACCGCCAGCAGCTAACCTAATCTACTTCATCTACTATGTACAACTAGGAAGTACAATATGTGTACACATGGTCGGTCAGCTGTGTTGCAGTTCGACTCGAATTAACTGTTAATATTTCGTTTGTTGGTTGTCCAACGTGCTTGTTCATTTACTCCTGGACGTGACGTTTAAAGCAATGTCATGTTAAGCCGGTTGCATGGTAATGGAAATTTCGATGAACGCAAGAGAAACTTCAATTAAACAAACTCTTTAGTTGGGAAAATTAATTTGTTGGTCCTGAAATGGAGGGATTTTAGTTGTTGACGAGGGGAACGTGGTTAGCGATTGAACTTAGGCGTTTTACTCGGTCTTTTTGTGCAGCAGGACAGCCTAGATGTTTGGCAGGACACCTCCCTTTGCAATGGTCTCACCGGAGAATGTTTCATCAGCTTCTCGTCGTTTCGGATGGCCAGCTGCAGGTGACGTGGGATGATTCTGGCCTTCTTGTTGTCACGGGCGGTGTTTCCTGCCAACTCGTGGACTTCAACCGTCAGGTATTCCACTGGTATTCAACACAACGAGGGGTAGTGCCCTTCCGGAGCAGACGGTGAATGCGACCGGGTGGGAACTGCAATCTGACTGCAAATTTGTTACGGCCAGACATGTTGCTAGGCAGTAGAGTGTGCCGGACGACTTGACGGTACGCAGCCGAGCGCTGACAAACATCTTCGAGATCGCTGAAAGACTGAAGCATTTTGCTTACGTGTCCACCTTAAATATCTTTTACTGATGCATAAGGAGACGTTCCTTACTTAAATTTGAAGTCTGTGATAGGAGAATACTGTGCATTTAGTAAATTTACTCTTAATTATCGGCATTACAAGACATATCCTAATATTTGCGTTATTTGAAATAATTGAATGTTAAAAATCAATAATTTTCATTATTGGAATCGACGCGTAGATTTCCGATCGATTGGGGCAAACATTTATAAAATGTTTGGAGAAATGACTGAGATATTAACACCCAAAACCTGACCGCATTTCGTGACGGTCGAAATAGATATTTGTTTTAAATTGTACCCCAGTATAGAAAACAAAGACGTAGTACTATGTCAAAAGTTTAGCACAGACAACTATGGCACACCATTCGACGAGCGGAAAACGATCAGTGTTTATACTGCAATGCAGCAATGAAATCCAAGAAACATAAACTGTCAGAGTGTCCTCGAGTTAGGGCGGCATGGTTGCATTTGCAGAGAGTGCTAGCGACAATCCTGCATGAGCATAGGAATCTTTCTTTTGCGGAACTGATTCATTCAAGTTTAGACTCCGTAGAAAGAAGGTAGAAAACAGGAATCTTTAAACATTTTATTAATTATGTCACCTTTGTCATTGCTTGTGATAACAACTTACAAGTTGAATTGTGATTAATTGTAATATAATTAGTTCTTAAACAACTCTACGAAATAAACAAAAAAAAAAAAAAAAAAAAAAAAAAACAATACATTATGATAGTGTTTGCGTAAATATGAGGACATGGTCTTCTAAGAATAGTTTTTGCTCAGCTGTCGATAGTATCAACAACATTTGCTGTCAAATTTGTCAAATTTTACTCTGATTTGACCATTTACCTAAGAGAATGTCATACTTAGCAACAGTGTAATAAAGTTAAGCTGCAATGGGTAATATCCCCGATTTGCATCTTGATCCAGCTGCTTCTGACTAAACAGCAGAGTAAATCAATACATCAAATAAATATCTTGAAGATCAGCCCCACACTGCATGCTTTAAAAGTTTATCCAAGTTACGATGAAATGATTCTTGCTACCGTAACGGTTCATTTAAGCTTCCGTTTATACTTATGAGTTGAACTGAGGTTACTTGAGGCAAATATAGTCTCATAACAAATATTGCTTTAAACGAATATCAAATCGTTTGAGACTTATCGTTTGCATTAGTTCCTTGTCGAAAGTCAAGTGACTTGACTCAAGTCATCACAGTGGTTGCATTCTAAACCCAATTACCATAAACCCATGATGATCCAGTTAGGACATAACAAGATGGGCAATAGTGTCCAGAAGAAACTAAGTTTGAGGGAATTTCTGCATCAAACAAGTAGACTCACTGAATTAATCTTACACATGTAAATTCGTTGCACTTTTATTTCGAGCCACCCTGTTATATATCAGAACGCTTGCATTTACGATCTCGGATCGAACACCGCTCCGTAGAACAATGGCAGCTTTGTTACATCATTTCGAAGGTAGATTAGGAATGGTCCGTCCACTCGCATGTTGAACGCCGATGAAATTCGATCAATGACAACCGCTGTCACGGCTCCTCCCTCCGTGCCTTGTTCGTTGATGTCCAAGAAAACCTTATGCAGGACGTCTCCAACGAAAAGATTCGGGCGCGATGAACTGTTTTGTGTTTGCCGTTTGCTGCGGCGACTGGAATTTGCATGTGGTGTACCCCTGTAGTTCACCAGTGCACAAATCGTTTGTATCTGACAGTCAGAACCGTAACGATTACAGGATTTACTGGTATAACACACTTGAGTTGGTGGTTGTGTAGCAACAACATTTTGATTGAATCGATTTTCTACTTCAAACACAGGCGTATTTGAATTTTGCTGGTTATCTAATACCGAAGGTGGAATTGTTGCTCTTTGTGTGGTCTGAGGAATTGAGGAACTACAGCAATAGCAGTAATCCCTCAGCTGCTGGCAATTTTGTGCACATTGGCCACCACCGATTTGGTATTTGAAGTAAGATTCTGCTAAACACAACGCAGAGTCTTTGTATACTTGTCTTTCTGGCGGGCAATTTTGCTGCATAGTCAGTGGTCTAGGGTAGCATCCTCTATCATCTGAGAAAATTCGGTTATTAAGATAGCAGTTGCAAGAATATCCATCATGGTTGCAGTTGTTGGTTAAATTACAATCATTCTCATTAAGCCCAACCTTGATAGGTTGAACAGTTGGTGGCACATTTGAAGTAGGAATTAATTGAATTGGTGGTTGAGGTTTAGGCAATGCCTGAAATCCTGGAACGGGCGATGGTACTGTGATTGGAGGTTCCCTCTGGTAAACATTGTAAACATCTTGAGTGTTTGTGGGCTGGGTGGTAGTTAATGGTTTCAGCGATGGCTGGTTTCGAATGATTGGCAGCGGTGTTGAAGTTGAAAGTGGTTGGTCCCATCGATTTACATATGTTGTTCGGTCATCTTTTGTTATTTCAGTAAGATTACTGAGATATGGACTGAAAATGCTCTTCAATCCTTCAGATACCAACACATCCTTCAGTCCCAACGTACTCTCCAGCTTCATTTTTGGCAGAAGCACTGTTCCCGTTTTGACAACCATTCTATTGATAAATTCATTCAGTTGACCAACATTTATTCGGTTCTGGAGAATTCTGATTTTCTGTCGATCTGATTGATTAGGCATAATAATGTACATGGTCGATTTTTTTTCCTGGTATGGCAAACCTACCATTTTGACGTCAAGCTGCTTGTCTTCGTAGAATGGGAAACAGCCAGAAGTTGCCATTATAGGAATATCGATTGGAGGCGATTCTCGGCCGTTGATGAAGTATGGTCTCGGACGGGTATCCGGTTCAATGAACATTGTTTCCCATTTAGCTTTGAAGTATAATGCACTAGCTAGCACCATTGGAGCATTGCTCACTTGTTCGGGAGTTACGATCTCGTAAATCTTATTCCTGGTGGCGTATTGGACCCATTTATTTATTTCATAGGATGATCGCACTGGGTCGCTCGTCAGTGGTTTTCGTGAAATTTCTCCTGCATATAGTTCTTTCGTAAGATTTTCATAGTTGGGATTCAGCTGCAGACTATTATCAAGAAAAACGCCATTCGCCACCGAGATGTAATGCGAGCTGTTAACGAAAGAAGATGATATTCATTACACATTGGTTTGAGGGGTTCAATTGTTTGTGTGTTGTTGATCGTTAGCACTTTGTTTTTTTTTTCAAGCACTTTCACCACTACGAATGATTAGGCGTTGGGGAGTATGGATATTGTAATTTTGGGACATTTTCTGTTAGGAGTATTGTTTTTTGCATATAATTAGATTGTTTTTTAAGCCACAGAATGCTTTACTATGGAGTTCCACTAGTTCGGGGAGTAGGTTTCGAAGCTCATAAGTGAGTCCAAAACCTCGAACTCGTTGATCACTTAGGTCGACCGAAAGCCGTTATAATTCTTGTATTTTCTTATTATATTAGGTTATTTTGCATGAATTCAAGCTCAATATTGGACCATCACAGGAAGTGGACGCTTATTTATTCGTCCATGCAGTAAAAAGTGTCATGTGAATTTACTTTATTTGTGGCAGCACTTTAGCGAACTTTTCTTATGCCTTTTTTGTTTACTTTTTTCATCCTTTTAAACCCACTTTTTTTTAAACATATTGGAATTAAAAAGAAAAAAAAATTACATGAAAAAAGATATCTGAAACAATCAATATCAACCTGACACAATCAAAGACTGCTGGTAAAAACATTTTTCATTCATTAATTCTGGTGTAGGTCACATAAGTCACCTATATTACTCAGTGTGCCTCAAGTTTATCGCAGAAACGCAGTTGTGTGCTGATTATACAGGGCATCCAGCTGGTTATGATTGGTTGTTAGTAACGTTTTGACAGCTTGTTTTGCATGGCAATCAAGGATAAACAAGTAGCAATTAATGAGGCAAAGAAATGACAATGTAATTACCAGCGATGAAGGAAAGCTTAAGTTGCCAAGCTTCTATTTCTTTAGCGTTTCAAGTTTATTGCGTTCACAATTAGCTTATTGCTTGTTCTCAACATAGTGTTCTAACTGCACCTCCACAGTTATTAATTGAGAGCTTTCGATGCCAAGTACCAATTTTGCATTAGTATGATTGTGAGGTAAATACAATCATACGCTATACCCAGGGAGTCGAGAAATTTTCCTTTACGAAAAATTCCTAGACCAGACCGGGAATCAAACCCAGCCACCTCCAGCATGGTATTGCTTTGGAGCTGCGCCTTTACCGACTGAGCTAAGGGAGAACCCTTAGCCAAGCAGTTTTCCCATTTCATTCAATTAATAATTTATCTTTTTTCCGTGCCCGACAACCCTATGTACTTCCGGCACAATGTGCCAAATGACTAACCCCGTTGTTCTATCAGTATGCTCTGCAATTCTCACTAATGTTTGCAACATCGTACAAATAAGGTTTCCGTTTCACCTGTGAATACAATGCCCTTCATCTTCTTGGATAATCTCAGTTCTCCGGTCGATGAAAACGATGAAAACAGTGAGGCACTTATCATACTTTCTTTCAAAAATAAGGGAGCAGATGTGTGCGTTGGTCGAAAGATCATTTAGGATTACCTTTGCATGGGTCCCCTCACATTGCTTAATTCTAGGCAATGAGAAGGCGGACTCTCTAGCAAAGGTGGGCGCACAAGAAGGCGAGATTTTTGAAAGAAGAATTTCACATGATGAATTTTTCCCATTAGTACGTCAGAGTTCGCTTCAAAGTTGGCAAAACGATTGGACAAGTAATTCTCTTGGGCGGTGGTTACATTCCATAATTCCGAATGTTTCGCTGAGATCGTGGTTCAAAGGTCGGATGTAAGTCGCGGTTTCATTCGTGTGATGTCAAGACTTATGTCCAATCACTACTCGCTAGACGCACATCTTTACAGAATTAACCTCGCCGATAGCAATGTTTGTAGGTGCGGAACCGGTTATGATGACATCGCTCACGCAGTTTGGCATTGCCCGGATAATGATGCCTGCAGAGCACGACTATTAGATACCCTAGTGGCCCGAGGTAGATAACCCTTCCACGAGGTAACGGATGTTTTGAGAATGCGTGATCTTCCCTACATGCAAGCGATCTAAGAATTCCTTTGTTTGTCTGATCTAAGAGTGTAATGTCATCACCCCCTCCCCTTCAGTCTAGTAAATTCCTTGCCATTGTGTCCCAGTTATACTATCCTTTTGTTTCCGTGCTACTTGTATCTGCCCAGCAAGCTGAGGTCACCCATCTGCTGCTTAGTTCCTGAAAAGGACTACAGGAACCGAGGATTTGGTAGATGTCGCAATCATGAGTAGCAAATAATACCCTCAATAAGCTACCTGACTAGTCCCTTCCAAACGATAATGTGACCCATTAACCTCAAGCTAGTTACGAGTAATTGACACCCCGTTTTTACTAAAATTGAAAAATAATACATTGTTAATAACAATATTGAATATCGGCTCCGTAAAGTGTTACACACGCCTGAGCCTAACAAATAAACCAGCTAATTAAAAAAATACAGTGACTTGGTTTTATTTTGCATTCTGTCATAGTAGGCTGCGAGTAAAAGAAGCCAATTTCCTTAGTTCGACAGTTCCACCATGACAAAGTGGCAGCGTATTCGTGATTTGTATTCGCAAAAAGACATTTCAATCGCCGTGGGAGTTTCTCTGTGGACCGTGAAAAGGGTCTAAGACCGAGAAAAGAAAGGAAAACTATCCGTGAAGGTGGTCACAAGTCGTCCGAGGTCAGCTCCGATTCCGAGGGTTATCGCTGCCATCAAAAGGAAGATTCTGGCGAATCCAGTGCGTTCAATGAAGAACATGGCAAAGGAACACGGGATCAGCGACTTTACGACAAGGAAGATCGTAAATGAAGATTGCGGGGCGAAATCGAGGGCACGGGAAAAAAATAATATGATTACCAACCGCATCCGGGAGCTACGAGACGAGCGATATAAGAAAATCTTGAACTTCCTCAAGCGAAAAAACCCGGTAATTCTGTTCACGGACGAGAGCATGTTTACCGTCGATCCCATATCAAATTCCAGAACCGATCGCTATATTAGTTCACTCCCGGTAAAACGACGAGTATAAAAACGTCTATTTGACCAAGCGTTATGGTGTTTGGAAATAGTAAGAAAATTCTTAAAATATAGTTAGTATGGTGTTTGGATTGGTGGCTTCCGATGGCAAAAAAAAAAAATGAACCCGGTGTTCATTCCAGACGGAGACAAAGTAAACACGGAAGTCTACATCGGGATTTGAAGTAAGTATGTTCTTCCGTGGATCAAAGAGCAGTACGCCCCAAAGCCAAATGTTGTATTTCAACTAGATGGAGTTCCGTGCCACACCTCAAACCGCACTCATATGCGGTTGTTGGGACATATGCCATTCTGGGCGATTAATATGTGGCCGCCATCCAGTCCCGATCTTAATCCGTTGAATTACTCAGTATGGCGCGTCATGAAGGCCAAGGCCTGCTTCTAACGCCACCCGTGTAGAGCAAGCCTAAGACAAACATTTACCCGTATCTGGAGAGAATTGGATCCAGGATTAGGACCTGCAGTGCGTTCTGGAAGTGGAGGCTGTAATTTAAGACTCTCAGAAACATCCTCCTTTTGAATAAGAAAAAATCGAAACCGTTTTTTTTAATTAAATTTTGACATTGCTAACGCATACGGTATATTGTACGACCGTCAAACATATTTTTTTAGGATCGCCATAGTTTTTAAAACTCACAGCTTTCCCTCCTTACGTACATAATGAATATTCGATACCATATAGCACTGAAAAAACCTCTTCAGAAGCAGAAACACTGTGACAACCACCCGGAGTTCCTGGAGGAGTCTGATTGTGGACCGGATGGATCCAGCAAAGGGTTCCCAGACACTTGAGAGGTGATAAGTGCTTTTTAAAAAACGCGGAGGAAAACAGGTAATTGTTATGCATTTTTTTCCGTATATCCCTATATTTTGACCCTTAATCAAAACCAAGACGGTTCATGGCCCTTACCAAGATTACTTTCAGCAAAATTTTCTATCACAAGGTAAGCAATCAAATGATCATTCCAAAATGTACTAAATATGCAAAACAGTACTTATAAGGACTGAGAAAGTGGACACCTGCTTCTCAAAGGAAAACATTTATTTTCGAACGAATTCATAAGTTTACTTTATATTAATAAAAATCAACATAAGTATGACCGAATACACGTGAGTTTGAATATTTACTTCTCATTTCTGAAGAACGCTAGGGGGTTTTCTCTGGATACCTCCCAATAGATTCTGCACAACATTTTCTTGAAGCTGTCAACAAAGGTTGCTTCTCTTCCATCTTTCTTAAGATGCCACTTAATTATTGCCCAGTATCTTTCGATAGGACGCAGGTCAGGGCAGTTTGGGGGATTTAGGCATTTTTCGGCAAAATCGACTTTTTCCTTCTTGAGCATCTCCAACGTAGCAGAAGCGTAGTGAGCAGATGCCAGATCCGGCCAAAACAATGGAGGTTCCGTATGCTTTCGGTAGATGGGTAGAAGGCGTTTTTTTATGCATTCTTTTCTGTACCGCTACCGTACCGCTTCCAGCTCCTTTTTCTAGTCCGATGCCCCCTTTTAGCGTTCAGTTATAAGCTGCTTTTGGGAAGAGATTCTCTTCCCTTTATTTGCGGGTTTTGCGTAGGTGCCTCTGTTTACGGGCCTGCTCAAACGTTTTTGGCCCTTCATACAGAAGCTTGATGTTCACAAACAACAATAAAATCCTGATCAAATCGATTTCCAGATTAAATCACTGCTATGGAAAGTTACCTTGCTACAATAGATGGCAGTATTCCATCATCATCATAATTATCATCATTATCATCATTGATCATTAACAGTGACGGTCATATTTTAATTTCCGTTGCTTGACAGTCAAAAATGATTTTCATTTGCCATGGTTCTGTCTATCACCCGTGACAATCATTTACGGTTAACGCTTGTAAATTGATATGCTGAGGATATTTATGTAAAGTATCGATTTTGCATCTCTGCTTTTAGTTTTAGGCTCGCTTTTTAAAACGATGAAAGTCACAATAAGAAATTCTCTTTGTTAACTTTCAATTTCTTTTATTATTATGTTATCTGTTCTTGTTATTATAACAACTGAATTTCCCCACATTTTTTGCCTATCATAAAATTTTAACATTTTTAGTACCTTTGCCTGCTTTATGCACTACGGAACTCTTCAAAGTTTTATGATGGCGCTGTAATTAAAAACGTGGAGCGATTTCTATGCAATTAACCTGCCACCTGGTGGTAAATCCACCTACATTGAGAACAAAATAATGGTCAATTTTACCATTATTGGGAGTTGTATAGTGATTTTGAACCGACTATGATCATGGTCAAAACAACCTTCAAGAATAGTCGATTCAACATTTACCATAAGGTCGGAGTAGTCCTTGTTACCTGACCATAGTCAAGAATGCCATGAACGTGGAGAATTCGACCATTTTCATGGTTATTGTAACCATTATATGCAATATTCATCTTGACCATGATTTAATTGTCGGTACAACCATGGAATTTTTCTCAGTGTATGCATCGCAAATCATAGCAGCCCTGTTTTATACAGAAAAATGGACAGTGTTATCAGTTGATTAGGGGCAGCCATGGCGAAAACAGGTAAGCAACTACACTCAATAGTTTGTTCGTACTGCCTGCTCCACACCGGAGCGCAATAGTTGGACATCGGCATTTCGTGTCCACCGGACATGGCCGATCTTCTCCCTTCTGGAGAAAGGTGAATGCGTCTAACGGAAGCCTGGTAAAGTGCAGCAGAAATTTAAGAGGAAGACCGAGGTCAGGTGGCCTCATCGTTTCACGCCATGGACCGAGAGGTTGGAGGAACCAGCCAAACGGTGAAGAAGTACCTGTGCAAGATGTGCAAACTATTCTGTTCGCTCTTAGTTCGGGAGGAAAATCAGTGGAAATCACGTAATTTCTCGCTGCGCAGCGACAGTTCGCGAAAATTGTGGAAAACGAAGAGTTTTTGTGGAAAAAAAAATGCGTCATAGTGTATGAAAGAGATAAATTGTCTTGAAAGCAGTGCAAAACCAGTGCCATATTTTTTTTATAGTATCAGTCAGGTGTGTGTGTGTGTATGTGTGTATGTGTGTATGTGTGTATGTGTGTATGTGTGTGTGTGCGTTTGTGTGTGTGTGTGCGCGCGCGCGCGCGTGTGTGTGTGTGTGTGTGTGTGTGTGTGTGTGTGGGTGTTAAGAAGATATTTGGTTCTACAGATGTTAAAAAACCTAAGCTTTGGTTCGTGGTGGTGGGCGAGTGATGCCTGGCTTTTAATCCTTGATTAGTTTTTGTAGTTGGATGAAGTGTTTTGTGACTCAGTGTTTGTTCTTGTTGCCTTTGTTTATCCGATCCTTTGTTGTTTTTCAGGAGATCCCCGATGCTGGTGCGTGTCATGTGATTGTTTTTTTACATTTTTATTCACCCGTTGCGCTTGACGGCGGCCTTGGTAAAAACACCAGACCGTTCTGCACGAAAGCCGAACTTGACTGCAAACACACCACCATGTGGCTGTTATTTACCACTTTAGTTTCGTGCTTATAGATGAACCCGCAATGTAATGGACGCGACACGAGTGTACAAGCTCGTGTTTTGCTTTTGACATCGTGCTTGATTTTTGTGAAATGCCCGAGCCGAGTGGTTACGATCACAAGAAAGCTCTCAACATACACCCATTATGACACTGGCTACCACGGATAGAGCAATGCTCGTCGGATAATTAAAAAAAATGATAATTTGACTTATAGGTATGTTTTCTTGGCTGCTGGGTGACGGGCGCATAAGTTGATTGAGTTTAACAAGCACGGCACGGGTAGAAATAAAATAAATTAACCACGCGTGTATTCCGCAATCGGACACAATCGGAAACACTCGGCTGTGGTGTTTGCCGAAACATCATAAACGATGTCCGAAGCCAAAACACGAGCACTGATATTGGTGTTGTACCCACCGCGTTACGTGTTAGTCTGGAAGCACGAAGTCAAAGTGGTGAATTTAACACACGCTAGCGTGTTAAAATGTAGCTCGGCGTGCAGTGTAGTGTTTGGACATGGCTGTTGGCGGTCGTGTCCCTGGGCTGGCAAGGGCTATTTCTGAACTTTAACTACTATTCGATAGCAAAGAATTTCATTCCGCTTATAAGTATTAAAGGATTATATTTGAATATTTCCGCTTGGAGGTATTATGGTTGGATGTTCCATTTGTTTCAGAGGTTATCCAGCCGAGCTCTTCGATCACTCAAATTGCTGCCTTTTAGATGTGACTGGAAAGGCCTAAAGAAGACTATCCAGGATGTGTCTTATAGAATAATCTGTTGATTCACAAAAACAATCAAATGTCTTTTTGTTGGGGTATTGTGTTTGTTGATTGAACTGATATTCTTCATTTTTCAGCTTTTCCGGGACTATTAAGATATTGTTGGCCCCAGCAGCATCATTACTGCTTTAAATCGATTCTCAAACTTGAAATTTCCGTGTATTTTTGTAACCTATTGAAATGCTGGTCATCAATGAAAAGGACTTGCTCCACTTAAAAACACCTTCAGGATATAAATTGGCATGGCACCTTCAGGAAACAAATTGGCACCCTAGCGCCGCGCAGCGAGAAAGAATCCCAAACTGTTCGCCAATGAAAAGGCCTTGACCTACTGAATAACTTTGCTGGAAACAATAACATTCTATGTGATTAGTATTGCGAGATATTCCGGGAAAAAAGCGTGTTTTCCAAAGTATAACGCGCGAGTGCTCGTGTTACCAAAGTTTGCGCGAGTGTTGAAAGGTTGAACAATGTTTGCAATAAACACTTGTTACCTTTTTTTTAAGAAAACAGTTGTTCCGCGCTGTGTTGGCCAGATCTTGCTTTCTGCCAGTTTGCCTTGGGCAGTTGATAGTATCGAGCAGTTATAGTCAGGATTGAGCAATCAATACGAGCATTTAAATTTGGTTTCTCGAACCAAAATTTTTATCACCTGCATCCCTTGGCTTTTAAGCCCACCAAATATGACTTAAATCAAGAACGTACTGCACTTTGCGTGGTATTGTAGATACATGAGAAGTTATGTTTGTCGTTTTTGATGGTTGTAATTTAATTACTTTTATTCGAATGATTTTGAATAAATATTTTACAATTATTAGAACAATGCTTGCTATTTTCAAACCATTGCTAACATCTAAAACTTCTGGTTTTAGCAATATCGCTATAATTCAATGAACATTAAGTTGGGTAAGGCGGGGCTGATTGATCAAAGATCAGCGGTAATATCTCGATATTTGAGCGTCAGAAATCAATCGCGGTCTATGGTGACATGTTGTGGATTGGTAGTTGAATGAGAAACTATGTTGCACTTTTTATCAGGACAATTACAAAACAAAACTATCATGTTATTGTGTTATTATTTATTAGGAAGAATATAAAATAAAAGTATTATGTTATTGTGCCGGATTACCATCGAATGTTCATGGTCATCAGCTTAAAATTTCTCAAACAAATGTATCATAAACAATAAGTTTCAGCATATGCTGAAGTTGATTTAATTTGTTTTAAGTTCTGTTGATGGCTTTAGAAAATTTGTCAAATTAGTCATAATTTTAAACCCTGCCACCTGGTGGTCGGTCCACCGGTCAGTAGTTAATATATACTAGGTGCCTATATACTGTGAAAATGTGACAGCTCTATCAGTTTGTTTACGGCAGCTATGGCGAGAACAGTGAAAAAACTTCGAACTATGGTTTGTTCGTACCGCTTGCTCCATCCTGGCCCTAAAAAGTTGGCCATCGTGGCCCACTTCGTGTCGGTCGAATACGATCGCCGAGGCATCTACAAGATTTTGGCACTTCTGGAGAAGGGAGAGTCCATCGAGTGGAAGCCTGTTCCAGCCGTCCGACCGTTTTAAGCGACCGGAGGATTCAACAGAAGCTCAAACGGAAGAAGGAAAGCAAGGTGGCCACTTCTTTCCGTGCGTTGGGCCGGGAGGTCGGTGCGACCGGTCAAACGGTCTAGAAATATTTGGCCAAAATAGATATCCACTTGCGGAAGCGTCTGTCGAAGCCTGTCTGTCGTGTTGGAGAATGAAGCGGAAACTCAGAAACAACGGCTGAAGATTCTGGGCAAAGCGGAACATGGTGGACATTATGGACGACGAGACGTACCTCACGTTGAACGGCAATGACTGGCAAGGTAAAGGCTACTTCACCTCCCCGACAAAAGAAATTAGCAGCGATGTGAAGTACACAGCGCACACGAAGTTTCCAAAGAAGGAGTTGCTGTGGCTCACAATCGGTGAAAAGGGGATGTCACGTCCCCTCTTCTTTTTATCGGGGCCGGCAATGAACGGTGAGATCTACAGTACGAAGTACCTTGCAGAAGTTGTCGTCTTCATTAAAAAGTACCACAAGGATGACGACGTGGTGTTTTGGCCGGATATTGCGTCGGCCCACTACTCAAAGCGGGCGCTGGAGGAAATGGAGCGGTTGGACATTCCGGTGGTGCCCAATCATGCCAACCCTCCCAACGTGCCCCAGCTCCGCCCAATCGAGAAGTTCTGGGTCAATTTGAAGAGGAAAGTATATTCAAATAATTTCGTGGCCAAAACGACGGATGATTTGCTCAAATAGGCGACCAAGGAACTGAAGAATATGCCTGCAACCTTTTTTTCAAGATCCGGCTAACTACCGCAGGGTCAAACATCCGGCAAAGGTCAAAGGCGCTGCAGGTATTAGACGTATTTTTGTGAATTTTTAATTTCTTATTGAATTAAATTCTTTTTTACCATCTATCCGAAAAAAGTCGCTTTTTTTAATGCACGCATCACACATTAAAGCGTGCATTAAAAAAAAAGAGACTGAATGTTCCGATTTTTCATGCAATTAGTGCCTCCCAGAGGTTGCCACTTTCATTAAAAAGTACCACAAGGATGACGAAATGGTGTTTTGGAAAAAAATGCATTTTGGTTTGTTAAAATATATTGTAAATAGATAGGCCTATCTGTCAAAAAGATAAGTTATCTGTAGTGGAATTTAACGGAATTTGCTCGCGTTTACTAGTGATAGTTTAAAAAAGTGTTTCTGTTTTTTATTTTTTTAGAAAAAGTGATCAAGTGAAGTGTTAATTTAAATGTTCCTAGTTTTTCAATTATATTGTTCCGTTTTTTTCTACCATCCATCCGAAAATAGTCGCTTTATTTAATGCACATATTAATAATGTGATTATGATTGTCTTGCCACGTTTTCCTGCTCAACAGTAAATATGACCAACATTTGGAATATATAGAATATATATATGAAAATCCAGTATATTTTGGAACTTTCTTATTTTTACAATTGTTTAATTTTAGCACAAGCTTTGAATTCCCAGTAACTTAAGCAGAAGTGATAGGATTTTGATAATTTGTCAGAAATGTAGCTTGCCTAGTTGGTTTCAGATACGTACCATATCACAGGAAAATATTTATTGCACAGAAAAAAATCAGTTTTAAGTTAAAAAAAGTCATTGTCGTTTGTTTTAAAGGTATTATACTTTTCTATAGTTTTCTTGATTTTATTTTATTGCATTATTTTATTTAAAAAAACTCAAGAAACTTGCAAAAATTATTTAAAAAAACTCAAGAAGGCAAAAAGAACCTTAGAAGGCAAGAATGAACTGATGTTTTCTTGGAATTTGTCCGTAAATGTTCTTACACAGTTGGAGCAGCAAAAAGAAAGTCGAGGAAAAGAATATGTTAATATTACTTGAATGCGGATGAGCATGATAAATATTGCTTAGAGATGGATGAAATTAGAATGGAAAAAGCAGAAATTTAAGTGTATTAGACATGGTTCTAAAATTATATCTGTCAACCTGTTACATTTCATTCAGATTATTCACTCAATGCTGTGGTTTATTTGTTAAACTGGTTAGTAAAAGAGGCAAAAGGCATACCGAATCACCACATTAGTAACAGTTAACTAGCCATCTAAAGTGAATGTCACTGTATCATAACCATGGAACTATACACTGGCAAGATCGCATTAGCTAATAACAGGTAGGATTAGACAGAATAGTAAATATTTACCTTATCGATATTTTTGATCATTGTATCTGGGTAAAAACATGGATAAAACCATTTGATCGCTGCTGAAACTTTCACTTTTGAATCTTCATATCACCATTCTCTACATTATGTTTAATTTCACACTGCCAATTATTTTTCGTTTTCGATCTTGTCTCTTTTCGTCTTTCGTTTTATTCATTACTGCACAACGACGGGACCGCGGAGAAAAAAAAACGCGACAATGACAATTCACTTCGGAGAAGACAGGAATATTTTACGCATGACTGTGCAGTATTAAAAATAGACTTGTAAATTATTAAAAAAAAAGAAGAATTGTGTGGGTGCAAAATGAAGCAGAAAACTGAACATTTAAATTCAACTTACTCGGCATCACGTTTGCCTCGTCCTCCCAGGTTGCTAGACGGTTTTGACGGTTGATAGGATGGTTCATCTTCTTCGTCGTAGTCGGGGTTGTTGCACTTGTCATTCTCACGCCAAGGAATTCTGGCCCTCATTGTGGGATCATTGGAAACCAACTCCTGGAACAGTCGGCCGAAGCTTTTGTGAATATCGGCAAAGCTGATTGGTTGCCCCTGAAAGCCCAACAGATTGATTAACTCATCTCTGGTTGATCCACCGGAACCAAGCAGTAACAGCGAAAGGGCACCCGCTATGCTGACCGGGGAGAAGAGCTCAGTTTTGCTTTTTGGACTTGCGATAGCAAGGCTAATTTTCTGGGCTAAATTGGTTACACTCCTAGATACTAGGTCGAGGTTTTGTTGAGTCGGTCCGATCGTTAGGTCTGGATCCAGTCTAAAAGGGAACAGGGCACAATTAGCAATATGGCGAACCAGGGCACTGAATATAATTATACTTACTGGCAGTGTGATTGCAGCACTCCTACTAGTAGAATTATCCCTATACTAGTCGGGAATCGCATCTTGAGTTCTGGAAGAAAAAAAGAAAAATTGAAATCAATTATTGATTAGTAAAATCTACCAGAAAGATTCATATTCCAGCAACGTGATTGAATCTAAAATTGTTTGCCGAACGACGATCAACATTTGAACTGAAATTTTGGGAGAAGCCCGCTTCTATTGGTAACCTGTTTTATAAGTGAATTGTGAACGACGTTTCTCGAAACTCCCATAACTAATATGTGTTCCGACTATATCCGCATTTCTCGCAAACATGAGGAGTGGTTACCAAATTTCAGCGTTTTCAGCACATCTCCTTTGCTATCTAGGTTTGAAAATTAATTTTATTGCCTTTTGGCGCACCATATACGTGACTGAGAGTGACAAAAACTACCACTACACGCAAACTGGTATTGGCCATAAGGAAATCCAGATGTGAACAAAATTTACTACTAATGTTAGCTAATAGCTGCCTGTGAAAGAGAAGATCGCATCGTATCGAAACTCTATATTGTGCATCTACTTCTGATGATGCATTCATTTTCTGATATTTTAGATCAACGAAAATTGCGCAGCTTTACAGCCAGAATGGAATTGATAGCTATTTGTTAATTTGAAGAATTTGAAGAATATTGAATAAAGAAATAAACGTTGATGTGAAGTTCTCGAAGGATCATACTGGAATGATTCGATTGAGGGCATTTCCGTTCAATTGTTCCAACGATTATATCTGTATAAAAATTGCTTATGAATATGAGGTAGGAAGGGAGAAAAAAAATTTACTTCAATACGATAGGTTTCTACCCACACATGTGAAAATTAAGAAATTTGCTCTCAAAAAAAAAAAAAAAAATAAAAAAAAAAACTTATTTTTGGACCCCTTACAAAACCTCCCGTGCGGGAAATAAAAAAATCAACCAACAACCTTATTAAGGTGTAAGAACATTTTGAAATAAAAACACCCAAATAAAAGGTTTCCCCCCTAAAAAAAAAAAAAACAAAAAAAAATTCCCCAAAAAACCCCTGTTTGGGGAGTAAAATTCCCCGGGTCCGAAGTTGACCTTATTTTCGTTATACCATTCCAGCACATGTTTTGAGAAGTGGCATAACGCTAATCAGGCCAAAAAAATGGAGGGCTCTTGAGCAATATCAGCTATGGAAGACGTTTTGACGTTGGACTACGTCTTTGTTTTTATACTGGGGAACAATTAAAAAAAAAAACATATTGCGACCGTCACGAAAAGCGGTCAGGATTTAAGCGTTAATATCTCAGTCGTTTCTCCAAACATTTTCAAAATGTTTGCCCCAATCGATCGGAAATATTTCTATGCGTCGATTCCAATATTGAAAACTATGGATTTTTAATATTAAACTATTGAAAATAACGCAAATATAAGGAGATGTCTTATAATTTTATTTTGCAGAGTAAATTTACTAAGTGCCAAGTATTTTCCTATCACAGACTTCAAATGTAAGTAAGGGAGATCTCGTATCCAGCAGATGACGATATAAAACGGGTACCCTTTCGCAAAATGCTTAATTCCCGCCCCCCTCGTGGGTTTCCCCAGCCCAACACCCCCATTCAATTACCAACCGCCGGCGGAAAGCCCCCCGGGGCCCCCCCGCGCCCCCCTTTGCCCCGCCCCCTATATTTTAATATTGAAGTTTCCAAACATAAAAACATTGATTTTCTAAATTTTATGCGAAGACACTTTAATTTTACTTTAGCTAACCTTCGGAATGAAGCAGCCACACTTTATGGTTGCATATATTTAACGTTTGTTAAAAATATCGACGTAACGTGCAGACGTTATTGTTCATATTTTTCATATCATAGACCTATGTTGTCCGTACTCGCTATCAAAGCACTCACACCATTAAACCAGCAGGAAGAAGATATCGTGGAACATGAACCGGAATGATAGTATCTATCCATTCGACAATCAACCATCACCGAGCTCTTGATGGTTGTCGGTACTACTCAGACCTGTTATAGCAAACAACAAAATACAAAACGGCCCTTTTCAGGGCTACTTTATGAGTTCTGAAGAGTTGATCTCCATGATTTTCATATGCAGTTTCAATGGTCTTAACTCATTTAAAGACTAATATGATATGCTTTTCTTCCACGCCCACCCATTTGACCGTCTTCCAAATCATCACCTGGTACTCGACAATTATCGGTACTACTCGTACCACTCCAGGATCAGCGAAAAACGAAATATCAAACCGCCCCTTTCAGGGCCATTTCAAGAGTTATAAAGAGTTGACTTCCATAATTTTCGAGAAGAATCAATAGTAAAGCCACATACACTAATAGCATTGGGTTTCATAGTACTTTAGAAAAAATATAGTAGAAATTTATACATTCGATGGCATTAATTTCTGCACATCAACAAGGAGCCCTACGTCGACTTTCCAGTTAACGACTGTTCCAGAAACAGTCCAGAAACAGAAACAGAAACAGCACACCTTATTTTAACGGTCACTTTGAATATAATGAAATATTTCAACATGTTTTGGCTGCGTCCTTTTGTTTGCACATTTCTGAATGACATAGCATCAAAAAAGTGCTCAGTTTTGTGTTACCTATCAAAATGCGCGGTCTTACTCCGGAACAACGAAAAAGTATCGTGCACAAATGGTGCACTGTGAGCGGACTCTCCTTGAGAAAATTGGCCAAGGAAAAGGGTGTAAGCGTCGGAGCGGTACGATCTGCGATTCGAAAATATAGAGAACAGTGTACGTTTGAAGATGCACCTTCGAAAATTCATAAAACCAGTGGACGACATCCAAAAATTTAAAAAAGATTGGCCAAAAGTTGTCAAAATGGTGGGAAGTACCACTGTGCAGAAGCTAATGGGTCATGTATGAGGAAAAGTTAGGAGTCTTGGATATGTTCAAATATTTTGATTAAACGAGAGTAAAATCCATCTATCTATATATATAAAAATGGATTTCTGTCTGTCTGTCTGTCTGTCTGTCTGTCTGACCCTAATAGGCTCGGAGACTACTGAACCGATCGGCGTGAAAATTTGAATGCAGGGGTTTTTAGGGCCGGGAAAGGTTCTTAAGATAGTAAGAGACCCCTCCCTCCTCTGAAAGGGGGGCTCCCATACAAATGAAACATATATTTCTGCATAACTCAAGAACTAATCAAGCAAAAGAAACCAAATTTAGCATGCGGAAGTTTTTGGAGGCAAAAAATGTTTCTATGGTAGTTTCAGACCCCTCCCCTTTCTAGAAAGGGAGGCTCCCATACAAATGAAACAGAAGTTTCTGCATATCTCAAGAACTAATCAAGCAAATTAAACCAAATTTGGTATGTGGGGTTTTCTGGAGGTGAAAAATGGTAGTTTGAGACCCCTCTCCTCTCCTAGAAGGGGTGCTGTCATACAAATGAAACTGAAATTTCTTCATAACTCTAGATCTAATAAAGCAAATGGAACCAAATTTGGCTTGCGGGGATTTTAAAGGCAATAAATGTTTCTACGGTAGTTCGAGACCACTCCTCTCTCTCTGGTAGGGGGGCGGGGTTCCCATACAAATGAAACACAAGTTTCTGCATAACTCGAGAACTAATCAAGTAAATGGAACCAAACTTGGCAGGTAGAGGTTTTTGAAGGCAAGAAATGTTTCTATGGTGGTTTGAGACCCCTCTGCCCTCTGTAAGAGGGGGGCTCCCATACAAATGAAACACTAATTTTTGTCGAGAACTAACCAAGCATATGGAACTAAATTTGGCAAGTGGAGGTTTTTGGAGGAGAGAAATGTTTCTATGGTAGTTTGAGACTCCTCTACCCTCTGGAAGGGGGTGGGGGGGGGGGGGGATTCAAACAAATGAAACACAAATTTCTGCATAACTCGAGAAATAATCAAGTCAATGGAACCACATTTGGCAGATAGAGGTTTTTGAAGGCAAGAAATGTTTCTAAGGTGACTCGAGACCCCTCTCTTTTCTGAAAGGAGGGCTCATATACAAAAAAAAAAAACACATATTTCTGAATAAGTTGAGAATTTATCAAGTAACTGGAACCAATTTTGGCATGTAGAGGTTTTTGTAGGCAAGAAATGTTTTTATGGTAGTTTGAGACTCCTCCGCTCACTGAAAGAGGGGTCTCTCATACAAATGAAACACAAATTTCTGCATAACTCGAGAGCTAATGAAGCAAATGAAACCAAATTTTGGCATGTTGAGAGTTTTGGAGGCAAGAAATGTTTCTATGGCAGTTCAATACCCCTCCCCATTTTGAAGAGGGGGGGGGGGGGCTCCCATACAAATAAAAAGCAAATGTCTGCATAACTCGAGAACTAATTAAGTAAATGAAACCACTTTTAGCATATGGAGGTTTTTGGAGGCTAGATTTCTGCATAAATAAAAATGAATTTCTGTCTGTCAGACCCTTATAGACTCGGAAAGTTCTGAACCGACCAACGTAAACATTTATATGAAGGGGTTTTTTGGGGCTGGGGAAGGTTCTTATGATTGTTTGAGACCCCTACTCTCTTAGGAAGGGGCGTTCTCATACAAATGAGACACAAATTTCTTCATAGCCCGAGAACTAATCAAGCAAATCGAATCAAATTCGGCATGTGGGGGGTTTTGAAAGCAAGAATGTTTCTATGGTAGTTCAAGACTCCTCCCCTTTCTTAAGGAGGGGGGGGGGGTTGGCATCGAACAAATGAAACTCAATTTTTTATTATAATCGATGAGCCCAGTGTGATGGTTCGAGAACTAATCAAGCAAATGGAACCAAATTTGGCATGTGTGGGGTTTTGAAGGCAATGATTGTATGGTGGTTTGAGAAACCACCCCCCTCTGGAAGGGAGGGATCCCATACAAATGAAACACAAATTTCTACCAAAAATGAGAATTATCCAGGTTACTTAAACACAAATTTTCCTTCATTTAGTTGCAAGCGTAGCAGCGCACGCACCGGGTTCAGCTAGTATCATATAAAACACAAATACAAATATGATTTGCCAAATAAAATTATTAAAACTAAATTAAGTTTTTTCAGGAAAGGGACTATCAACGCCGAAGTATACCGGAAAGAGTGCCTACGGTAGAGGCTTTATTCAAGCAGCACACAACTCCACCACTGTTCTGGCCGGATTTAGCATCTGCCCACTATGCTCGTTCGACGATTGAATGGTTGGAGGAAAGCCATATCGATTACGTGGAAAAGGATATCAACCCACCAAACTGTCCGCAGCTCCGCCCAATTGAGCGTTATTGGGCAATTTTCAAGAAAATCCTGCAAAAAAAATGGCAAGGTTGTTCAGAACATGGACCAGTTCAAAAGAATTAGGAAAACTGCGACAGAGAAATGTAGTCAGGCTACTTTGCACAAATTGATGAGTGGAGTAAAACGCAAAATTCGTTTGTACGCCAGGAGTTAACTTTCTGTCTGAGTTTGATCTCAAAATGCACTTTTAATATCCCATACTGAAATAAAGACTGCTTTTGGATTTGTATAATCAACGTATATACTTCATTCTTTTGACGTAGCCAGCTGCATAAATTGTGCAAATCAATTTCGTTGCAGAAAACAACGAACACATTGGTGAGTTAAACAAACGATTTCGTAGTATGAACTGAATTTTATTTTCAGTGCATTACTCCTGCCTAATCCTTGATTCCTAGAAATCGCTTCGAGTTCACAACTCTGCCTTAAACGTATGGCTTGGTGAATCCATAGGTGACTTCATCTTTGGTGTTTAGTTAACCACGATGGTTTCTCCATCATAAGGCTTCCTGAATTGTAATTTTACGTCAAAGAATAATTGAAACTACTCTTCGATTCACCCCTTAATAGCAATTCCACGATAATTTCGAATATCTGATTTTTTCCTGATTAATAAATAGGTATTAGATACGAGTTTTTACAAATTTTCGGCAGCTGACCTGAGTCAAGTGACAAATTGAAACGCCAAAATCAAATGCAAGTTCAAGATTTTTCAAACCAGGAAGAATGTCTTTAACATATCCTGACATTGATGATGAAATGTAGGAAAGAACGAAAAATAATCTATATCGCGATCATCATCTGAAAATCTCGTAGAAATTTTTTGGAAAAACTTTGCAATCACCAGGTGTTTGTATCATCTAGATGGATTTTTGAAGGGAAGTTATTTGATTTTAATTTTGTTCTGATTTATATAAAAAATTTTTAGGATATGATTTGATTTCGCACTCTGTTCTAAAATTATACTTCTCTTATTTGGAATCGATTGCTAAATTAAGCTGATCGCATATATAAAAATAATTTTGCATATTGTATCAAGTGTTGTGTTTTGTGAGCTTTCTGCTTCCGATTTTCTTAATTAATGATATTCCTGTTGAACCATATTGGATATTCAAAGTTACATCTACGTCATTAGACTTTTAAAAGGTACGTCAGCATTAATTATTTCGAATAAAAACCGGTAGAAGACATCACAAGTATTTTCTATATTTACTTCATTCCATTTATTTACTTTCATTCACTGATAGCCAATTGATTTTATTTATTTTTATTTTAATGCTCTTGTAATTAGCTTTATTGTATTTAAAGATTATATTCGTAGTCGTTAGATCGTGACTTATTATGAACAAATAAAGAATATTTAATTGCAGTATGAAATGTTTCGTTTTTTCATAAGTTGGTCAAACATTCATTTACACAAAAATTATCATGAATATAAGTAAAAAAAAATCTGAATAGCAATTTTGCTGATTTTCTTCATGATTAATTTGGTTAAATCCCAGACTTGCAATTTTACCGAAAATTAATTGTAATATCTCATTTTCCCAAATGACAAAGAGCAGAATACCTTCATTTTTATTATCAGAAAATAAGTCAGAATTGCGTTGATTGAAATCAACATATACATATATTTTTATCTCAGGGGGAAGATCCGATAAGATTTCCTCAGCATTTTGAAAAAAATGCTTCGTATATGTTCTTGTTAGCATAATCAGGGGAAAAATACACAGATACAAATAGATTCGTTTCTCCAGTGCTTTTACCTACACATGTTCAAACTCCTTAAATTTGATAGAGGGAATTAGTTCAGAATAGAATCAGAACTATCAGTTATCGCAATGAGGACACCACCTCCAGACCACCTTTTTGACATATGAATGGTCGTCTCTGAATACACAGAAATCATTCTTAAAAATGTGTTCACTTTTGATGCTTTTTTCTCAACTAGTTTATATACCTAATATGATAGAAAAAGAGGAATTCATTAAATTTTTGTTATTTTAAAAAAAATCTTGGATGAGTTGTTCAGACGATTAAAGCTCTGACAATATATCAGAACTTCAGTTGCAGTTCTTGACGTAACTACTATTCCGCTGGAAACGGGTTCATAGTTTTTGCACGTCGAAACATAATACCCCGTTCACACTACAGCTTATATTATGTGATATAGATTATCTTGATATCTAGTATTCACTGGAAATAATGTGCATGGCATTTGAAATCAAGATACTCTATATCACGTAATTTAGTTTGTAGTTGGAACGCTGCGCTGAAGGCCTTCAGAATCTTTCCTTGCTGCTGCTGCTAGTGAGAGTCTGAACATTTGGCAGTAGGCGACTTTTTTTTTGCAAAAAATGTACATATAACAGGCTCAAAAGCTCGCACGTAAGGGGGAAATACATATCCTTGAGCAACTATGGAGTAAACATTAATTTTCTTAGCTTTGTCATTTCCATCTACCTTTTTATATTATTATCAATAGCAGCTATCCCAAATAACATTGCCAAAACCATCCTGCTTTATTAGGTTTTATTAAAGTTTTATGAAAGCCACTAGAAATCAATTTGGTTTTATTATGGCACCAAAAAATGCCAATAGGATTCATATTTTAGTCAGGTTTATGAGAACCTACACAGCTTGTTTACAACGATCTTAAAACTTAAAACATTCCTTTTACTCCTACCAAAGGTTTTATTTCTACTTTATGAGCTCGCAAAATGCTATTTTGAAAAACCATGACAGGAAACATTCATATTATCTTATTATGATCAGTTGAAAAAGTATTTTAGAACCACCCAGTCAACACAGAATCGCATATGATAGCGCATAGGAGCACAACGTGGAGGCGATATACGTTCATTCTTTCATTTAACTCCATGCTAAATGTACGCATATCGCCTCCACGTTAAACTCATGTCCGTTATTATATGCGATCTTGTGTTTACTGGGCATTTTGCCTCCAGTAAATTCATTAAACGGAAAATTGGCATTGAGGGAAGTCATGTGGTTTAAAAACGACAAATGCACCAAATTTTAAATGCAATGCAAACCAATTTAGGCATTCTTCTAGATAACCTTACTGAATTCCATCAATTTTGAGGAAATTCATGATTAATTTATCGAATATATTTGTTTTTGTCGTTGTAAACTCGCATAATTTCGGAGGCGCATTAATTTTCGGCTCTTATCGTGCCAATATTCGACACAAAATTAAATGCGCATATGATTAGGAGCATGATACGCTGTAAAAAAAACTCAATTTGTTTTGGATATTTTGCTGTGAAATAAAATTTCCCGCAACACTCGAACTTTTTTTTCTCAAATATTATTTACTGCTAAATGAATCAGATGAGCAGAGAATCAAACAAAGCAGAACAACAAAAACCAACCACGATATCACAGTGAAGTTCGACATCTGTGGTCATTTGGCCATATGCTGGTGTTCATGGCAGACAATAGGTTTTATGAAGGTTTGCAAATGGTCATAACATGTTTCACTAAAACATTGTCAAAATCTTTATGGTCTTATAAAGGTTTTTTTTTTAACTAGTTTCCACAACCGTCTATATAGTGGGCCACTTTGTACAAATTTTGGCTTTAAAGAAGCATAGAGGAGGTGTTGGTAGATAATACAGTTTTCAATGAATAAATGTGGCTAGAATAAAACTAAAATTGTTACTTGAGATACGTAGTGGTTGGTACGGTATGTCCCCGTCCTTTGATTTCTAGTGGAGAAAATACATATGACGTCAGAATATTTGGTAAAGTTGGAAGTATTAATCATTCGTAGCTACACACTTTAATTAACGCTGCACAGTAGGGTTTCACATGATGTTCAGCAAATACTAAAAATGACAAGAAAAGTGATGCATTTCAATCAATTTCTATGATTTTTTTTTTTCTAAAACTGGCTGTTATCGTGTAAACAAGACTAGATAAATCCTATTCGGTTTAAAAATAATCCTACAAATTTTACACCCGTCAGTCCAAATCTGTACGATAGTAAAAACATCCGGTGTAGCGAATTTCTTCACGCTCAAATATCACGGAATGATTTAAATCATAGCCTCAAATACAAGAATGGTGATTTGTTTCACATTTTTAATAAACTCTGTTGTACATGACCGTGTTTAATTATTGCTTTGGGAATACGAAGTATATTTTTAATTCTTATATTATTTACAACAGGCTCTTTTGTTTTCAATGTTCAAAAAATTCCTATAGTGATTAAAGATTGCAGCCCTCATTGCAACAATGCTACAAAATTAAATGCCTCCAAACTTCCGATTTGATTCTTTAACGTTGTAGGATGATCACAAATCTAAGTTGCAAAAGCGCTCATTGACGACCCACCAACCGGTTGTTGTTCACTATTGAGTATTAGTTTTAACAAAAGCCATAACCAATTAATTTCCACAACATGGCAACCATAGTGACCGCTACTTAATTTATCAATAACCTCGTTACCTAACGAATAGGGTTACAATCGTATGACCTGTTAAATTAGCACGATGTGATCCTTGTCCCTTTTGAGTCGAATGCACTGTACCTATATCTCAAATCACTCTTGAATAGGTCACATCCAAAAGTGCAAAATGACGAAAGTTAATTTCAACATTGCGTAAGAATCTTCCGTGGGTGAATTAGAAATGCATTTTGTTAGATCGACTGGTCGGCAAACCTACTAAGTATTCATAATAACTTCCCATTCAGCGATAACGCAGCGAGTCCCGAAGATAAATTAATGGAAATCCCGCATAAGACTATCACTTGCACAAAATAGTGGCAACCGGCTGACACATCGAGCGTTCGTTTTTATCGTTTCTCAGCGCTGGAAGCGAAGACCGGTTCTATACTTTTGGAAAACCCACCGATGATCACAAAAGCTGATCTGTCGTTCTCGTTAATTTAATTTTTGCAAGTTGTCATGATTAGGACCGATTAGGTTGTGTTCTGGACTTCTTTTTTTTATGTGTTCTATTGAATACATCCCGATTAAACACGTTGTGGTAGATGGCTGAAAAATCTATTGTTTAGCTGACTACTCTGCCATAACAACTTATATCAAAGTGCTTTGTGTGCCGCTTTTTATTGCACCGATTACGTTGGGTTTCACTGCTCCGATATTCATCCTATAGGTCCTACATATATATTACTCGAGAACTAAAGAGTGAAGTACCTAAGAATAGATTGGTTTATTGTAATGATTATGTGCTTCAACTCAGGAAAAAAATTCAATAATATGGAACTAAACAACTTGAACGTTATTTTTTTTGTTATCTAAAAGGAAGAATCACGAAATGAGAAGAATTTCTATTTTTCTGAATCGCGAAATTGGAGAGCAAATAGATTGGTTTCTTTCCGCAATAAGGTTTGCTTTTGCTCAGTAACAAATTATTGCAAATAGGGATGCATTGCCAAGTGATAAGTAAGCCAAGTAAAAAATATGCACCGTATATATAATACATATCGAGAGCAATTTACTAAGTTTATCACAAACTGCTTTTGCAGAGCACTATAGAGAATCAACCTCGGTGATTGTCACCATGTGAGGAAATAGGCCGACGTAAAATAAAGAGAAAAAAAAATATAGAGAATCATCAATAAAATCTCCATACTCCATACAGCTAAGTTTAACAGTTAGTGTGACTTAGTTACTATAATAAGGAGAAAACATATTACCGGACCAAAAATGATCAAGCAATGATTTCTTCCAAATTGATAACAAATTCTGTTATTATTTTATTATTGGTGTTATTGAATTATAAAATCTCTCTAATGTGCTTGACTATAATTTGATTCATGGTGTTTGAATTGCTTCAGAAGTAAACGATCATCATGATGTCAATATGATTTTGTCGATTATCGCTGAGTTTATGACATATTTGTTACATAGGCCGAATGATGGGGCTATGTTGACATTACATAACGTAACGGAACGTTCAGTATTAAGTTGGTTGCTTTCAAAATCATGTTGGTTGCTTTCAATTTCAGTTTTTGTTTACATTTTACAGTTCTTCAATATTGCTTCATGGTTTCAATATCATAGAATATCGTAATGATAGAATGTTCAGTAGCATATGAAATTTAACGAATGAATGTTTAAATCAGCATATGTTTATCTTTTCCCTCCTGTCCGTCTTACTCACTGTACCCCTACTTAAGCTTTGGTATATTTCTTATTTTTCCTGAAACTCCCTTGCGTTGAACTGACTGGTTTAATGTGCCGCAAAGGCTCAGTAGGGATTCTTTATCAAGATCCGACGCTAAGCGTCACTGCCATTGTGGTAATATCACATGAATTAGTTTTTCCACTGTATTTATCCACTCATTTTTTCATTTTTTCAATATCTAAACTTTCAGGTTCATAATGGATACGCAAGTTCATCTACAATTGCAACAGGATCACAACCAGCAGACATTCAATTACAAACAGATGTGTTCCTATGCTCTTGTGCAATTGTATGCTATCTTATATGACACTTTCATCCTTGTAAATTTTAGCCCACCTACCCCACGTTATGTGTTTGAAAGGATAGGAATGTTTTTCACTTTTTTTTTAGAAAGAGTCATTTATGACAAATTTTACTCAAAAAAACTTTTTTCTTCTTCATCAATAAATATAACAATTCAAAACTTAACATTGTTTTTATAAATTCATTTCCTACTCCACAGACATAAAGAATCATTTATGGGTCCAATAGCAAACAAGAGTTATTTTTCGCCTTGTTGTTAGCTTACATTTTCTTTGTTATTTTGCTAGGTGATCAATTTTCTTTTATTAAATCAACAATTTTTTCGGTCCACCAATCAAGAACAGACTGTGGAAATTTTCGCCATTTCAGAGTTACAATCATCTAACACAGCATGAGCTGAAGAGCTGCTATATCTGAAAAAAGTATTCTACGAATGATAGAAAATGATGCCCTAGACTTTTCAGGCTAAACCAAAACTATTAAAAAAGCAATATACAACATTTCAGTCTTTTCAGGATCAACCAAGTGAAGAACATGTATATTAAATACGCATGAAGTGTTTTTCTCTTATATAAATATATACTTTTCTCTTAGATAAATATATACATTTTTTTTTCGTTTTTTGAAGACCTTCCCTGTTTTCCGAAACTTGCCCTTCATAATCGCCCAGAATTTTTCTATTGGGCGAAGTTCTGGCGAGTTTGGCGGATTTGCCTCTTTCGGCACAAAAACAATATCGTTGGCTTCGTACCACTCCATGACCGGTTTCGCGGAATTGCACGCTGCCAGATCCGGCCAAAACAGAGTGTCACCTTTGTGGGGTCGGAGGAAGGGCACCAGGTGCTTCTGGAGGTATTCTCCTTTATATATTTTGCCGTTGATGGTGCCGATCGTTATGTAAGGATTGCTGAATTTTGAATTTGCCGCACCCACAGATCGCCTGCCACACCAAGTACTTCTTGCCAAATTTGCTTCCGGGCGCGGGATTTGAACACCGTATTCTGTTTATCGGTTCGGTTAGGCGCCTTCTTTACCTTGAAGACATGAAGTCCGGCCCGGTTCATTGTCTGCTGGACGAACCAGACGGAAGAATTGACCTTCTTGGCCACGTCCCAAATCGGATGGTTCGCAATGGGCTTGAAGTAATCCCTCACCTTCCTTGCGTTCACGGGGTCGGTCGTCTTCTCTTTTCTTCCGCTTCCAGCTCACCGCTGGGTCGTCTGGTTCTCTTTGGACGGTTTTACAACACGGAACACGGTCGAATTGTCGTTTCCCTACTGTTTTGTGATCCACCTGTGAGACTGGCCTGGATTTTCCACGCCACGCCCATATTTTTTTTTTCGAAGCACTTCTTGCTTGGAAGTTATCTCGATACCCACTTGACAGATTGTGACGAAATTTTGCACATGTAAACATTACACTTTACGTTAAACTAGTTTTACCCAAATTTCATATTTTTATTATAATTGCAATAAATAGTTAAATACAAAAAAAGTGTTGCATTTTTTTCAGGTAAAATCTGTAGTTTGGACCCAACCAGGAAACCACCAATCAGCAAATGTTTTCTATATTACCAAAAGAAAAAAATTATAAAAATAGGGGAAAAAAATCACTAAATTTCTTAACATATCGTCAAATTTAAAATCATCAAATTAAGATCAACATCACCATACGAAATAACTGTTAGCATCATTTTATCATGTCATTGCCGTTACTAATGTTATCGATTTTTTCATAACCGATTACTTTTGAACTGCACACTGGGTAAAGCACAACCCCCATTACAACTTGACATATAACTACAATATAACGTTGCTGCAGTTAATTTGTTTTGCTTTTATGGTACGTTCACAAATTTTGTGACTGGAATGTATCAAGTGAAAATTAAGGCGCTCAAAATGTTCTTATTTCGGAAAAACAAACCCATCATATAGACGGATCGGAAGGCAGTTCGGAATTCATCATTCAACCATATCCCGTATGATCAAGTGGAAAGATGGTTAAGGCAAGAAGCGCAAGACAGTAAAGATTGTACTCGAGAAGAATGCAACACATTCTTTTGTGTATAACTTTTTATTTCATAAGTAAAGATTAATGAAATTTGGAGTAATGTTTACAAGTGCAAAATTTAAGCACAATCTGTCAAGTGTGCAAGAAGTGCTTCGACAAACAAAAATATGGGCACGGTCGTGGAAAATCCAGGCCAATCCCGCAGGTGGATCGCGAAATAGTTAGGAATTGATAATTTGACCGTGTCCCGTGTGGTAAAATCGTTCAAGGAATACCCAGCGGCGAGCCGGCAGTGGAAGAAAAGCAAAGACGGTCGACTCCGTGAACGCAAGGAAGGTGAGAGATTACTTCAAGCGCAATCCGAACCATTCCATTCGGGACGTGGCCAAGAAGGTCAATACTTGCTTCTGGTTCGTTCAGCAGACAATGAAGCGGGACGGACTTCATGTCTTCAAGGTAAGGAAGCCGGCCAAATTCCACGCCAGGAAGCTGTACCGCGGGTGGTTGGTGCAGCCAAAATGCGGCGTAATGGACGACGAGACGTACATTAAAGCGGGCGCCAATCAGATCCCTGGCCTAGAGTTTTTCGTCGCCAAGTCCCGCCAGGATGTTCCTAAGAAGTCCCGGAAGAAGAAGGTCGATACATTTGCCAAGAAGTACTTGGTGCGGCAGGCGACCTGTTGGTGCGGCAAATTTAGCAAACCGTTCATAACGACCGGCACCATTAGCAGCCAAATATATTAAGAAGAATGTTTCCAGAAGCGCTTGTGCCCTTCCTCCGGTCCCACGAAGGTGACACTCCGTTTTGGTCGGATCTGGCATCGTGCCATTACGCGAAACCGGTGATGCGGTGGTTCGAAAGTCAACGATCATATTTTTGTGCCGAAGGAGGCAAACCCGCCAAACTCGCTAAACTCGCCAGAACTTCGCCAAATAGAAAAACTCTGGGCAATTATGAAGGGCAAGCTCCGGACAACAGGATATTTAAAAATATCCGACTTAAAATGCATTTTTGGTAGTAAATTTTGTCTGTTGCATTTTTTTCGAGTACAATTTTTAGATCCGGTGAAGGCCATTATGATATGGATCCACACCTTTCGAATTTGTATCGTGCAAAAAAAAACACGCGTACTACACGTATACAAATATGGGAGGCAGTGAATCGGACAGTGGCCCACCAAACCAAGGTGTATTCTTATCGACGACAACACGTTAATCGTTAATCCCTGTTCCTGAAGTCCCACGGAGACCAGCCGCTATATTGTCCGGATTTAGCACCCTGCAAAACCTCAAAACATCCAATAAGTAATGTCAAGGCAAAATTGCTGGCGTTGGAATAGGAAGAAGAGATCCAGTAAAATTATGATGTTAAAACATAACTATAATACGGTTTTTTGTTCCCTGGAAGTTCAAAGAGAATCGAATTTAAACAGAATTTGTAGTGATTAGTTTTGTGTGTCTCGTAATTTTGTAGTACATATGAGCATGAGCATATTGGTCATCCGTGATTTGCTACTCGATGATTGATCAAAGTCAGCTAAAGATGTACAGAGAATCAACGGAATGTCACTTGGGAGTAGTGAATCATACTTAATGTGCATCTCCTAGTCCATGTAGATCACATCTTTACCAGCGTGAGAAGTTTACGCACGAAGACTACCTAACTTGGCTTAATGCTTTTATCGTACGAATATGATGTCCTGGTTTTCAGTGAAACTTGACTTCGTGTGTATATTTAGTATTGTGAGCTATCGTCGGATTACCGAATATTCCGTTTCGACCGTAATCAATCTACCAGTGTGCTGTCCAGAGGTGGTGGTGTACTAATTGCTAAATCTTCGTGTACTGATATAATTAATCCAAAGTTAGTAGAAATAAATTTCGTTCAATCGAGACAAGATACAATGAACTATTGAAGTCCAATGAATGCCAGCCAACCTGAAGCAAAAGCCATCGGCATTCTGAAAGTTTGTGAAATCGCAACGGTCACATAATTGCATCCCGGACACAGTTGAGTACAACAGAATTACCGCCAACACACCTGTTGACGCTGCCAACTTGTTCGTTTGTTACTTTCAATCAGTCAAAACTTACCACCGCTTTACCATGCTAGTTTTGATTGCATCCAGGTATTTAACATGAACTTCCCAACGCTGCGTTTCTCGCCGGACGCCGGAGTTTTTTTCCAATCTGCTGCATATTCAACCGTTCAATAAAGGAAAGAGTTTTTTTTCAGCATTTGGAAGATTGCTTCGATTGTACCTATCTATATAGCAGGTAATCGAAACAGGGTCGACAACTACCGTGAGATATCTATGATCCTATCTACATAAAATTTTCTTATGCTTTCGACACAGTTCCACGCCTAAACGCAACCGAAAAGCTAAAAGCAATTGGATTTCCAACTTGGTTAAAGACTGTATTCGATGAAATTTGGACACACGCAATTGTTCGTAACTTTTTAGCATGTGGGTAAAAATTATTGAAATTTTAACTGAATGTGTTTCATTGTGTTGTGTCAATTGTGTAATGAGTTTCGTGAAAATCGGTCGAGTGATTTCAGTGATTGTTTCGAATGAAGAAATAGTGCGCCAACAAATTTTGGGCACTCACTTCGAAAACCCAAACGCTTCTCATCGATGGATCGGAAAACAGCTCGGAATCGCACATTCAACCGTATCTCATGTGATCAAAACGTTCAAGGACCGTAAGAAAACCAAGCGGAAAAATGGTAGTGGCAAAAAACATGGCACATCAAATCCGGAGAAGGCCAGGATGGTATTGAACAAATTTAAGCGTTATCCCAACATTTCAATCAGGAATGTTGCAAAAAAGGCGAAAGTTTCAGTTTGTTTTGTGCAGAAAACAATGAAACGTTCTGGATTACACGTGTACAAGGTCCAGAGGGCACCGAACCGGAGCGATAAACAGAACTCGGTGGCAAAAACTCGTGCAAGAAAACTGTACAGGGAGTGGCTCACAAAACCGTTCTGCATTGTGATGGACGATGAGACCTACATTAAAGCCGACACCAAACAAATGCCAGGACAGGAACACTACGTCGCCTCCTCTAAGTTGGCCGTTCCGGAGAGTCTACGGAAGAATAAACTGTCGAAATTCGCCAAAAAATTCCTTGTATGGCAAGCGATTTGCGGATGTGGCGAAATGTGTCAGCCCTTCATCACCTCTGGGACCGTCAACGGACAAATCTACAAGGACGAATGCCTCCAAAAACGACTTCTGCCCTTCTTGAGATCTCACGATGGCCCGACACTGTTTTGGCCGGATTTGGCATCTTGCCACTATGCCCGTCTTAGACTGGTAAAAAGATAATAATGTAGTTTTTGTACCAAAAGACGTCAACCCTCCAAACACTCCGGAACTTCGCCCAATTGAAAAATTTTGGGCAATCATGAAGGTAACGCTCGTTAAAACTCCAAAACTGATAGAAAATGAACTTGAACTAAAGAAAGTGTGGTTAAAAGTAAGTAAGCAAGTCGGTCCTATCATTGCCCAAAATTTGATGAAAGGGGTCAAGGCAAAGGTGCGGGCATTCGGGTTGGGAGAAGAGGTTCAATTAACCAATGATGTCAAAACTTAACCATTTAGTAGTACTTTATTTCCAGAAAGTTTGAAAAGAATCGGGCTCAAGGAAAATTTTTGGTGACCTATTTTGTGTGTCCAAATTTCATCGAATACAGTCTTTAGTTGTTTCCCTTTTTAGACCAACCGCCAGTCCTTCGTTTCCATAAACTCTGCCCGCTCGAATGCATTGGGCCTATTCATAAACCACGTAGACTCATTTTTGAAAATCTCAGACCCCCCCTCCCCCCTCGTAGATTTTTCTCCATATAATTTTTTGAAATTTTGTATGGAGCGTAGACTTTGGTCGACCCCCCTTCCCCCAGAAAAGTCCTCGTGGTTTATGAATAGCTCCATTCTCAATTACCCCTGAAGTACTACAGCGTGCTAGGCCCAATGCTCTTTGTTTTTTCGTTAACGATCTGGGCCCGCGTATTTCCTCATTTTAGCAAATGTTTTTTCCGACGACCTGGAGAGAGAGTTTTGAGAGTAATCGAATGCATCGTCTTGCAACACGAGAACAAGGAATAGGAAACACGGTTGATTCGTTCCCGAAAATCAGTTTTATGGTGCTGTCGTCCGACATCTTAACGACGTGCGCAGTCCATCGTAATTGACCGATTTAGAATGGACCGGTGTGAACGATGTGAGGTTCTTCCAAATACTCATGCAATTCATGGTTCATTCGCCATCTTCACTCACGTTTGGTTTTACATTTGCACAACTTCGTAGAATGTACGAAGCCTTCCGTTCAAAGACACCAAGGGTGCGTTGGACCTCCACAATCATAGTCCATGTTTTGTGACTGTAGAGCAGTACCGGTCGATTTAGTGTCTTGTTGATTGTCAGCTTTGAAGAACAGCGATCTTCAACCGTCCGAAGTGCAAATTAGGACCGATTTCTAGCCATACAACGGCTACACAGCTGTCTACTTGGCGATCTCAATCTACCAATAGCTCTTTCAAGTCGATTTCATCACGGTGATCTGAAATGGGAGGCTAACATTGGCTTCTGGTGACCCTCTTTTTTCATGCATTTTGTTTTCGACGCAGTAATGACAAGTCCAATCCTGCTAGCTTTGGTCTTTAGTATGATGTATGCTTCCGTCCGTTGCATGTTCTTCTTCTTCTTAGCGTTTCAAGCTTATTGTTTTCACATTTAGCTTATTGCTTGCTCTCAACTTAGTGTTCTAAATGCACTTGCACAGTTATTAATAGAGAGCTTTCGATGCCAGGTACCATTTTTGCATTAGTATTGATTGTGTGGCAAGTACAATCATACGCTATGCCCAGGAGTTCTCCTTAACGAAAAATTCTAGACCAGAGAAATTTTCCTTAACGAAAAATCCTAGACCAGACCGGGAATCGAACCCAGCCACCTCCAGCATGGTGTTGCTTTGTAGCCGCGCCTTTACCGACTGAGCTAAGGGAGGACCTCCGTTTCATGTTATTAATACGATAACAATGTGTCTGTAACCATCGAGATTTAAAAGGAATCGAGTAAAAGCTTGCCCACAATGGATACGTTTGCATTTCGTTGACGTAAATTCAGCAGAATATCAGAGCCCAAAACAGAAATCAGAAAACTGTCAAAAACACGCAAACGTGGAACTTAAACAATACACACCACACGATCTATGGTTGCCTTGATCAATCACTCCAAACATATTCAATCACAATCTACCATAGGCTGAGATCACAGGCAACATATAACGAATGTCTGGAAATGAGCGATTAGGAAGAATCATTTCCTTACTCTACGTGTACCCTAGATGTTTTTGCCGGAATAAATCTTCTTTCATCAATCTTTTTTCCATACACGAAGCGTGCGCACTTCTCACGACAGTAGATTGCATTTTATTTTCTGTTTTTCATAGTTTTGCACCATTTTAATCAATAGCGAGAATTTCATCAAAGACTTATAATGTATGAATGAGCTTGACTTCCACTTCGAAGAAGGTGATGTCAAAAAAAAATCGATTCTCTCTTCTTTGGATTGAAGGATTTACATGAAACAACTGCGAAGAAGATGTTTCAAATGATAACTCAATAAGCTAGTTTTCAATAATATTCAAATGACATGTTTGTTAGATATTTTTGCTTTGTTTGCTGTGTGTTCAACCGTAATGATAACATGTTTTGTGATAAAAAGATAATCAGGTAATAGCATTTCATGATGAGCTCATTTCTAGTTAATTTTTGGCAAGGCCAGCTTATGCGATGGGGACATTTTTATTTAACAAATTTTATCAAACAGAACTATGTTAAATTCTCATACATAATTCACATGATAAACTTTGGATAATTGTACATTGAACTTCAAGTTTTTGTAACGTTCATTACCCTTTTAGTGCTATAATATTGATTTCCAACTATTTTTTTTTTCTTAATTCTAATTGTTTTCAAAATGTTGCGCAACAACTCTTCCAAGTTTGAAGAGTTTTGTTTACAATCTGGTATTCGAAAAAAAATCATAGTTGAATATCTAAGATACATATGCAGTGAAAACTCTTTTGTTGGTCGAAAAATGAAACTATGCATATTTAATAATACTTCTCATTATTGGAACGTGATTGAAAAAAAAAAATCATAACTGAACCAAACCTTTAGTGCTCAATTTCTGGCCCCTGTCGGTTGGTTTTCGGAACAAAAACCAACGTTTCAGCCCATAGAGTGTAACTTTTTAATTCGTTTGATTGACTTCTCTCAGCAAATATTCTCTCAACTTCCTAACAAAATCACGACCGTAGCGATTACTGCTGGTTCTGTTCATCACCAGTGAGCTCATCATCGTCATCAACACTGTAGCAGCGTCACCAATTGGGAACGAACTGAAGCATGCATACAAATACGAATAGCTAATTGCCAGCAAGGCTCATCAGGCAGTATCAGAATAACCTTCACTTTAGGGAATCCCAGGCACAGCTCTATGAACATTCGTTCAAGAGACGTTGTTTACCACTTTGGAAACTAAATGTTTCTTTACAAGTAGCTTTCTGACCCATCTTTTAACGAGGTCAAATGTGTTTGCGGTCTTCTTTATCGAAGGGTGTGCAAAGCTACCAATACCAACCTCGCCTACAATGTGAGTAACGACCGTAAACTGGTTCCAATGCGATGATCATTCACAGTAAATTTGCAAACTGTATCAGCATTAGGAGGGGTTTCTCAGGAGTACATACAAAATTTTACAAAACCACAAACGTTATTTCCACCGATAACCCCGACACGAGGCGATAAGGAACAAATTTTTGTTTGCTTGTTTCAACCATCCTGATTCGTTCTATAGTATGATTAGGTTCCATTCGATCAGTTATAATGAAGAATTGCAGATGATTTTGTCTATGAAAGTCACAATTGCTGTGACTTTCCTATGATCTACTCACTATTCCCTGTAGATTCTACGTTTTTTCTGTTCACTTGCTACAATCTGCCAATACGTTTGCAATATATTAACATGGATGCTGCTGATATCGTATCAATTACCTTGAAAGTTTTATGCACAGAATATAAATCACAAACGTCGAAATCAATAAAACACACAAAGAACGATTCACACAGGGCCAGTAGAATCAGGTTTCAAATAATGCCGGAGCACAGCATACAGGGTTGCACACTATCTTTATCCTCTCGTTCGCAGGTTCTTCAACTCAGGTGGTGGAATCTTCCTTCAACTTAACACACCTAGCGGGTCTTAGTGATCGTATTTAGCAGCACTGTTGCACCTCGCATGACCACTCGCGAACATCGTATCCGGAGAACTGAAAACTCGTTCCGCTCTGCAAGTGGTATTTAACTCTCGATTCTATGGTGCGAGCTTCTCTGAGCCGGCGAACGATCGTTTGTTTACAAGCGATCGTATTGGTGCTCGGGATGAGGGTTTGGGTTGACAGATAGGTCAATTCATGGCTGCGATCCCCATGCGTCTTCGCGAGTCTCCGGAGAGCACGATTACTGAGTGGCCAGATGACGTCAGATTTAAAAGAGATTTCTGTACTTCTTGGCATCTAACCTCGGATAAGCAAAAAGACAACAATAATTATAGTTCCCAAAGTCAGGGAAAGAAATTATAGTTCATATATAAAACATTCCGAATAGTTATTGTAGTATTCAGAAAAAAGAGTATTAATGATTTCTATTTAATTCTACCGCCGCTTTGCTTGCTAATGACAGGTATATTTCGCCAGGGATGTGCCGAATTTTTGTGCAAATTCGTTCTCTTTTCCTGCATCCATATATTCCACTGTATCCGGGAGGGGCACGCAATATACTCTATTTCCGAGCCAGGCAATAATTAATTACATTAATAACATCTTATTACTTTAATTAACTATAGCGATCGCTTCGCGTAATGTTCCGAGGCCAAAATCTGGCCAGAACTTGACATAGTCCTTCCTCCTCGTGTTGCTTAATGAAGGCTGCAACTTAGCCGAAAAAATGTTCCTGCTACAGTATCACCACAACTAGCAAAATGATCGGGTGTATGCAGCACATCTTTCTGATGTTCCTCGTAATAAACTAGTTATTCAAAGGTTCCAGAATATTTCAAGGGTGATGGTTTGGGGATGGTTCTCCAAAACTTTCATTGTTGTTCATTGAACCTGTTTCTAAAATCAACAGTAAATATTACATCGATAATGTTTTGAAGAACCATTTGCTTCCTTCCGCCATGAAACACTACAAGAATGTACCATACTGCTTCCAACAATAGTCTGCACCGTCCCACCAGGCGAAAGCTACACAGGCTTGGTATGAGGACAATTTGTCAGATTTTATTTCATTGCCCACCTGATTTGAATGCTCTCGACTTCTATGCATGGGGCTACATGCTGGGCAAACTGTTTGTTGAAAATATGGAATGACATGCCTCAAGATATCGTGCGTGCCAACTGTGACGCTTTCCAACAACGCACGAGGGTAAAGGGAGAAAGATTTGGGCTGGCTGTTACAATGGCAATTACAATCCATGAAAGCTCATCGTTTTTATGACCATATAGTTTACTGAGAGGAACTCCCACTCACCCTGTACATAGCTTACTTATATTTATTTACCATTCACGGGGGACCAGTATAATTGCATGAAAATTCTTTTAACTTTGTCTCTTATTTTTAATGCAACTCTATTGATTACAACCAAAAATTTAATTTAATCGCAGAACATTTATAGTATTCATTAGTGGTGGAAGCTAATGAATGGATGGTCACCCATTAAAAAACCACCCCGGCGAGGACTGATGCTTGAACCCAGCTATTTAGCACTGTATTTGGAGCAAATGCCAATGCAGAACCCGTAGCTTCTGGGAAGGTAAGTCCTGATCCTCCGGAAAGTATGGTGTTGCTGTCAGGCCCTGTGAGCCAAATCTTAAAAAATCTAGCAATGGAAAGTCAACACGGGAATACGGACTGGAACAGTTGGCGAAGACCACAGCGACGAAAAAGCTTGCGATTGGATACGTAAGCTCACGCATATTCTCTGATGTACTGAAGGTCCGCGGGATTGATATCGTAGCGCTGCAGTAGGTGTGTTGGAAGGGATCCATAGTGCGAACGTTTAGAGGTAATCATGTCATCTACTAGAGCTGCAGCAACACACATGAGCTGGTAACAGCTTTCATAATGATGAGCGAAATGCAGAGGCGCATGATCGGTTGGTCTACGCGCAGCTCAAACGCGAGTACGACCGCTGACCAAGCCACAACGTCAAGATCATCATAGGAGACCTGAATGCTCAGGTTGGCCAGGAGAAGGAATTCAGACCGCCAATTGGAATGTCGAGCGCTCACCAGTTGACGCAAGACAACGGCCTACGATTCATTGATTTCACCGCCTCCAAGAACTTGCAGCACAACCACCCACGTAGCACCTTCTCCCAGCACAACCACCCTTATCGCTGCACATGGAGATCACCACAGCAGAAGGAATCGAAAATCAACTACTTTCAATGTGGCAGAACGTGAAATGCTACAAACGGAAGCGAAAACAGCCCACCCGTATTTTCCGGGTAAAAAACGCCGCCTGGAAGAAGCGACGTGTAGGCAGATGAAGCAGCTGTGCCGTTCTCAAGAAACACGAAAGTTCTACCAGAAGTTCAACGCATCCGGCAAAGGCTTTGTGCCGCGAGTCCAATTGTGCAGGGATAAGAATGGAAGCCTCTTGTCGGACGGACGAGAGGTGATTGAAATGTGGAGGCAGCACTTCGACGAACACCTGAATGGCGGAGATCGTGGACAGTGAGGACCAAGACAGCGGAAGCAATGACTACATACGTACGGTAGATAAGGGTAATGAACGTGCTCCCACGCAGAGGTGAGTAAGGGAAGCCATTCAACAGCTGAGGAACAATAAGGCAGCTGGTTTGGATGGTATCGGAGTTGAACTCATCAAGATGGATTCGGAAAAATTGGCCATTTGTCTGCTGATAGTCTGAATTTGGGAGATAGAACAGCTACCGGGGGACTGGAAGGAAGGAGTCATATGCCCCATCTGCAAGAACGGTGACAAGTTGGAGTGTGGGAACTTCCGAACGATCAACTGCCACTCGACAACGGATCAGATCGTTTCCGTACGACAAATCCTCCAGAAATGCCGCCAATTCCAAGTCATCGATTTTAAGGCGGAGCAGTATGGAAAATCATGGACGAGAAAATTTGCTGTAACATTTTGTTTTGACGTAGGACTACATCTTTGTTTTCTATACTGGAGAAATATTAAAAAAAACCTGACGACGCAATCGTCACGAAAAGCTGTCAGGTTTTGAGCGTTGATATCTCAGTCTCTCAGCAGCCTTAGAGCGTTCAGAGCGGCAATGAGCCACTATTGAATTGGCAGCTGGCGGTGACAAGTACCCTGGAGGATGTTCTGGCAAGCAACCATTGGCCAGGTAGCTGATGGCTCTATCGCCTTTGGCTAAGCAACCATTGCTAGGCAGACACTGGTTATGTAGTCGGTTAACCAAGCCAGTGGTAAATTTGTAGCCAGCCGGTTGACGCAACCACGAGCGAAATAAGTGTGATCTAGTTGGCAGCCATCTTTCGGTAGGGCGGTTGAGTGGTATGAATGGTATAAGCGAGCCACCATTATCATCGCTAATGAGTAAAGAACATTGACTAGCGTGTATTGCTGGCTTATGATTTGTCGCACAATATTAGTAAAGATTGGAATACGCCAGGTTTAAAGTAGCTCGATCAAACATGGACCATTTAAAATCCGTCCTTTTAAGGACGACCAATTTGATTTGGTCTAAAAAGCTTGTTTTGTTTGGAATATTGGATTGGAATATATCCAACTTCATTGGCCTGTCCGTTTTAGTTTGTAGTCCGTTTTTTGACTGCATGCGTAAAGTAATAATTTTTTTTTATCAATCAAAAATGACTGAATATGTGAATTTGAATTGGTTCAAAACTTTTGGGAATTGAAACAATAAAGACACTTCCTTTCTATTTGATCTCACACTAGAGTAACGATTGTCCTTTTCTTTTCATTGAAATTTTTATTTTCTGTAGGCCGACTAAATTTTGAAGAAACTTTAATAACAACGTTGATTTTGCCATTTACTTAACTATAAAATAGCATATAAATTGAAATTATTTAATAGTTCTACTAACTTTCATCTGTTTCATAATAAAGGGTGTTCCGATCAAAATTTGGTCAAACAGAAATGTGTTCAATATTCAAAGCTTTTTATTAATAAGTCAAATTCATTTTCTTTTTCAAGTTCTGTTAAAACAGAATAGAGGAGAAATATTCAGCTAAGTGTCCTTTTTACCAAATGCGAGTTGCCGGGTCTTTCGTTTAACACCTTCCATAATATTTTGTACAGTCTCCTTGTCCACTTTATTCGCCGCAGAACGCCAGTTTGCCTTGAACTGTTTCTCCCTCACAACAGCTTTTTGAGTCTTCTTAAGGTTCCGCTTGACGATGGCCCAATATTGTTCGATTGGGCGGAGCTCTGGCGTGTTGGGAGGGTTCTTGTCCTTGGGCACCACTTGAACGTTGTTGGCAGGATACCACTCCATGGCCTTTTTTCCGTAATGGCAAGATAAAGGGTGTCCACGATGAAATTGTCACACTATGAAATTGCTCTAACTTTTTAACCGTTGGGTATAATTTAATGAAAATTTGGGTGGATTTAGTTCATAGTGCATTATTTACATTCTGCAAGTTTTAAAGTCCTGTGATCAAAACTCGCGGAAATGGAGTCGAAAGAACAGCTCGTGCGTGATAAAATCTTGCGCATTCATCACGAGAACAAGGATCTCTCGCATCTTTCCATCGCTAAAACGTTGGGAATCGCAAATTCCACGGTGTCGCGAGTGATTAAGCGGTTCGAGGAACGGTTGACCACCGATCGGAAGCCCAGAAGTGAAGGAAAAAGTATTCCGTACAACACCAAAAATCACAACCGCGTAGTTGGGGCCTTCAACCGAAATCCGAACGCCTCCGTTCGGGATGTGGCTAAGAAGATGCACCTAAGCCGAAGTTTTGTCCAGAAAGCCAAAACTAAGGCTGGGCTCCGAACGTTCAAGGTACAAAAGGCCCCTAATCGCGACGAGAAGCAGAACAAGTCCGCCAAAACCCGTGCCAGGAAGTTGTACCTCAACATGCTGACGAAAGTTGAATGCTGCATCATGGACGACGAAACATATGTGAAGGCCGACTTCAAACAGATCCCCGGCAACCTGTTTTTCACGGCCAAGGATAAGTTCAGCGTTCCGGAGCATGTCCGCACTCAGAAGATGTCCAAATTTGCGAAGAAATTCCTGGTTTGGCAAGCCATCTGCACGTGCGGGAAGCGGAGTCCACCTTTCGTGACCCAGGACACGATGAACGGACAGGTGTACATAAAAGAGTGCCTCCAGAAGCGGCTGCTTCCTCTCCTGAAGGCCCACAACGTACCAACAATATTCTGACCGGATTTGGCCTCATGCCACTTCTCCAAGGACGTGCTGAAGTGGTATGCGGACAATAAGGTCAATTTCGTGCCGAAAATGTTCAACCCTCCCAACACTCCGGAGCTCCGCCCCATCGAGAAGTACTGGGCGATTATGAAGCAGCACCTTCTTAAACGACCTAAGGTAGTGAAGACAGTCGAGGAACTGAAGAAAGTATGGGTTTACATGCAAAAAACGGTTGATTCACAGGTTGTGCAGAATCTTATGGCCGGGGTTAAGGCCAAGGTGCGGGCATTTGCGTATGGACTGTAAATAAAATACGAGTAAAATGGTAAAATGAAGTTTAATAGTTATTTCTCAATCCCTGAAAATTTGATGGCAATCGGATGAAAACTCGAATTTTGCGAATCAATTTTGTGTGTGGCAATTTCATCGTGGACACCCTTTACCATCCGGGCAAAATAGAACGGAACAATTGTGTCGCTTCAGGAACGGCAGTAGACGTTTTTGTAGGCACTCGCTCAGATAAATTTCCTGGCTGACGGTTCCGGTCGCAATGTAAACGTTGCTCTTCAAGCCACAGGTACAGATGGCCTGCCACACCAGATATTTCTTCGTGAATTTGGACAGTTTAATGTGCTTGAAAATATCTGCCACCTTTCCCCGTCCGGTTGCCGTATAAAATTCCTGTGCAGGAAGCTGTTTAAAGTCTGCCATGACGTAAGTTTCATCGTCCTGTACCACGCAATCAAACTTCGTCAGCATCGTCGTGCACAACTTTCGCGATCGTGCTTTGGCCGACGTGTTTTGTTTATCGTCGCGATTTGGAGTCACAATTTTCTTGTAAGTCGACAGTCCAGCTCGTTTTTAGCTCTATCCACAGTTGAAGGCGCCACTCCCAGCTTCTTTGCAATATCTCGGACGGAGAGGTTGGGGTTCCGCTCGAAACAGCGAGCAACTCTTTTTGTCGTCGCTGTGGCCTCCGGCTTTCGATTCCCCCCGATCCAGCTTTCCTGTCCTGATCCTTTCCTGTTGTCGACAAACGTCCACCAAACAGTTTTAATACGTTGGTAACAGTTGATTTAGCCACATCCAACAATTTCGCCAACTTGGCGTGAGAGTAGTTTGGATTTTCGCCATGCACGTGCAAAATTTTGATGCGTTGCTTCTCTTCCTTCGACGATATTTTGCTAACTGAAGTTCTAATCGCAATATCAAAATGGAGGCATGATGTTACACGCACACATCTTCAAAATGAGGGGTGTGCAAAAATTTTTAATGCACGATGAAAGAAAATGCGTCAAGTTTAATTTGACCAAATTTTGATCGAAACACCCTTTAGTTCTAAATTCCGCGTGAAACCAATGCTCTCTTATTCTAATACAAAATCCAGTTGAGTTGCTCTTCGTTATCGTGCACGCTTAGATTTCTTTTACAGAAATCTGTTTAAAAATTCCGAATTCTCAACAGCTGAACGTTCGGTAATTCGATTTAACGGATTTCAGTAAAATTTTACAAATTCCGGTTAAATTTTACAATTTCCGGTAAATTTTTTACAGATAACTTTAAAATCATCATCATCATCATCATCATCATCATCATCATCATCATCATCATCATCATCATCATCATCATCATCATCATCATCATCATCATCATCATCATCATCATCATCATCATCATCATCATCATCATCATCATCATCATCATCATCATCATCATCATCATCATCATCATCATCATCATCATCATCATCATCATCATCATCATCATCATCATCATCATCATCATCATCATCATCATCATCATCATCATCATCATCATCATCATCATCATCATCATCATCATCATCATCATCATCATCATCATCATCATCATCATCATCATCATCATCATCATCATCATCATCATCATCATCATCATCATCATCATCATCATCATCATCATCATCATCATCATCATCATCATCATCATCATCATCATCATCATCATCATCATCATCATCATCATCATCATCATCATCATCATCATCATCATCATCATCATCATCATCATCATCATCATCATCATCATCATCATCATCATCATCATCATCATCATCATCATCATCATCATCATCATCATCATCATCATCATCATCATCATCATCATCATCATCATCATCATCATCATCATCATCATCATCATCATCATCATCATCATCATCATCATCATCATCATCATCATCATCATCATCATCATCATCATCATCATCATCATCATCATCATCATCATCATCATCATCATCATCATCATCATCATCATCATCATCATCATCATCATCATCATCATCATCATCATCATCATCATCATCATCATCATCATCATCATCATCATCATCATCATCATCATCATCATCATCATCATCATCATCATCATCATCATCATCATCATCATCATCATCATCATCATCATCATCATCATCATCATCATCATCATCATCATCATCATCATCATCATCATCATCATCATCATCATCATCATCATCATCATCATCATCATCATCATCATCATCATCATCATCATCATCATCATCATCATCATCATCATCATCATCATCATCATCATCATCATCATCATCATCATCATCATGTGACAACTTTAGATTCGCACCAAATTCACCTTCCGAAGCTTTGTTTTCGCAGTGGAAAGGTTGAATTAAAAGAAGGTTGATAGCACAAAAAGCTGAACTCTTGAATTTGCAAACGGCATATCTTCGTTGATCCATTATCGTCATCTTTCATGTCTAGGACGGCTGCAGAAGCGTTTTCTGTTGATTTTATTTTCAATTTGCAAGTTTACTACGTCTTTTATCGTCCTGAGCTGTATGCTAATTCAATTGTTTACTCGTGATACAATAAAAATAAAATCGATGAAGAGAATCGATCAACGAACGTTGTACATATTCCATAGTGGGGGTGTTATTCAGGAGCCACTGCCACCATGCCACCACTATTGCTTTCTTGTCTCCCCCATTGCTTCGCTTCCCAAGCTTCTGGGATTGAACTTAATCGAGAAACAATCGTAGTTCACTGCTTATTGTAATGGCATTTTTTTATTTGACGCGAATGCAAGTTTTGAAGCTTAATTCTAAAAATATGCACGCGTTTGTTCCGCTTTAAATTACCTTAAGTACTCTACTTTTCAAATATTTCTGTCTAATGATGTGAATAATAAGAGATAAGTGGGTTGGCAGTGACAAACGGAAAATCGCTCCTAACTATAGAAGCGTAGATTCTCAATTAGTTCATTCTGTCATTATAATGAAAGCTAACATTGATTCATTTACTGTAGTGGACGGCGTGCACCAACAGTGTGATGTGTTTTGTGAAGTTAATCGACTGGTGCTTGAAGCTATTATGTTATCAAGATATTCGCTTGGGGAATAATAAATGTCGATTCCAGATATTTGGGAAATAATGTTCATACATGCAAAGACTGGTTTTCATTTTTTAGCAATGACTGTTATGATTAGATATAAATGATTTATTCTTTAGATTTGGCGTGAGATAACTAAAGAGATATTCTATCATTTCGATTAAGTACGGAGTGAAAAGTGAAAAAGCTCGGCAAAATGTTTCTCCGATTTTTACTTTTTTGATCTTGGTTTTGTGTAACATATTCTGGAGTAAAAATTTTTTTTTTCTGTTAACTATTTGCCTCTATATAACGGAACCATACTTTCAAATGTTATTAAGTTCAATCGGAGCTTTATGAGATCTATCGGGTAAAATAGAAACAACCGGGATTTTTTTCATCATGTTTAAACTTAATTATAAAATAATTACCCGAAAAAGGCACCTTTCTGGATGCAGTTTAGAAATTTTATTTATAGATATGTCAAGCATTCATTCTACCAAAAAGTCAATTTTTCTTATAAAAAATTAACTCACTTACACACGGGTTTGCAATTTTCAAGAATACATTTTCTGTTATTTTTTCAGAACTGTGAACTGTTCAGATGTCAGGGCGAATATTTTATAATATCACATGGAATGCCCCTTTGAATGATACCACAGTAGAGTGTCCCTGGTAAATGCCACTTTACGTTTGAACTTCCCGCGAACTTTTACCTGGCATTGAATGCGAAATATTGCGATGGAGTTTTTTCTTCCTCTGACAGTTGAATACTGTATTTCAAGCGAACTCATGTTTGCATAATTTTCAACTCAAAAAATTTTGGCTTAAGCTGTGAATAGGTGAGGAAGATGAACGGTGAGCTACATCCTGAGATGTACGTATTTTGCATGATAATTGCTTTCAATCGCAACAATGTCATGGTTTTACTATTCTTATACCTAAAACGGCTAATGTATTTTCAAGTTTAAAATTAATATAACCTGTATCGGGAGTTTACTGGCGAAAATCGTCGTATCTAGTACAAAAATGGATTAGTCTTCCAAATGGATTTCTGAACATATTTCTGGGTATGGAAGGGAAATGAGTCACGCAGCATTCCATACTACGTAGATGTGTTTTCCCATGCATGAACTTGGAATTGCAAAAGAAGACAATTATCATCATTGTAGTAAGTTTTCAAAGAGAAAAATGAGAATCGTGAATCAAACGATGGGTATTATTAGGTGTACCACAATGGCAGAAATTTTGTCATCAGTATATGGAAAATATTAGAATCTCTTCTGTGGATCATTGATAAGTTTAGTTTTTGTGAGACTATTTTATTCTCGCCATTGAACCCATTTAATTTCGCTATTGATTCATCATTATTTTGGCTGACCAAATAGTATCGGGATTAAAACGGAAGACTTGACTTGAGTTTTGTTTTTAAATTTCATTTTCCGTAGTAAAATGGACAACCAACCATTAATTAGATGACTTGCCTTGTCAGCTACGATAAAGTAATATTCAGTTTAATGAGATACTTTGAGTAAGTCATGCCATAAAATTTATCATAATGTTTGGTCATAACTTTTCATCATTTGTTCATAGCTTGTTCATCATGAAAAATCAGCTCAGAGGTTGCTTTTCATTTGCATCAAATACTGATTGTTTGTTTCATCTTTTTACCCCCCTGTTAAATATTGCTTCAATTACTGCATTGGTATCTCGCCACGACATATAAGTGAATGTGTCCACTGATGTGGTGGAGGTGTGGCATCTGTTAGCATGCCAGAGCATCCTGTCGACGTTTGTCTCAGACCACAAGACTTTGACCCGATGTTTTGACATAGTATGTGATGCCACATGGCAGCCACATCAGTGGGCGCTTCGTCTTATATCGCTTGCAACCAAAATGTGTGTTCAGAAGTGGTTGATTCCTAAAAATCAGTATATATATACTGTATCTTTATATGCGCGTATCAACTTTGATCCACACAATTCATTTTTACGAGCGAACTAAGTACAACAGAATGTGTCAGTGACTGCTGTTTTCCTTGGTCTATGGAAACACTGTTCTCTACGAACCCCAGAATGGTTCTCAAACGAAATGACTGTTTTTGCCTGCGTCTCATACAGATAGCAGAACAGCTTCTTTTTTCAGAACAATTCTCCGCAAGTGTCTCTTTTTCCTGCAGTACAGGGGTACTTGTGTGAATCTAAAAGTTTCTCTAGCATCTTTCGGTTGACTTTTTCCAGCTTGAATTGTGAGGCGAATCTCTGTGTTTTTTATCTTTATAAAAATTTTACCTATGGCGTTCAAATTCGCCGATCTCGACACTGAGCTATGGGATTCTTCTTCCTTCTTCTCTACGCCACTGTTGTGAATTGTACTTGGCCTATTTTGTCCATCTCTACACTTACGAAATTATCCGTACGATTTTCATACGATCGGAATTATGAACCACAAAGCAAGGGTCCAAGATTCGTTCGATACGAAATCGCATGGAATGATTATTGTTGCATTGGTCGAGAGAAACATGCCTTTTATATACTTTCAATTGCCATCACTTATCAAGCGTGTATAGTCTCGTGCGATCGTGGCACGTCTCTGGATCCCGAGGTTCATGGATCAAATCCCGATTGTAACTTTTTTTTTCTGTGATGAACATTTTCATACGATCGTTCTATGAACTTCTTTTCATTATAGAATCGTATGGAATTTGCAATAATATCTTCTGGCAAATTTCCATACGATATTCCTATGAATTCCTCTCGATTTGTTCGCTCAGTGTAGTATTCCTGAAACCTGGAACCATCCCAACTAACATCGGTGTTGAATTAGAGCTTGTTCAAACAAATTTGGAGTAGCTATTCAGCTATTCTAGAAGAAACAGCTGAATAGCTTCTCCAAATTTGCTTGAACAAGCTCCAATTCAACACCAATGTTTGTTGGGATGGCATCGATCCTGTTTGCGTTGAATTCCAGTTTCCGCAAATTACTGACTGTTACAGGCTAAATTTGAACGAAAATGTGGGCGCATACAATTCCCAATCACTTCGCAAACATGTTGTTGGTCCAATGCACAGTGGGAAAAAAAGTACATGAATCGTGAAGGAATTCGATAATTCAGCTCCAAGTAGCACAAGGTTGAAGAACAATAGCATTTTTTATGTGAAAATTCCTGGGAAATCGAATGAAAGGGGTCTCATTTGCCGCAAAATTCAGTGGACGGAGATATTGGGCTTATTTTACCCCAATTCCCCCGTATTTTCGAATAATCCCTAGTAATCTATGTTTGGAGGGGTTTGCGGTAGTCAAAGTAGGTCTATTCTTAAGTATAATTTTCCAAAAAATTTAATGAAAGTAGTTGCAGCCACCAGTGCGGTAGTGTAACAGAGATATGGCTGATTTTAACCCACTTCCCCCATTTTTCGAACATTGTTTATTAATCTATGATCGGAGAGGTCTGTGGTAGTCAAAATAGGCCTATTCTTATGTAAAATTTTCCTAGAAATCGAATGAAGGTATTTGCAGCAACCGCACGGGTCTGGTAACGGAGATAGTGCTGATTTTACCCCACTTCCCCCATGTTTTCGAATATTGTTCATTAATCTATGGTCGGATGGGTCTGCAGTAGTCAAAATTAGCCTAATATTATGTGGAATTTCCCTAGGAATCGAATGGAGGTAGTTGCAGTCACAGCACGAGTCGGGAAACAGAGATATTTGGCTTATTTTGCCCCAATTCCCCGTAATTTCGAATATTGCGGATTAATCTACGCTTGGAGGGGTCTGCGGTAGTCAAAATAGGCCTATTATTATGTAGAATTTTCCTAGGAATCGAATGAAAGTGGTTGCAGTCACCGCACAAGTAGGAAAACAGAGATATTGGGCTTATTTTGCACTTATTCCCTGTATTTTTGAATATTGCTGATTAATTTATGCTCGGAGCGGTCTGCGGTAGTTAAAATAGGCCTATTCTTATGTATAATTTCCCTAGAAATCGAATGGAGGTAGTTGTAGCCACTGCACGAGTCGGGAAACGGAGATATTGCTGATTTTACCCCACTTCCCCATATTTTCTGAATATTGCCCATTTATCCATACGCTTTTCAGATGTCTTTGGAATAAAACAAGTTAACGGGGCCCTTTTGGACCACCACAAAAAGTATATTATCCATTACCATCAGATAATTCATCATCACTCAAAGTTGTCGCTCATCTTCACTATATTCGTCATCGTTTTCGCTAGATTGGGAAATGTTTTCGTGTTCCTGTTCGTCAGATACACAGAACTGTAGTATCTGCGCTTCGAACTCTGGGTCATGCTTCCAGAATGATTTTTTGCCGCTTGATTTGACCGATATCAGACCAAGTTAAAGCTTCTCTCATCATATCAGTAAGGTTATCCTCCGCAGAAGTTTTCTGTGCAAAGGTCAATCGGGAGAACTTGTGTCGCTTGTCGACGAAGTTCATCGTAAATGGCTAGAAATATCAAAACATTTAGTAGCATTATATACTTCCGCATACCTTATTTTTTTAATAAATTTACCAAACGTTCAATCAATTCCGGTAGATGCTCATATGTATGCAGACATGAAGGGAGCTGCCGTACAAACGAAAATACACAACGGTATTGTTGCTCAATGGCAGCGTACAACTGTTTGATTTTATTGTTGTCCAACTTTTTAGAGGAAAGTGCCAGACTGCTGATGAGCCGAATGTTACTTATCAAATCCACGTCAATCCCAAGATTTTCACTTTTGAGGTTGCGCAAGTAGCCTCCTCGCCATGTTGCCGATTGGGGGCGATTAACGTTTAGTTTGAAGTGAGCTTCAAGCTCATCTGCAATTCGGCGTGCTTCCTTCTTAACTTCTGGGTAGGACATGGCTGGATGGTTAGGAACAGCTTTCTTAGCAGAATTTCGTATGAGGCCTTCTACCAAGTTCAATCTTGAATGAAAGAAGGATGGTCCGATTCGTTCATCATCTTTCAGACATAGTGGACATGGTTTAGTGTTTCGGTTCCTACAATGGCGTTTGCCGCCTTGTCATCTATCATCGAATAGACTGCTCTGATCTGCACTCGCAAAGTCACGTTTCCAGCGTCGAAGATGATGGTTGAGGCATTCAGTTCATCCATCTCTTTAAAAAACTTTGTCCAGTGCATAGACCGAACGCGTAGATTTCATGACCACTTTCCGATACCAGTTTCAAGGACATAAAATGCTCCGTCAATAAGGAATCATCTTTCCCTAGAAACTTAGCCTGGTTATAGTGGCTAAAGCCAGTTGCAAAGTCAGGTCCAGCAACCACATGCATGACACAATCAATGATCCCACTTAAAGCTATTTCATTGTGATTGTCCCGTACGTCCTCCAACTCCATAATCCACATAACATCGTTCGAAATCATTTCCCGAACCGAAACATTCGAAGACAAATATCCTTCGTCATGAGTGGGTTCTGTAAATTTCGGAAGTATGCTATTACGGTGAGCTATCATATCTGCCCATGGAACAAATGCCTCCTGTTTCAGTTCTTTCCGCATGAATGTGGTCATTCCGGTATATTTGCTATTTGTTAATCCTAATCTTGTTTTCATCATCAAAGATGATTCCGATGAAGGCCCTTTTGGATCTTGCTCAAGTTTTGACGCTCTTAGTACCTTGCTTGCCCACGCTTCTTCTCCTTTTCTCAACTTTCCCAAAGGTCTACTCATATCGGGAAATCCGGCTTTACGTGTTGCTGTTTCCGCTGCACGTAAAAGTTCTTCGTTGTAGCGGCCACGAGCCAAGTCTTGGCAATACTTGACTTTAGTGTGTTCAGCCAACTGTTGGAATGACAGCGACTTTCTGCCACGATTTTGGGATAACGGTGATGTCCGTAATGCATGAGTTTCGTGAGAATTTGATTGAGCTGGGACTGATGATACCTAAGGCGTTGGTTGCAGATACATATTAACAGCAATTATAACAATTTGTTTTGGAATATGTTTCTTGTTTATTTAATTGGCAGTAGTACGGCAAAGAATTTAAAAAAAAACTTCACTTACCTGGAACGGCAGAACGAGCCAATCCGCCTTTCGTTCGAAGAATCTATTCTTACTTCGATGAACATTCCTCCAATAATTTTGGAATGTGTGTATCCAAGTGTCCACACTCCTTTCAACAACATCTTCTTCCACTTTAAGATTCTGCCGGACAAAATCCAAAACATGCTGTTTCTTCCAGCTTTTCAAATAAATTTCCGTAACTTCCTGGTGTGAAAACATTTTGAATCGAAAAACACAGAAACACAGTTTCATTAGAGTGCGTGCAATAGCGGAAACAAAATGTCAGTCATAATAATAAAAAGTGTTGCGTGGGATTGGGCGATAAAATCAGAAATATCTCCGTAAAATCAGAAATACCACTATGTCTGAAAGATGATGAACGAATCGGACCATCCTTCTTTCATTCAAGATTGAACTTGGTAGAAGGCCTCATACGAAATTCTGCTAAGAAAGCTGTTCCTAGCCACCCAGCCATGTCCCACCCAGAAGTTAAGAAGGAAGCACGCCGAATTGCAGATGAGCTTAAAGCTCACTTCAAACTAAACGTTAATCGCCCCAAGGTGGAGGCTGCGGAAGCTCCAATAATGGCAACATGGCGAGGAGGCTACTTGCGCAACCTCAAAAGTGAAATTCTGGGGGTTGACGTGGATTTGATAAGTAACATTCGGCTCATCAGCAGTCTGGCACTTTCATCTAAAAAGTTGGACAACAATAAAATCAAACAGTTGTACACTGCCATTGAGCAACAATACCGTTGTGTATTTTCGTTTGTATGGCAGCTCCCTTCATGTCTGCATACATATGAGCATCTACTGGATTTGATTGAACGTTTGGTAAATTTATTAAAAAAATAAGGTATGTGGAAGTATATAATGCTACTAAATGTTTTGATATTTCTAGCCATTTACGATGAACTTCGTCGACGAGCAGGTTGGAGAAACAAGTCACAAGCGACACAAGTTCTCCGGATTACACTTTGCACGGAACACTTCTGCGGAGGATGAGAGAAGCTTTGACTTGGTCTGATCCCAAGACTCGCCCAACCAACCCACCAAAAAAAAAAATAAAACAAAAACAACCCCTATACAAAAGCGCAAAGGCGACAATGCTCTATTTCTCCAAAACGGAAAAACAAAAAAAACCCCTCCCCCCCGAAAAACAAAAAAAAAAAAAAAAAAAAGAGAAAAAAACAGAGAGAGAAAAAAAATAATGATTAAGAAAAAGAAAAAAATATTTTTTGTTGTGGCGAAGGGGCCGGGCAAATTTTTTTTTTTCAAAAAAAACCAAAAAAGAAAAGGAAAAAAGAAAAAAATACAAAAAAAAAAGAAAAAGGAAAAAAAAAAAAAAAAAACCCCCTTTCCCGCCCCCCACAGTGGCTCCAACACCCCCCATTCGATTCGTAGGGAAATTCTACATAAGAATAGGCCTATTTTAACTACCGCAGACCAGCCTTGGTGAAAACACCAAACCGTTCTGCACGAGAGCCGAACTTGACTGCAAACACACCACCATGTGGCTATAATTTACCACTTCAGTTTCGTGCTTATAGATAAGCCCGCAACGCAATGGACGCGACACGGGTGTACACGCTCGTGTTTCGCTTCAGACACCGTGTCTTGATTTTTGGGAAAACACCCGAGCCGAGTGGTTAAGATCACAAGAAAGCTCTCAACGTACACCCATTATGACACTGGCTACCACGGACAGAGCATTGCTCGTCGGATGATTCTAAAAATTTGATAATTTGACTTATAGGTTTGTTTTCTTGGCTGTTGGGTAACGGGCGCATAAGTTGATTGAGTTTAACAAGCACGGCATGGGTAGAAATAAAATAAATTAACCACGCGTGTATTCCGCAATCGGACACAATCGGAAGCACTCGGCTGTGGTGTTTGCCAAAACATCATACACGATGTCTGAAGCCAAAACACGAGCACTGGCATTGGTGTTGTATCCACCGCGTTGCGTGTAAGTCTGGAAGCACGAAGTCAAAGTGGTGAATTTAATACACGCGCTAGCGTGGTAAAAAATAGCTCGGCGTGCAGTGTAGTGTTTGGACATGGCTGCCCCCCCCCCCGCAAGAATAAACAACAATATACAAAAAAACAAAAAAAAAGAAAAAAAAAACCCCAATATCTCTTTTTCCCCCCCAGGAAGGAGACTAGTTGAAACCATTTCCATTCGATTTCTAGGGAAATTCTACATAAGAATAAGCCTATTTTGACTACCGCAGACCCCTCCGAGCATTGATAAATCAGCAATATTCGAAAATACAGGGCGTTGGAGCAAAATAAGCCCAATATCTCTGTTTTTGGACTCGTGCGGTGGCTGCAACCACCTTCATTCGATTTTTTAGAAAAAATTTCATATGAATAAGCCTATTTTGACTACCGCAGACCCTTCAGACCATAGACCATAATGAACAATATTCGAAAACATGGGGGAAGTGGGGTAAAATCAGCACTATCTCCGTTACCAGACCCGTGCGGTTGCTGCAACTACCTTCATTCGATTTCTATGAAAATTTTACATAAGAATAGGCCTATTTTGACTACCACAGACCTCTCCGATTATAGATTAATAAACAATATTCGAAAAATGGGGGAAGTGGGTTAAAATCAGGCACATCTCTGTTATCTGACCCGTGCGATGGCTGCAATTACTTTCATTCAATTTTTTGAAAAATTATACATAAGAATAGACCTACTTTGACTACCGCAGACCCCTCCATATATATATAGATATATATATATTAATATACATATGTATATACATATATATATATATATATATATATATATATATATATATATATATATATATATATATATATATATATATATATATATATATATATATATATATATATTTATTTTATTTTATATATATATATATATATATATATATATATATATATATATATATATATATATATATATATACACATGTATATGTATATACATTAAAAAAAATATCTATACATATATATACATATATATGTATATATATATATAGGTATGTATACATTTTTTTTATAAAAACCGTTTTTTGTAATTAATAAACTTTTGAATATTTGAAATGCTCGAATCAATAGATACATTTTTTTTTAAAACTATTACTAGATCAAAAACAATATAACTGCACTCCGCAACGTTTCGCAATTCCGCAAGCTTCAAATTATTTTCTACCAAATCTCTATCTAAAAAACTTCCATAAATATCTTACATTTCCACATAATAACCATATGCAATGACCGCTTACTATCTCTAATTATTTCCAATAATTCGTAAACGGGTATTCCCGAAAACATTAATAACATCAAGCTATACTGATAACCAAATTCATCTTATATTAAATATAAACATATGTTTTATACTTCTATTAGGTCCACTTCATCTTATATTAAATATAAATATATGTTTTATACTTAGATTAGGTCCACTCATAGAGCCTACTCAATCAGAAGTTCTCTGCTGTTTGAAATTCATTTTAATGTAGAGCAATAATTGATCCTATGTGGCAATTTCTATTCTCCTACATTACATGATTTTCAAAAAGTGATGCTTCACTACCAACTATGTATTTCTCTATGTTGCCACGATCTGGACAGGTAATTAAGCTCAACAATTGCAATCAAATTGCGTTGTAACATTAATTCCAATCAAATATTAATACCTCACAAAATATTAATTCAACATTCAATAATAAATACCGAATAACCGACAATTTGTACCCAATTCGTAGGCTCCACTCCACAAGGGAGACCACACGACAAATGTCAATTTGCCCGGTTGAGACTCTCCTAAGGGCGAGCCCATTCAAAAAAGTATTGCGGATTTGACCAGTCGGCTTGCAACTGAAACGACCAAACGGAAAACCTTATTATCGCATGCCACCTCATTCACGATAGTCAACCAGAGACCGCGGTGAGAGCCACTCATACCTCAAACCTCTATTTAACAGAGACTACCCAGGTATTCAATAAGCAGTTCCAAAGCGTCTTAACGACAGTCTATCAAACAATTAAGTCGCCTTAAATGCCACATAAATGCCACTTTTGGCCCAATATACGGCTGCTTTACTGCAATGCTACGATAATGCTTTATTAATGCTATTTTGCATTCGAGATGCTTATTACAGGCTACAAGCATTTAAATAGCATTTGAAATGCAACTTTACAACAGATAGCATTCAAGATGCTAATGCTAATATAATGCTTGTAGCATCTGAAATGCAGATTTAGGGTTGATTTACTGCATATGCTAATGCTTATTGGTTACCTGGGTAATCTCTCATCATCGGCCGTCTCGTTACCTGCCACTAGACGACGCACCGATCTTAGAGCGGACTTCGCTCCCCAACATTCAAACTCTTACACAGGAGAACGGGATCACCAAACTACAAGGACACGAAATGATGGGAATTTTTTGAATAAATTCATCTATTTGTACAGGCACAATCGAATCAACTTTACAGAGCCAAGTTGTCATGTTTAAATACATCAGTTATCTTAGGTTGGGAGGTGGAACCGATAACTAGCGGCCGTCTCGAGTTTAATACGAATAACAATTGAACGGAGAAGGGAATTTATGGTATGGTTTACATAACACATTTATTTTAAATTATAAATCGTCTGATCATAACTATATAACTTTTGGTTTCCTTGTGACTTGAACATTTGCTAGAAAAAATACAAGCACAGATATAAATAAAAAAAAAACTAGACATACATGACAATCTAAAGCTAATGATAGTCAAAAACATAGAAATGACTTTCATAAACTCTAGATCACGTACAGCCAAAATATCTCGAACTGGTACATTGGGTTGTCTACCTCGAGCCCGAAGGGAATCCTAAAGCTCAGATCTGACTCCATGATGCTCAATACAAGACCAAATAACGTGATCTGTGTCCTGGTAACCTTGTCCGTATTCACAGAGATTACTGTCTCCCAGCCCAACACGGAACAAATGAGCGTTTAAGGGCTTACGCTGAAGCATTCTCGACGGCAGCCATTACCACAAAATTTAGAATTGATATAACTTAGAATCTGTACTAGATATTTAATATTTAATCACATCAGTTTGTAAACTTACTCGCTGTGAGCAATCTGATAGAGTTCGATTCGATGTTCATTCACTAACAATCGAGATTTATCAATTTGAAATAGCGAGGTAAGTTTGCGAGAGAGACATAAAAGATAGGAAAAAATACATGGAGCAAAAATTCACCTAAAAGAACAATGATTGGACATTAGGCGAGACATGACACGAATGAAGTCTCGACCCAAATCAATCCCCCCTGAACTAACATTTCTTCGACAGCTTGGGAGTGATAGAATGTAGCCATCGCCCCAAATCTCTTTTACTCCATGTATACTGCCTGCTAACGAGTGATCTTGGACGAAAAATAAAGAAAAAACCGATGAAGGCCCACCCTTCCAAGCGAGTCCGCTTTTTCATTGCCCAGAATCGAACAATGAGAAGAGACCCATTGGAAGGTGATAAAAACGCGAAGATAAAGCACTTAGAAGCTATTGTATTTTCATGAGAAAATACATTGAATTCTTTACCGGCCTCAAGGAGCAAATAGCCTCTAAAGAACTGAGACTATCTGTGAAAATGAAGTACAGATCCGGTATAAGTGAGGCAAAAAGATCTAGCGTAAAGTGTATTACCGCCAATTCAGAGACAAAAACAGAACAAGGGGCTTGAAGTTTACGATTAGCACTATGAATTTCAGTAAAGATTCAAAAGCCTGCTGACTCCTCAATCAATGATTCGTCAGTGAAGAACGATTTAGTGGAATCAGCTTGGTCAACTTTGCAGCAACTATCACCGGATAAATCATAGGACGATGATGCTCTTGGATTCCATGAAGTTCCTGTTTCATGGATAAAGAGTGTCTCACATCAAATTGCATCACGAAAAAAAACGCTGTAGATAATTACCCATTGGGTATTTTGTCTGTAAAATTTGGGAAGAAATAGCTTAGAGTGTTTTTTTTTGTTGTGTTTTTATCAGTGTCAGTTTTTCGAAAATTGGAAAAAATGGCGTCACCGGTAAAGCAACGTCGCGAATTGATTTTGCGCAAGGGCCTCGAAAATCCTCAACTCTCTCATCGGGACATCGGAAAACAACTCGGAAACCATCATCGTATTCTCCGATGAGAAAATGTTCACCATCGATCCCGTATCTAACACACGTATAGACAGGTTTGTTTCACCGAAGAAGATTGAGGATGTTCCAGAGAACGTGAAATTCAAGTTTACAACCAAACATCCGGCCGGAGTCATGGTTTTCGGGGCAGTTGCGTCCAATGGCTTGAAAATGCCTCCAGTATTTATCAAAGCTGGATTAAAAGTTACTACCGAGGTTTACATGAACATTTTGAAGGACCACGTTCTGCCATGGATGAAAGCCACACAGATAAAAAGAAACAATGAATTTTCTGCGTTATCTAATGCACATAAAGGGAATGCTAGATTTGGCAGAAAAAAGTGGGATATTTGATGTAAATTTAAGCCAGATAACGCCTCAATCAAGCCTGTTGTATGAAAGATTGCAAACATTGTTGTATGGCTCATCAAAGACTACAACCAATTGCATTGTTTACGCCTCCTTTGGCGTGGAATTAAACGAAGGAAAATTTTACGCGCTTCTTAAAATTAATTATTTTTTTCTGTGCAACTTTGGAGCACACCAGCACGTCTTTTTCCAACAGGACGGAGCACCGTGTCATACCTCAAAAAGGACTCAAGCGTGGCTGAAGGAAAACATGGAATTTTGGCTTCCATTACCAAGGCATGGAACTCGATGACTGGCTACATTGAGAAGATATGCTCTCGATTCCGTCCCCATTTCGAGAAAAATGGTGGACACATTGTGTAATGTAATCATGAAAGGCGTAATAATCGATTCCCTAAATAAATTTATGATTTTTTTTATCATTTTCTATGGAAAAATCTTATTTGAAACTGAGGTATGGATTTGCGCATTTTTTTATGGGACTTACTGTAGTCTTTTTTCACACGGTTTCACAGTAAAAATGTTACGTATCCCCCGTGTAAAAAAAAACCTTAGTGTACTACGATATGGCATATTGGCATCAGAGTATCACTCAAGCTGGAATTGGGCAATGGAGTTGTATGACAACCGGCGACTAGGAGGGAACAAACAGTATCATTTTCCTTACCCTACCGATTTGATTGTGATGCTGTGAATACTACTCCAACAATTTCAGTGAGAGTGACACGCCCTTCTGAGCAAGCCACACAGAAAAAAATAATTAATTTTAACAGGCGCGTAAAATTTCCCCTCTTTTAATTCTAAGCGAAAGGAAGCGTAAACAACGAAATTGTTTGCAATATTTCTTGCGCCATACAACAATGTTTGCAATCTTTCATACAACAGGCTAGATTCAGGCGCTATCTGGCTTAAATTTACATGAAATATCCCATAATTTTCTGCCAAATCTAGCATTCCCTTTATGTGCATTAGATAACGCAGAAAATTCAATGTTTCTTTTTATCTGTGCATCCTGTTATTGGGTTATTCGATTTGTTGGATCGTATCGTTGGAAGGAGATTCTTATGTACCCGCGGGTTTCGCGTAAGTGACTACACAGGAATAAAATTGAGATTGTGATGTAATTAGCAGAGCATGTGAATTTTATTTATTTCATTCCACACGAAGCAGCAACTTTCATGAAATAGTTCTAACAAAGACGACTATCGACTATGTATGGAATGTCCCAGAACTTTACACGACTTATAATTTAAATATGTTTGTTTTGTGACGCTCCATTTATGTGCATGATATTGAACAGAAATTTACACTACTTTTTTGAGCTGTATATGCTTACGCACAGAAAAAAATAATAAATTTTAACTGGCACGTAAAATTTCCTCTCGTTTAATATATAGCAAAAGGAAGCATAAACAACGAAATTGTTTGCAATCTTTCATGCGCCATACAACAATGTTTGCCATATTTCATGAAATAGAATAGATTCAGGCGTTATCTGGCTTAAATTTACATGAAATATCCCATTAATTTCTGCTAAATCTACACAGAAAAAAATAATTAATTTTAACAAGCGCGTAAAATTTCCCCTCGTTTAATTCTAAGCCAAAGGAGGCGTAAACAACGAAATTGTTTGCAATCTTTCATACAACAGGCTAGAATCAGGCGTTATCTGGCTTAAATTTACATGAAATATCCCATTATTTTCTGCCAAATCTAGCATTCCCTTTATGTGCATTAGATAACGCAGAAAATTCAATGTTTATTTTTATCTGTGTAGCGTTCCTTTCATGTGCATTAGATAACGCAGAAATTTACATGTTTTTCTCAAACTGTGCGGGTCCACCCCACCGTTTTGGCTCTTCATACAGCGTTTACTGTGAATACAAACCAGTAACTCAGTTTGATCTTGCTATTAAGTGAAGCTGCATACATGACAAGGTCTTAGAAGGGATGGTGGCTATCTTACATACATACATACATACAAACATACATAAATACATACATACATACATACATACATACACCTTATATCTTAAAAAGATCCCAGAGGCTTAGTCTCTTTCTCCATCCTCCAACAAAGATTAACAAATAAAAAGTACAAAATTCAAAGTTTGAAAGCACACAGCTCGAGAATTTAGTGTGAATTTCTGTTCAATATCATGCACATAAATGGAGCATTACAAAACACACAAATTTAAATTATAAATCGTTTAAAGTTCTGCACAGTTTAAAAAAAACATGTAATTTTCTGCGTTTCTAATGCACATAAAGGGAACGCTAGATTTGGCAGAAATTAATGGGATATTTCATGGTACATTTAAGCCAGATAACGCCTGAATCTAGTCTTTTGTATGAAAGATAGTGAACATTGTTGTATGGCGCAAGACAAATTGCAAACAATTTCGTTGTTTACGCTTCCCTTGGCTTGAAATTATATGAGGGGAAATTTTCCGCGCTTGTTAAAATTCATTATTTTTTTCTGTGTGGGATATTCCATACATTGTCGATCATGTTGTATGCAAAAGCTCTTCTTTGTTAGAACTGTTTCATGCAAGTTGCTGTTTCGTGTGGATTGAAATACAATTTAACATGCTCTGATATTTACATCATAATGAAAATTCAGATTTTTTTCTGTGCATTCTATTAAAAATACTCTAAGAAAAATAAAAGACTGCAGCCCAAATATAAAACTCTGCTCGTACAAATGAAATGATATTCCAAAGTAATAAATGGGAAAGTGCTCATCCGGATTTTGACTCATCGTACACATATGAACCAGTCGACTGCTTAGTATCGATGTATCATGCGGAGCAACGCTATCCCAGTACCACATAATTTCATTTTATAGAGGCGAAAAGACAGAAAACCAGAAAGAGTTTACGACTTAATATTTGATTTTGTATTTTATAGTGGTAAAACATTATTTGAAGAAAATCACCAGATCTCCACCTCACATAATACTCAAGCCCCTAACCACTTCATGTTCAATGTACCAGCGCCAGTCTTTATCACTTTTAAAATATGTAACCAATTTGACACTCCGAAGCAACTATTGGGAACTAAAAAAGTCGTGAAAACAGAAAAAAATGTGACAGATCTCAGAAAAAATCAACCACTCGCTGACAGAGCCTACCTCGTTCTTCACCAACCATAAAGGGTGATACGGTCAAAATTTGGTCAAGGGAAAACGCGTGTAAATCGGTGAAATCGTTTATTTAAAAAATCAAATTAAATTTCTTTTTCAAGTTCAATTAGTATAAAATTAAGGAAAAATATTCAGTTAGGCTTCCGCTTTTCCAAATCCGAATTGCCGGGCCTTACGCTTGACCCCTGCCATCAGATTTTGTACAGCCACCTTGTCCACCTTCTTCGCCGCAGAAAGCCAGTGTGCCTTGAACTGCTGCTCGTCCTTAGCAGTTTTTTTGGTCTTCTTTAGGTTCCGCTTGACAATAGCCCAGTATTTCTCAATTGGGCGGAGCTCTGGCGTGTTGGGAGGGTTCTTGTCCTTGGGAACCACCTGCACGTTGTTGGCGGCGTACCACTCCATGGCCTTTTTACCGTAATGGCAAGATGCCAAATCCGGCCAAAACAGTACGGAACAACCGTGTTTCTTCAGGAAAGGCAGCAGACGTTTATTCAAACACTCTTTGGCGTAAATTTCTTGGTTGACAGTCCCGGAAGCTATGAAAATGCTGCTTTTCAAGCCACAGGTACAGATGGCTTGCCAAACCAGATATTTCTTTGCGAACTTTGACAGTTTCGTGTGCTTGAAAATATCTGCTAGCTTTCCCCCTTCCTTTTGCCGTATAAAACTCCTGTCCCGGAAGCTGCTTGTAGTCGGCTTTGACGTAGGTTTCGTCGTCCATTACCACGCAGTCAAACTTCGTCAGCATCGTCGTGTACAGCCTCCGGGATCGCGCTTTGGCCGTCGTATTTTGTTTATCATCGCGATTTGGAGTCACTACCTTCTTGTAAGTCGATAGTCCGGCTCGTTTTTTGGCTCGATGCACGGTTGTAGACGATACACCCAGCTTATTTGCGGCATCTCGGAGAGATAGGTTAGGGTTTCGCTTGAAACTACCGGCAACTCTCTTTGTCGTCTCAGCGGCTTCCGGTTTTCGATTTCCCCCCGATCCAGACTTCCTGGCTGTCGACAAACGTTCCCCAAACACTTTAATTACATTTGTAACGGTTGATTTGGCAACTTTTAGCGATTTTGCCAACTTTGCGTGCGAGTAGCTCGGATTTTCGCGATGCGCGAGCAAAATTTTGATACACTGCTCTTCTTGCTTGGACGGCATTTTGACAACTGAAGAGTGAATTCCAAAATCAAAATAGGAGCAGCATTCTACACACACACACACACCTTCAAAATGAGGGGTGTTCAGGTTTTTTAAATGCAAAATTGAAAGAAATACGTCAAGTTGATATTGACCAAATTTTGACCGTATCGCCCTTTATGTGCTATGATATGTATAAATTAGATGGTAACATTATTACTATACACCAACACGGCCATACGTCAACCTCGCGACTATATTCCTGATATAACCTTTAATTTTTTTTTATCATACTTGTATTCACTATTTTGATTGTATTATGATTTATTCTTCATTAAATAATAAAACGCAAGGAAAGGTACGAACAACCTAATGGAACGATTTGGATTGGATGAATAAATTTGTCAACTCCCTGTTGTTAACATGTCATGGACAAAGGACGTGCACTTTTTCATTCTCATCTTCCTGTCCGATTCACTCCGGCTTCTCTTAGCGATTTGCTCAAGTTAATACCAAGTCACGGAATCCTTCGGTTATTCTCCAATCTTAGCGCTCAATTTATGATGATCAATGATGAGCATTTAGAACTTAGTTTTAACAAAACAAATAAGAAACACAAACCATGTAGGCAGCTAAATATGTCGAAGTACTCGCGTCATCGGAAATGTAAGTAATAACTTTTTGAAACGTTAATGGGCAATTGGAGGCATGTGCATTGTCGTGGCTTTCTCGGTATGTCAGTAAGTTATTGTTCCTGTGTATTTCATCTTTGCCACCCGCCGATGGCTCCCTTTCTGACCAGTCAGTTCGGTTCGTGAATGAGTTGTTAAATACCGTTCGAAAGATTAGGCCTTTGTGATTTAGTTGGAGAAATACCTTTCTCTCTGAGGTCAGCCAGCATGTTGTTTCTTTCTACCTTCCCACCGGCAGTGGGGGTTGTCAATGTTCCGTTCCCGTTGGCTGATCAAATTAAGGTTTCTATCGAACTCAAACACTGAACCGGTTTAAGGTATTGTAGTAGTGCAGTGCATTGTGTATCACACATTAGCTTCGCTCAGCTCAACCCAACTGTGACCCATGCGCTTGTAGACCTGGCGTCTACACATGTGATAATATCACATGTGCTAGAAACACTGGCTTTGTTCAATGAGCGGTAGCAACAAGTTACAAACTACTTCGAGTTTCTTGTGCTATTTTCCAATCAAAAGTTGACCCTTTTAGGAACATATGAGCTATCGCTATGCTGATGGTTTCAAAATTCTTTCACGATTAAATATAGCAGAGAATTAAGATCCCCGAATTTGAACTGTGAGTGGTAACATTACCTAAAGCGACCAACCACTGGAATAGCGATTACCAAATTAGTATTGAAAATTTAGGTAGTATACTTCTAACACTTCTAACATTTTCACAAACGCTCCACACCGGACTTGTCCATAATTCATATTATGTTCACACCAGGGCAAAGTTTTGAACGAGGTTTGGATACATATTTTGATAAAGCAATGTAGTAAATCCAGAACAAAAATATCCATCAAAGAAACTTACTACAAAATAGGATGAAACCAATTATGAGCAGATATACGAAAAAATCCCACAACCACCTCGATGTTGCCTGAAATAGAGAATCCTGTGCCATTGAACATAGCTACTATTTCAGCTCCAGAGCGAGAGAAGAGAAGAGCGACAAAAACGTGTTGCGATCAGAAATTGTTTACAGTGAACGTTCTTCAGTCAGTTGTCCAAAACATTCTATCGGGAACGGGTGACGCGGGTAGCGAGTTTCAACTGGTGTGACTTTCGGTGTTAGATATTTTGGGTTAAAACTGGAAGTGGAACGAGATTTGCGGACCTAGACAAAGGCTTGTACTGTTATTTGAAGGTAATTTGTGTGACAATTGAATGGAAACCTTGGCCATCGGCTGATCGTTAGATGTTTTGTATGAGTTTGTAGAACGTAGATGATTCTAAATTTGTTAGTTCTCTGTATGACCATGAATATTTGATAGCTGTCTGGCAGATGAACATATTTCCTTTTTTTTTTAAACTGGTTTGACTACGGGGAACTCGTATACTGAGAAGTTTAAGCTTTCGAAGCATTTCCTACCAGATAGCCGGGGAGGCGTACTGGAACAGTAGTAGAAAGATGGGGAAATACGCGATAGGCGATTGATTTCTTGTTTTTGCATACGGCTCTCCTATCAGAGTTAAAGCCAGTTGCAATAAGTCATAACGAGCGAAACAAAATATTGTTTACTAGCAATTTGAAATACCGTGATGAAGAAACATTCCACCTTACTGGGTTAGAGTTACATTACAAGAAACGTGCCGTGTTCTATTCAATTGAGATAATGTTTGGTGCTCGATTGTTTGGATAAATTTGGTAAAATGCACGAGGTATTTTCCTGAATAGATGATTCATGTGCATGATGCATCAGGAATTCGAAATTTTTAACAATAAATTTTCAATTTAGATATCAAACCAAGCATTGCATTAGGTCCTATGTAACATTTGTATCAAATCGAGAAAAAAAGGATTGAAAATATTGAACTTTTTTAAATTGTAATTGATACTCAATCGTGTAATCTTAAATTTTAACATGGTTTTCAACGAAAAACGTTGTCAGGATTACAAAGAAAATGTTACTTTTGAAGTTTACGATGATTCTAGGCGTGTAATTGATATAATTGGTACTTGGGGCCTATTGCATTTGCGTTTGTAGATTGGACCTGTTAGATTGGTCTTTTTCCAAGTACATTGGACTAAGAACTAATAAAAATAATGTTTGCATTAGATCCCTATTTGCTTTATTGTACACTTTTAACGCCTCATCCTTACAATTAGCTAAAATTCAATTGAAAAGAAGCTCATCATATTTGACAATCCCTACAACTGGCTACATATTCATTCAATCTGATTATTGTAACAGGTGCACTAGTTACGAGAAATACTTGTTCTTTAGCATTTCATTTCAGACCATATAGGCTTAGTGTACATACTGTACGACCTGATGCTAGTTTTAGACGCACATGTATAACACCCACGGAATATTTAAAGTTTTATGAATTCCTACAAGGCTGTTATAAAACGACATCCATAAAACCCTGGTCAAGGCACATTTGTCTTGATTGCTTCCCCCAAAACCTCATGAAGACTAAAATGTGCCTAGTTGGCCCACCCTGGCAGAGGTTCTGAAGGGTATATTTTAGAGGCAGTTCTAGATTGGATTTAAATATAAAGACTTTATTATGACCGAATTAAAAACAGTTTGAAAACCATACGTTAACTACAATAAAAGCAATTTGACATCTATAAAAGCCTCTTTCGTGCCACTTCCAACTAGACGCTTGTCAAAACCACTTAAAACAGTTTTATTTATATTATAATCGTATTCATAAATTTTATTCACTCTCAACAAATTCATTTCTATAAAAATAACGTCTGATTGAAGAAAGAAATTACCTATGTCAAATAAAACGTCAGTATTCTCAAAGTAAAATATTTATCACAGCTTGATTTATCATAATATATCACTAGTTTCAACCTATACTGCTCAAATCTTAAGTGCCAAATTAAATTCATTGTGTAAAGTGCTTGAAAAGATCTGAAAAACTAGGTGCGCCTCCAAATTACGTTGTACTTTCTAAAAACTTATTAAGAAAAAGTGTAATTCTTCGTTGAAGATAAATTTTTTGCTCAATCACTCTTATTTAATCCTTTTTTTTTTATCCCACATAAACTGCCGTACAACAATAAGCCGTGTCAAAAAAAAAAAAAATCATGATGTATGGTAATTATAAACCTGCATGAAGATTGAAATAAAAATGGCAGTGCCATTAACATTGATTTTTCATGAGCCATTTTTGAAAATGCTGCTTTGTTTCCATGAAAGCATCTATAAATAAATGATGTTTTGAAATGGCATTTATGAAAATAATTTTTAGGCTAAACTCTAGGAACTTTTTTCAATAGGGCGAATCTAACAATTAGAGATTCTCTCCTGTCTCACTCTCTTTCATTTATTACAGCGCCAGTATAAAACTTTCGAGGGATTCTTTAGTACAGATCGAAACACAAGAGTGCTGGCTAGCATACTCTACAAATAGTAGAATGAAAAACGTAAAGGTGATTGGATTATGAATGAAAAAGAAAGTAATCAAAGAGAGTTTTAACAGTTCAAGCTACATCAAAAGTTAGTCCGCAGTAAGAAAGTTTATACGAAAGAATACGGGAATGCAATGCCGTATACGAGGCTAAACATGCCTCACGATAATTCCATCTGGATGTGAGACTGACTGATGTTGTAGTTTTTTCAACGACTTTAATTGATAAACAGTTGGAAAATTACTATTCAGAATGCTCAAGAAGTTTTGTTTAGTATTTCGCTTAAACGTGCCATTTTTTCACTTTTCTTAGTTTGTTGCTATGCGAATCCACCATTGTTTTATTTTATTCCGTTGGTAAAGCATCTTATCATACACTTTGTGACGTACAAAATGCTACAATTTATGCTTAATGCTTTCGTCAGAATCCAAATGTCGTTACAATTGATGGTTTTTGTAATGATAAAGCGTTCTTATGAAATATCTTTTCATAACTCTATAAAACAAATATGAAGGAGCTATAAAACAAATATGAAGCTTTATTATTTTATTACAGATTACATTACATAATTTACTCACTTAAATCTGCCGGGGAAGTGTATGCATAGGGTTGATAATTTGTAATTTACCAAGCAAATAGGTTTGAAAACATACACATTTGTGTCAAATTTTCGTAAAACATGATGAAACTTGCTTGCCGTGCAACACCGTTCAATAACGGATCAACCCATCTGATATTACGATACGTGTTAATTATTGGAGGTGTACACGCAAAGACGACCACTGGACTACTAGCCCAACGGAAGACTACACCTGAAGCAGGACTTTCAAAGGTGGAACATTAATATAGATAGGGTCACAACACTATTCTCATACATAAATTAAAGCTTAAATTAGAATATCAGATGCGTTGGCCCTTTATTGATTGAGATTTATGCCTCTGAAAATGCGAGGTGGATTTTGAATGATTTCACCTTAACGGAAGAGAATGTCGATCAAGAGAAGTGAACAAAACAGATTCGCCCTTATTACCGTCCTATTGAGATTTTATACATTTCTATTGTGTGTTATGTGGTTTGGAATGAAGGAACACGACGTAGTCACGATTTAAAAGTAACTTTATTACAAATAAAACGAAACATAAAAACGCGTGTACCTTGCCATCGCAATTGATATAGAATGAATGACGTCCAAGTAACATTGCCAAAACCATCAAGCTTTATCAAGGTCATTGAAGTTTTATGAAGGCCACCAGAAATCAATTTGGTTTTATTATGGCACCAAAAGGTGCCAATAGGTTTCATATTTTAGTCAGGTTTTTGAGAACCTTCACAGCTTGTTTACAACGATCTTAAAACCTTGTTTTCTCAAATTCCTTTTACTCAAAGGTTTTATTTCTACTCTATGAACTCTTAAAATACTGTTTCGAAATGCCGTTTTAGGACTCATTCATATTATCTTATTATGGTCAGTTGAAAAAGCATTTTAAAACCATTTTGCCTCCAGCACAGGGTGTCTCACAATAGGTGTCACTAAAACAAAATGGGATCACAGCAAAACAAATCAACCAAATCATAGCATTTATTTTTCATTTGAATGATAATTGTTATAGAAATAAACCATATTAATTCAATTTGAATCTCTCGCCCTTTTCCTTGATAACTTTGCGCAAACGTTTTGTAAACCCATCGCTGCTAGCACGCACGATTTCCTGAGGAATTTGGTCTCAAATATCAACAGAATGTTTCTTAAATCGATCTAAAGTAAGCCCTTTTGTAGGGCCTACATATTGAAGCATATAACCCCAAAAAAAGTAGTCAAGTGGGTTGAGATCCGGTGAAGATGCTGCCCATTCTTCGCTTGTGATGAAATCCGGCAAATTTCCCGCGCACCACGCTTGTGTCTTCTTTGCCTTGTGATCTGGAGCTGAGTCCTGGTGGACACAATATCGTTTATTCCCTTACAGCGTTGAAGCATAAGGAAGCAGATGGTTCTTCAAAACCTGCTCGATGTAATATTCAGTGTCGATTTTTACGCTAGGTTCTATGAAAAGAAGAGGAGTTTTCCTTTTCGTGAAACGGCGACCCATACCATGATTTTCGATACATTCTGATAGCGGTCTACAGCTAGTTTATCTCTTGGAATATTGGCAAGACTTTTGCAATACACACGATCATTTTGTTGATTTTGACTGTCCCGAAGGAGGTGGAGATTTTCATCCGAAATCAAAATCTCGCAGTCACCGTGCCGAACCAAAAGATTTCTGCTTCTTTGGACCCTGGCTTGCTTTTGACGCTCCGTCAACCCGTGAACCCGTTGTTTCTTGTACGGCTTGCATTCCAGATCATGTCTGAGGAGCCTGTTCATTGAAGCAGGGGACATTTGAAATTGTTTGCTCAATTTACGGCCAGATACTGCCGGATTGCGTCTCATTCGCTCCCTCACACATTTGATCTTTTTCTTCGTTCTGGCAGTTCGTCTGGCACCTCCTTTGTGTTGAATATGGACATTTCCAGTTTCCTTGAACCGTTTCAAGGTACAAAAAACAAAACGCTTACTCACTCCGAACTGCTTAAGGCTATTGAATATCTGACACGGTCTAAGCTTTTGCAAATGTAATTTTTAAAACTTGCTCCCGTATGGCTTCCATGGTAGCTGATAAATATTAAAAAACCGAATTGCTTATTTATCTTCAGCGATAAGCTGTAAAAAGAATACACCTTAAACGGGTATAATCAATTCCGCAGATAAAATTGCCCAGCTGAAATAAACCAAGACTGAAAAAAGGTGACACCTATTGTGAGACACACTGTAAATGCATTAAACGGCAAATTGGCATTGAGGGAAGTCACCATAAACAACTTCTCTAGTAGGCGTTGCTTAATAACTTCACGTTTTTAGGGGAGTTTTAGAGACCCTCGTGATCCATACTAAAATATGAAGGGTTAAGCACTACAGGGTGCGGCAGAAAATAATGCGAAAATTTGTTCTATTTCTTTCAAATCCCATTTTCAACTAATTCAAGCAATAATATCAACATTTTCGAGTGCAGTTATCTTATAAAGTCCTTTTAAACAAATTTATTCAATGAGTCCTCCATTTTTATTAATAACATCCTAGAGCCGACGCCGGAAGCCAGAGCATGCCTTTCGGACGTAGTCCTCCGACATTGACTGCTATGTGCGTGTTATGGTTGACTTCAGGGTTTTCACACTAGGGTGTGATGTTTTGCAGGCTCGTGCTTCAACATATGCCCAAATCGAATAATCCAACGGATTAAGATCTGGACTGCTAGGGGGCCACAAATCCTTTGGCCAAAACTTCATGTTATCGTTCAACCATTGTTGGGTTCGATTGGACGTGTGACACGGCGCTCCATCCTGCTGTTGGACAACGTTTTGGTCCTCGAAGAAGTTGGCCTTCACCCAGTGAAGCACTTGGTCCTTTAAAATATCGATATACACTTCGGTATTGATTTTAACTCCAGCATCAATGAAAACAGGCGGCATTTTCAAACCGTTGGACGCCACCAAGCCAATCGTCATGACACCAGCCGGATGTTTAGTTTGAAATTTGAGTTTCACTTTTTCCGGAACGTTCTCCATTTTCTGAGGTGAAATGAACCGGTCCGTGCGGCTGTTGGCCACAGCATCGATGCTGAAAAGCTTTTCGTCGGAGAACAGGATTATCATTTTTTACTTCTTCAAAAAGGAAAGCAATCTCGTGGAACGAGTCACTCGTAGGTCCTTGAACCGGTCCGTAATCAAGTGGCGTTTCACTCTGGCTCTGGAAGATGCATGCAGGTCTTTTTTGATGATTCTCCGCATGGATTTCTCCGAAATATTGGCTTCCTTTGCAAGTTTTCTTATGGAACGCACCGGGTTGCGAGCAATTTTTGCACGGACCGATTTGATCACGTTCGGCGTGCGTGCAAAGCGCGTACGTCCGCTTCCCGGCTTCCGCTGCTTAGGACCATCCTGCAGGGAATTTTTTATGCGGTAACCTGTTGCCAAATGGCACCCTACCACCTTGGCAATCTCTTTCGGCTTCTTCTGGGCGAGCAACAAACTGGTGATCACTTCTTTCGCGAACATTTTGACGAATTTGCAATAAAACAAATATAATGTTTGGATGCAGCACTTGAAAGTTAACATAAACAAATACACTTTCGACCGAAATTAGTCACTAGCTACACGAATTAGCCCAATACTCAAGTTTGAACATTTTCGCATTATTTTCTGCCGTACCATGTACTTCGGCACAAAACGATTCTTTTCGTCTTGGAGGGCTTTGTTGGCCAAATTGTCTGAAACTCGGTTAAAAGCTTTTTCGTATAAAAGTAAACGAAATACTTATGTGGGTTTGATGGGCAAAAAACATGACCAAATAGTTTTTTAGTAGTCATTGCGAAGATAAATTAGTTTGACGTAGGACTACGTCTGTGTTTTCAATACTGGGGTATTTTTCAAAATCCTTATGGTCTTATAAAGGTATTATTAACTTGTTCTCACAAATTTGAACAAATTTTGGCTTTAAAAATGTTGTGGAGTCTGGGGGGGATGCGGGGTTTGGGGGGCTCCAAACATCTCGCCCTTTTTAAAAAAAGCTGGTAATGTTCATACCTCACGGGTGGTACGGACAACCCGGAGAATTTTCTGCTTCCAGAGACGGTTTAGAACCGAGACCGCAACTGTTCAACAGAATGCTCAGAGGAACTGGTGATTCTGGTGATGCTTGTGTAGATTATGTGTTGAACATCACCTTTCGTAAGCACTCCACTACAGTGCTTCCCAGCTCTACTTGTTATTCTGGAATGCCTAGGTCCAGCTGAAATTCGGACGGTAGTAAGCTCTCTCCTCCATTCCAAGCTTTCGGTTGAATTGTGCTTCTTGCTTCGAATTTTCGATCTAGTGGAACTGTGTAGGAGAACATAGCAGATCTTATGATGTTCGAACTGGTTTACCAGCGGGAGATTCGCCCTCAGGTGCACTGCGACATGGTGTTGATCGTCAGCATTGAAGAAAGGTTTTGATGGCATCGGCCATTCGACTGCGGGTGGAAAGGAGCAGTTTTCATGTGGTGCAGGATTTGCACGGTTGCTGAAGTTGTGATTTCTTTGGTACATACGACTTCTGGCCACTTGCTGAAGGAATCCACCAGAATGAGGTAGGCCATCCATAGGACCGACGTAGTCCAGAGGTATACGCTGCCATGGCTATTCTGGAACTGGACATGATTCAAGAATCGGCTTTTGGTCGGTTTTTGCGACACTGGAACACTCCTTGCATGTCTGGACGAGCTTGCTGATATCTTCATCGACGTGAAGTCAATATAATGAATGTATCGAAAATAAGCTATCCACGTACATTTGCGTTGTACGCGTGTATTTGTGATGGTTTTAATGTGTTCATCATAGCTAGCTGTGCGTTTGACTATCATCTCTCGTTTGTTTACTTGTTTGCACGGCTTAAATTCTTCGTTTTCAAAATGTCGCGCATTGTAAAAGACATGAAAATTAAGGTTTTGGACACATTACATGGGCTACGTGAAAAAGGTGTAACCATGCGACAATTGGTGAAGAAATTTGAAATTCATTACGCGAGGGTAAAATCCACCATAAACAAGTTTGAGGAACACTGTTCTTTTGACCCGTAACGCTGGTAGATCACCTTTTCGTGGTGCGTTACGACGTATCAGATCTCCGAATTAATTCAAACTAGGGAACATATTTGTTTTTGTAGTCAAAGGAACGTATATTAGTCCTTATTACATTTTATGTCTTGTGAAAAGCGACAATACTCGGATTGACCCACCGAGCTGGAATAAGGAAAACATGATTAGTCTTCATTTATGCGAATTCTCATTTTCTATTTGATGTTCTATAGTTTGAAGTGGTTAGGACTAGGATTCTGGTCAGTATCGGAGTCAATGTTTGTTTTGTTTGCAATGAATCCGGTTTGACTGATAAAGGGGAGTGCTGTCACTCACATAGGGTTTGAATAGCGGAAACTTAAAAAAACTCGATTCATAGCCAACAAAACATACAATGACAACTGTTAAAAACACCGAATACTTCATCATTTCTCAATAGTAATGAAGTAACTCGACTTGCACATAAACAAAGGATACTGGATATACTACAATAGATCAAAATACTGGTCGCAGTGGTTTATGTTCCGAACAGAGAAAAAAAAAACACTGTTCTTTGGATGAACTGCCAGGAAGAGGCAACAAACCCGGCTTTTCCAACCCTAAACTGGAACAGGGGTAACTCTAATTCGAAAGAACAAATTAATGTCAATAAAGCTGGAGCCACCGTCGGAATAATTCAACGTATCAAGAAACGGAACAACCTGAAGACTCATAAGAAGCAGAAAATCGCCAAACAAAGTGCAGAACAGGAGCAACGCGCAGCAAAAAGGGCCCGGAAATTGTATTCGCGAGTTAGCGACCGGATGCATGAATTTTGATGGACGATGAGACCTTTGTCAAAGAGGACTCAAACACCTTTCCAGGTCCACAATATTACACTACCGTCGTAGGGGAGGATGTAATCGATGCAGACAGATCGATTCAAGTGGAGGAGATTGGTCGAAAAGTGCTGGTATGGCAAGAAATATGTTCCTGCGGTATGAAGTCCACCATTTTTTACACTAACGGAACAATCAATGTGGAAATCTATTGATCTGAGTGTCTGCGGAAGAGGTTCCTTCCTATATATCAGAAGCATAGTACCCATCAACTGTTTTGGTCGGATTTAGCGTCGGCGCATTACGCCAAAACAACTCACAATTGGCTCATGGAAAAGGGTATAGATTTCGTTGAGAAAGACATAAATTAGCCAAATTGCCCTCAGTTTCGGCCTATCGAACGCTATTGGGCGATTGTGAAAAGGGTCTTCAAAAAGACTGGTAGATCAGCTGAGAATATGCAGGGGTTCAACAAAATTTGGGCTAAGGCGTCCAAAAAATGTGATGAAACACTTGTCTGGAACTTGATGAAAAATATTCGATCAAAAATTTGCAAATACGTGAAAGAATAATATTAATTTCATTCAGTCTTCACAATGTTCAAGTTCAATCACAAACAATTGTGAATAAAACATATTTTTTTTTATATGATTTGAAAAATATATATACATGGATAACTTATTTTCGATACAGTCCTTACGTACTGTTGGGTGATTGATCGCATTCGTTCCACCCCTGGATGATATTCATGTAGTTGTTGGAGCACCCGCTTCCAAAATTTGGGTGGAATGACCAAGCGTTCTCCATACATGACACACTCGGCTACGACTTTGAGCGAATCAAATTCTCGTCGTAAGTAGAACTGTTCAACTTGAGGATTGGAGAGATCTTTCTTCTTCAAAGGCCCATTACTATTGACGAACCGAAAGACTTGCTTTAGCGTGTCATCAGCTCTGGTTTCCGCCTGAAACACTTCGAGAGTCTCTTTGATAACGCTTCTAATCGAGTTCTCCATTTAGAAATAGGCGATAACGATCTCTTCATCTGGGCAGATGTGTCGGTTGATCAAGCGCCAATGTCGAATTCGTGGAGGAGCAACGTCAAAGCCCATCTTTGTAATCGGTTGGCCGCATACGTCGGAGTCCCCATTTTAGACCCAAAAATAGTGATAAAAGGTTTATGGTCCGTTTCGAGTGTGAATTTGCGACTGAACAACATTCGAGGGCAGTGGGTTACGGCGAATACGACTGTCAAGCCTTCCTTTTCAATCTGACTGTAGTTGGTTTCGGCAGAAGGTCCTCCCTTAGCTCAGTCGGTAAAGGCGCAGCTACAAAGCAACACCATGTTGGAAGTGACTGGGTTCGATTCCCGGTCTGGTCTAGGAATTTTTCGTAAAGGAAAATCTCTTGACTCCTTGGGCATAGGGTATGATGGACTTGCCACACAATCATACTAATGCAAAAATGGTACCTGGCATTGAAAGCTCTCAATTAATAACTGTGGAAGTGCATTTACAGGGTGTCTGAATATTATCCGTACAACAAAATCGTGTTAAATTTATCTCTTACTGTTTGTTTAAAAATTTCAATATGTATTGTTTGTTTTAGCAATATGTTCGCAAATTGCAAGTTTAATTTGTTCATTTCAAAATGGCCGCCTCGTGCTGACATGCACGCTTTCAAACATTTCGGGAAGTTATCCACGATGGCTGCGAGTTCTTCAACAGATATTTGTTCCCAAATCCTTAAAAGAGAAGATTTTAGATGTTCTAGTGATTTATGTGGTGTATTGCAGGCTCTTGACTCCAAGATGGACCATACCGAATAGTCCATCGGATTCAAATCCGGTGAGTTAGAAGGCCATTCATCTTTCGTTAAAAAGCTTTAGAAAATGCGTTCGCAAAGAGTAATAGTTTTTTTTTGCTCCATGAGCCGGCGTCCAGTCTTGTTGAAAAATCCATTCATTTTTGCCGAAATGCTGCGATGCCCAAGAAACTACTGTGTCAGTAAGTAGCTTCTGATATACCGCTTGATTCACTTTCACCGCCTTGTCGATGAAGATCAAAGGGGTTTTGTCGGAATGAGTTATACCAGCTCAAACCATGGCAGAGGCGGGATGATGACTCTTTGAAATACTTCCACGATTTTTGGAAGCAGCAGGAAGCAACTTTCGATCATTTTGGTGGTTGCGATGGTGCTCGATTATGAAAACTTTTTCATCGGTGAACAACATTGACCGATAGCGGCCCTTTGATAAGCGGTTCAGGAGAACCTTAGCTTTTCTCAACTGGTTTGCTGTCATGGTGTCATTCAAGTAGTGATTCTTGCCCAGTTTATATGACTGAAGCTTCGAATCGTCGTAAACTATGGCTCCAACGGAAGATTTTGAAATTTTCAGTGATTTCGCCAACTTTCGGATGGAAATCGAAGGATTTCGCTTGATTCGTCGCCGGATAATCTCGCGCATTTGTGAAGTCCGAACGGTGCGCTTTTTTCCCCTCTCTACGTGGTCATCTAGCGTTCCAAGCTGTTGGTACCGTTTTATTGCGTCACTCACTGTAGATTTTGACATATTCAGGGTCTTTGAAATCACTGAAACAGTTTTTGCTTTTCGAAAAAGTTCAATTACACCTGCGCGCAACTCATTCGGCTTCATTTTGAATGAATTAGAAATCACAACTGTACCAAACTTACTGCGTATAAATACAATGGGTCAAGATGTTAAACCATGTAGGTATGCTTAGTTTAATCCGTTTGGTTGTGTTAAGGCATGCCGACAAAGTCTGTACGGATAATTAGCAGACACCCTGTAGAACACCAAGTTGAGAGCAAGCAATAAGCTAATTGTGAAAGTAATAAGCTTGAAATGCAAAACAAAGTTTCAATCCGTTTGACTTTGGTTTTGTCCATTGATTATCTGGGAACGCGGCTAACCTCGATTATCTGGCGAGTGTCTATTGGTTGTTTTTGTCGAATTTGTCCCTTTTGCCTGGCTTTCAGATTCGAATTTCCCTTGGTATGGCGCTTTATGCCGTATTTTTTAGGGTTTCTCCGAGACTAAGCAGTTATTACTTGTTGTAAGCTTGTTGTGCGATCCTACCTAACCGATCGTAGTATGTCCGTCAGAATCGGTGATCACGTTTCGTCACCATTTAAAGTTTTGTCCGTCGTGCCTCAAGGTAGCCACCTTGGGCCGTTTTTGTTCCTGCTCTACATGAACGATGTCAATCTCATCCTCAAATGCCTAAAACTCTCATACGCCGATGATTTGAAGCTGTTCTACGCTATGAAGCATCCACTAGACGCCGTTTTTCTGCAACAACAGCTGGGGGCGTTCGCTGAATGGTGTCGCATCAATCGGATGACATTGAATGTGTCCAAGTGCTCAGTGATTTCATTTGGCCGTAAACGTGAAATCTTCCAATTCGGTTATGTTTTGGCAGGAGTTGAGCTGGAGTGCGTAACGACAGTTAAGGACTTGGGGATTTTCATCGATTCCAAGGTGACCTTCAAAGACCACGTATCATACGTCGTGTCTAAGGCGTCATCGCAGTTAGGCTTCCTGTTCCGTTTTGCCAAAAAATTTAAGGATGTTTACTGCTTGAAATCGCTTTACTGCGCAATCGTTCGCCCAATTCTGGAATAATGTTCTGCAAGGGAACATTGATTGTTCTAGACTGCTTAGCATGTTGGACATCAACATACGCCGCCGTAATCTACGCGCACATTCATTCCTGAGCCTTTCCGCGGCAAGAACCAACTATGGTCTCCATGAGCCAATGCGCAGCATGAGTCGTCTTTTTAATAGTTGTTACTTTGTATTTGATTTTAATGTACATAGGGAAACAAACAAGTGTAGTTTTATACGTATTTTTTGTTAGTTTGAGCAATTTTGTAGTTTTGTGATTTTAGTTTTAAGATGCCGGTCATTGGGGCAAATATTTTACCTGTTGACTGTAATAAACAACAAATTACGGCTTAAGCTTGTCTTGCTTCTGTTATCGATAATTTGTACACCATCTTATAACTCCACAGTCTGAACAAGGTATTATCAACGTATTTTTATCCTTATCCGAGGCGCTTGTCACACACATCTACACATCTTAATCATATTGAAAAAATCGAGTCATTTATTCGAATATTACTGAGTAATAGAGATGGAAGACGGAAATTGGTCCGCTGCCGAAGTAATGGTCTACCTTATTTTCAAAAAACTACAGCCCCAGTTTTGAACTATTTTTAACTCTACCTTATCATTTCAGTCTCTTCAAGACCATCCCGTCACAATGCACATTTTGCTTAGATGGAATTTGGTGGCCACCATCGTTTGTTGCTCGGGCCATCTCACCCAGGCTAGCTCCAAATATGTTACCAAAGACATCTCTCAGGACATAAGCAATGGTTTCAACAACCTGGCCCGTGACTTATCGGTGCGCTTACAAAGCAGCACCAGTAAAGCAGAAATAATATCTCCTCTGAGTATCGGGTCTTCTCTTCTGCTTCTGCTTCGAACCGCTAGAGGTACCACACGACAGGAACTGTTGCAGCTGATGGGTTTGTCCAAATATCAAGAAAATAATCCTAAAATACCGCGAAACTTCGCTCATCTCATCGACGAACTACTTTTCGACGCAAAATCTGCGCTGGATTATAACGTGCCTTGGAAGTCGCAAAGTAAATGCGAGTTTACGGACTATCATTACGATGGGGAAGATGGTGATTTCGAGTAAGTGACCTTAAGTTTTGATGATGTGCTTAGAATGACTATTAATCTTTTTGTAGCTACGATCGTTTTGAAAATCCCCCCGAAGATCCATCCGTGAAGAACGTAGTTAAGTTGGCAAATGCGGTTTTTGTACAGAATGGATTGTACAATAATTCCAGGCTTGACAGACTCGTTGACAGATATTATCGCAGTATGGTGGAATCTCTTGATTTCCTCAATAATCCCAGTGAAGCGAAGAATCACATCAACCAATGGGCTGCCAAAAATACGAATGGACGCATTCGAGAAATTATATCCGACGACCTTAGTGCAGAAACTACCATGATTGTAGCCAATGCTTTGTACTTCAAAGCATTTTGGGAAGATGTGTTTTTGGCCGGAGCGACGAAAATGAGGAAATTTTTCCCAAATGGCGAGAACGAAGAGTCAGTAGAGGCGGAAATCATGGCTCATGGGGGGTGCTTCCCGTATTACAAATCATCGCAGCTAGATGCGAGAATCATGGGCTTCCCATATAAAAATCGGTCTTCAACCATGTACATCGTTTTGCCAAACAGTTCAACTCGTGTTAAGTTGCAGAAACTGATGGAGAAACTGGATGCTCCGACATTTGATGATTTGATTTCGAACATGACGATGCAAACGGCTTCAGTTCTATTTCCAAAGATGCATCTTACGTCCTCTTTCGAGCTGAAATCGGCTCTTCAAGCATTGGGAACAAAGTCCATGTTCATGCGAGGGCAGAGCGACTTTTCATTGCTTAATCCAGCAGAAGCAAATGATACCAAAGCAAGTCTCAGCGTTTCCGGAATGCTTCACAAGGTCGATCTGGCCATCGATGAATCCGGCACCGAGGGAGCCGCAGTGACTGCCACGCTGTTGGATCGATCAATGCCGACGGTGAACTTCCGTGTGATTGTTCCGTTCCTGTTGGCAATCAGGCATGATGCCACCAAGCTTTTGCTATTTTATGGTCCAATCTATGATCCGTCCGGGTGAGAAGGCATTACATTTTAATGCAATGTGTTAGAAGGAAGAGGTAAGGTATGTTTATTTGTTAATAAATATCAATTTTCATCGATACGATATACGGATTACGTTGTTCGAAAGAAAGTCCTTAGAAGCATGATGCGTAAATTTTAGTTCCCAATACCAGTTCTTACAGGAACGTAGGTACCTTTGGCTAGATTTTTTACCTTGATAAAAGTGGGACGGCTTAGCCTCGTGCCTTATACTGGAGTATTGAAAACAGTGGTTTCTTCATCATCATCGCTGATTCAGGGTATTGACAAGGGCAGCATGAAAAGACGATGGATGTTAATAGACTGTTAATAGCAACTGTGATGTTGCTGATAATGATTACTCAGGTTGCTGTCATTTTGGTCATTTTAACGGTTAAAAAACGGTGTTGATAGCAAAATGAGTATTCCACTTGATGTTCTGTCAAGACAATGAAAACAAACCTATTTTTCTTTAAGAAAAGTGAACGCTAATTAAAGCAAGGTGAAAACTAAATTTGGTATCAAGCTTGGCAATTGTGAAGTGAAATCAAATTTTAATTTCAATTTGATATTGATGTCAAAATAAGTTTTCGAATTGCTATCTTTATGATGTTAGACTTTACTCGGGCTCATGCTCGCAGCAATAATACCATACCAGTCACACCTTACACCACAGCCATGCTGTAGTACATTTATGTGCAGGCATTGGCGTTGGGTACGATTATCGCAAAATTTCATCGCAAATCACAAAAAGGGCAATTTAGATTTAGCAACAGGTAAACCATTTGATGATAATGTTGATGGTCCCACCACATACCCCCACAATCGTTTGTCTTTAAGATAATTTAATATTGAACAACAATGTAATCAGAATCGCTTCCAAACACTGTAACCGTTCGCGAAATGTCTTTGAGGATTTGATTAAACTCAGTGGCTTAAGTGCCACTCTCGGTTAAGAGAGACCACTGGTCGTGTTAAAACTTTGCCCGGAAAATTAGACTTTCTCTCAGATGACCTCTCGAACGGTCGTTGGTTTACTAACGGCAAAAAAAAAAAACTAATCTTAAGGGATACGCCGAGTCTTTAAACTTTGCAGGTTGGAACAGCTGTAGGCACTTTCTGACTCACCCACGGAACGAACAAAACGGAGAACGAGAAGAGAAGGAATGCTTATTCAAGGAGTAGCACTCAAACGTACAAAAAAACTAATCTTCAAACTTCTTTTTGCAGAACTATATTTTACATTCATTCGTGTTTGATTTCTTCAAGTGTACGGGAAAAAGAGCAAAATCATGGCCATGAAAGAAACATGCTCAAATTGCGCAGGTTTTTCTCGACGAACTGGAGACTCGATGACTGCTGATCGACGACTCGAAGATGGCGGTGACGGACGACCTTCCAGACGATGTTCACGATGTCTGTGGCGATGGAGACGAAACGACAGCGTTGTTTACGTGCTACAAGATGGCGAGCAGCGAAGGAAGGTGACCCGTGCGCGATATGGCCGAACTAGAGTTGCGGAGGGAGTGGCGGCTGGACGGAAGACTTCCGATTTGGAACACAAGAGCTATTGCGACGACTATGCGTCTTACGGTCCCGGGTGATTCGCTCCTCAAGGAGAAAAGCCAACTTTCCACCGCACGGCTTCGCGTACTATGCTTCCGCTATGACCGCAACCCGTGATGCAATGAAACCCCCACTCCTATCAGATGGAATCCGAACCGCGGTACGCGTTTGGCGACGTACGGCACACGGTTCGAGCTCTTGGAAGATGTGGTCCACGGGGTTGTAACGAAAAGGACCTCGTCGACGGATAATTGGCGACCGTCGGAAAAATATTTCGCTTCGAGAACTAGCGACTTCACTCCTCCTCCGTTTGACTACCTATGAAAGGCGGGCCTTCGCAGTGCGCACGAGCCTGATGGTCTCACGAACGTAGACAACGATGCCACAAATGGTATTCCAGTCCGGCGTTGACGATAGCCGGACGAAAAACGTATTTCCAGCCCGTACAAAAAAAGCGCCACGCGCTAGAAATCCAGCGCGAACTCACATTAGGTTTACAGTAAAAAAATAAGCTAATTAAGTACCTTACCTTTTTTGCACAACTTCAGTAATAAATTCACTGAACAGACTTCGCTTAAATTTAATTTGGACTTATGTCCACTGTACAAAAAGAAAGAAGAAACGTTTAAACACTACTATTCGAAACAAAACCACTCACTAGCTTTATCACCTTTTAACGGAATGCAGAACTTTAAAATATAACTAACTTGAACTTTAACGAAAGGTAAATTCGCGCACTTCTGTTCACCAGCCGTATCGTTAGCGAAATGAACGAGTCAGAATAGTTTTGCTAGCAAGAAAATTCCTAATCCTTTTAAAGACTGGACTCGGAAAAAATTAGACACACAAAAATGATCACCAAAAATTCATTATAAATCGAATACTTCTCAAATTTTCAGGGATTAGATAACTATATATTAGCTATGTTTTGGCATAACTTATTTATTGAATTTCATCCCCCAAGCTGAATGCTCGTACATTTCTCTTAACACTGCTCATGAGATCTTGGGCGAGGCTTTGTCCATCTTGTTTACACAATTTCTCCCAGTTTTTCATCAAAGCTTCATCGGTTTTGAATGATTTTCCGCTTTTCTTCAACTTCTTCTTCATAATCGCCCAAAACTTTTCGATCGGACGAAGTTCTGGTATATTTGGCGGGTTCACCTCCTTCGGGACCACATTAACGCCCTTCGCTTCGTACCAATCCATTACAGGCTTGGCGTAATGGCACGAAGCGAGATCCGGCCAGAACAGCGTGGGACCACGGTGAGAGCGGAGGAAGGGCACCAAGCGCTTCTGCAAGCATTCCTCTCGATAAATCTGCCCGTTTATGGTGCCGGTTGTAACGAACGGCTTGCTGTACCGTCCGTACTCGCAGATCGCCTGACACAACAGGTACTTCTTCGCGAATTTGTGCATCTTTCTCTTCCGGAACTTTTCCGGAACCTCCATGCGGGACGTACCGACAAAAAACTCGAGGCCGGGGAATTGTTTGGTGTCCGCCTTGATATATGTCTCGTCGTCCATGACGAGATCGCCTGGCTTGACCAGCCACTCACGGTACAGCTTCCGCGCACGCAATTTGACCACCGTGTTTTGTTTGTCAGTCTGGTTTGGCACCTTCCTGATCTTAAAAACACGTAGCCCAGCCCGCTTGATGGTCTGCTGGACGAATCACTTCGACGAATGACCTTTTTGGCCACGTCTCGGGTGGAAAGGTTCGGGTTATTCTTAAAGTACTGCCTTATCTTCGGCGCCTTCTCTGGGTATTCCGTTTTCGGTTTTCGGCCGCTTCCAGCGCGCCGCTCGATGGTCTTTGTCTCCTGGAACATCTTCACAACGCGAAACACGGTGGAATGGTGGATTTCAAGCCTTTTGCCGATCCATCTGTGCGACTGACCAGGATTATCGATCACCGCGCCCAAGATTTGCTGGCGTAGCTCTTCTTGTTTCGAATGCATCTTGAAAACTACTTGACAGATCGTGATAAAATTTTGCATACGTAAACATAACACTCTAAACTAGTATTACCTAAAATTTCATTAATTTTTACCCACGCGATAAAAATTTACACCCAAAACAAAGTGTCGCATTTTTTCCGAGTCCAATCTTTATCTATCGAAATAGGCCGTCTTTTTAAATATCCTCGCTATTCAAATAATTGCGCCAAATATTTCGCATGGCGATGGCCTTCATGGCGCACCCCGTAAGCATGTGTGAAATCATACAACCATGATATAAAAAAGGAGCTTTTATGGCAAAGTTGTAACGTCGACACAGGAACGGTTCGATTTTATCTACCGTTGAAATATTTCAATAATTATACTAAATCTCTATTTACAATCAATTTGAATATAGTTAACTAAACTAAATAAGAAAAATATTTACAAAATTACGTGAAACGTTACAACACTAAAACGTTCTGATTACATTTACTATATACTATAAACTCATGGATCAATTTCCATCACTATACAGCAAAGTAAAAATTTGAAAATGCCATTGATTCAAACTTCACATTTTGGTGTGCATAGCCCAGGGATTAAAAAGACCGAAAAAAATTCCAGTAATTAAAGTCACACAACGAAAGTTGAAAAAGTATGGACAACATCCGCATTTTCAAGACATTTTTTACATTCAACGAAACGACTCACTATTAAAGAACCTTTCAAACAGCGTTAACTTTAAATTTGTTTAAAAAATGCGAAACAGTTATCTAAAGGGTGTACGGAATCAAATATCTATCGCTTTCTATTGACTATAACTTTTTACCCATTAGGTATTTTCAATTATTTTATTTTGTTGAAATTAGTTCAATGTGAATTGTTTACGCTGCATCGGTCACATAAGTAGCTGTGAAATCGCTTCGAAGATGCAGTCGGACGAACAGCAGCGGCGCAAACACATTTTGCGCACGTACCTCGAAAATCCGGATTTCTTAACAGGAAGCTGGGAATGGTACAATCTACGGTAACTCGTGTTTTAAATCGGTAGAACGAACTATTGACCATCGGGAAAAAAAGAAAAAAATGTGGCCAAAATGGATCTCTGCAAAGTGTGAAGGATAATAATCGGGTAGTGAAAACTTTCTAGAGGAATCCAGTCAGTTTAGCTCGAGATGTGGCGAAAAAACTGCATTTAAGAAAAATTTTCGTGCAAGATGCAATAAAACGTGAAAGACTATTTTTTTTTTTAAATATATATAGTTTTATTTTTCAGGTCTAACTATGTAAAATTTGTTATTCTAGGTCTAGAAAAAAATTTCAGTGCGTCTACATCAATTCTATCATTACCTTCGCATACACAGAAAAAATAATGAATTTTAACAAGCGCGTAAAATTTCCCCTCGTTTAATTCTAAGCCAAAGGAGGCGTAATCAATGAAATTGTTTGAAATCTTTCATGTGCCATACAACAATGTTCACAGTCTTTCATACAACAGGCTAGATTCAGGCGTTATCCGACTTAACTTTACATGAAATATCCCATTATTTTCTGACAAATCTAGCATTCCCTTTATGTGCATTAGATAACGCAGAAAATTCAATGTTTCTTTTTATCTGTGTACAAAAACCACCCCCCCCCCCCCCCCACCCCCCCCCCCCCCCCCCACCCCCCCCCCCCCCCTTCCCCCACCCCCCCCCCCCCCCCCCAAAACCCCCCCCCCCCCCAAACACCTTGTTTCTTCTCCCCCCACATTCTCCCCCCAAATCCCCCCATTTCTCCCCCCGCCCCCCCTTTTTTTCCCCCTCCCTTTCCTCCTTTTTTTGGGAAAAATTTTTTTTTAAATTTTAATTAAGTGGGGTTTGAAAAAAGCTTTATAAGGAAGAATCTCTCTTCCTATTCGTTGATTGCGAGCGACTTACAGTCAGGGATGCCAGATACTTTTTTCAAAAGTCTGTATCAATCTCATTGAAATGTCTGTATTTGTCTGTATAATAGTACGTTCCCACTACGCTCTATATTAAGTGATATTGCGAGTTGATATCGATATCAAGTGGAGGTGTTCACACTACACTGACTTGATATAGTTTTACGTTTGGAAAAGTGACGATGAAGAAAACAGAAAAAAAAACTAAGTAAACTTGGGCTGTATTGCGGATCTCGAAACGAAGAACTTTTTCTCACAAGCGTTCGTACAAAAAGTCGTTCGTTTCGAGCTACATAATGCCACCCCTGATCTTTATTACATGCTCTATACAAAAAGATCTGATATTGATGAACTAAAGTTTTAAAGTACAATTTTTTCGTTTTGGTTTTAAGGTGTTTCAATGGAAAGTTGAAAATCGCTATTTGTCGTTGCTGACAAACGAGTAGAGATGAGATTATGTTTTGTAAACATCGCAAAAACAAAAATCTAACGAAAAAGAGATTGCACTTTGGCTTTGTGCACAAATTACGTAACGCAAAAAACGGGATTTTGCACCCCCTCCCTCCCCTATGTAACAATAATTAACACGTGACCAGACTCCCCCCTTTAATTACGTAACGCTCATGGACCTCCTCCCCCCTATTTCTCAATTGTTATAAAAACATCACAAAAACTGTTATTGTTGTTGCTTTTATGTTTAATTCTCATTTGATTCAAAATTGTAGTATCCAGCCAACAGTTCAATCATTTTATTTGTGTAACTTAAAATTGATAGAGATTGCAAACATCAGTCCGCTTATTTCATTAAAGTAACTTAGCCTCGGCTTTTTTTTTTGCACCGATATTTCACCATGGTCAATACCGTGTGAAAAATGGAAATACTCATGTTGGTGCATCAAATTTAACGCCACTTGATGGAAACAGTTCAAATTTATTTCCTATACTTTTTTAGGCTATGGTGAAATTTTTATTACGCTACCTAAATTTTTCACAGAAGTACGTATTTTAGAAATTGGTATGTCCAAAAATGACTTTTTTTACATGTGTTATCAAATTTTCCAATTTATTAACCATACGAACATGAAATTTTGTTCACATGAGGTTAATACATTAGTTATAGCGCTGTCAAAAATTCAGTCAAAAATGTTTATAATAGACAAAGTTACAGGAGTTTGAACGTGACGTTTTTTGGAAGCAAAATTTCGCTCGGCTTTTTTTTGCTACTGAGTATACTACTTTTTATTTTATTTGAATTTCCATAACATAATCTCTTGAAAAGTAAATAAAATGTATTATTATTTCAATGGTTTTAATATAAATAACAATATATTCATATATATTTTTTGTTACAATTCCACCGCTTAGGTCGAGTCAATGCAAAGGTGCATTGCTTCCAAAAATCTTATTTTTTGATTCAACAATAAGTGCTGTTTGTTTCCAATAGAAGCCTCCTTTGCAGCGCTTTTAGAAACAATATTTGTCGTTGGTTCAAAAATAAAATCGGTATAGTTTGAATGAATAAAAATTATGGGTAAGCCGTGAGTCAACAATAATATTTGTTGTAGCTATACAGAACAATACATTTCTCAGCGTGTAGATGTACCATGGAAATTTGCAGATGTACCATGGAAAATTGCGCCAATTGGGGATGCAAATCGTCATAAGATACATTTCGTTTAGTAGATCATATTTAAATAGTACGTCTCCATTTATCGAAGCTTTAGAATTTGGTCTGAAATAAAGAGATAGACATAATTCATTTTCCCTAAAATTGGTTATTTTGTTACGTAACGATTTTAAAAGGTGGTTTGATGGATCGCTGACACGCTCGTAAACTTTCTTATTTTTTATCGTGCTGATGTATCGGGAAAACTGAAATATACTTTTAAGACTTCCAGCTTAAAGAATACGCTTAACAACTTGGTCCAAAGAAAGCCATCGGGTCACGGATGGATGTAACATGTTTAAAGGTTTTAGCTCTATTAGGTGCTGCAGTTCGTTGAACTTTGCTCTTTTTAAAGGACTTTTGCTGAAGATGGAATATTCTTACATGAATATGATGCACACAATGCAAATGAATGGCAAATGCAGTTCAGTACGAATAAATTCGGACAGTCGTTTTTAAATAGTACACTAACAGAATGCTTTCCACCTTGCATAACACTCGCTCCGTCTACACCGAACCCTATTAGCTTCATTTTGTACAAAATCAAAGTCTTCATTAAACTTATTAACAATGGCACTGTGTATCGTAGTAGCATCCGCTTCAGCAAGCTCGAGTACGTGATTATAAGAATCTCAAATTGACAGTCCATTGCCATTCCAATAGAAAGTCCTCACTACTAAGACCAATTGACTCATCGATTATAAGACTAAATGGTATGGATCGCATCTGCTACCAATTCTTGGTGATGCGATTCGTCAAGGAAATTCGTCTTTATAGGCGTATTTCTAGTTCGTTTCAGTGCTAAGTCTTAGACAAGGGTCAAATCAGTGAAAACAGCCTTATAAAACAGCCAGGCACATACTTGTACTTCTACATCCCTCACTGGTTTTTCGTCGCCAACAAAATGGTCCAGCTTCAGACTGTCAATAATTTGCTTACTGTGACGTATGTGACTTTCCCTATCGCCATGTTTTTTTTTTAAATCTAGAAGCTCGCCGAAATGAATGTCTGTATTTGTCTGTAACATTTTTCAAATGTCTGTATAATGTCTGTAATCTGTAAGATGTCTGTATGCATGATGAAATGTCTGTATAAATACAGACATGTCTGTATATCTAGCATCCCAACTTTATTATCTCATTGTGGCTGATGATCTTCTAGGACATTTATTAAATATGTTTGAATACATTTCATAACGTTGTTTAGTGGATAAAGCTACTGTTACAACAGTATGTCTTAAGTTCTGAACTTCAGGACAGTTTGGCGACCCAGCACATCTCAAAAAAAATATTTCCTATAAAAAATTTTTCAATCATATCTTTGTTATTGAGCACCAATTCTATCAGAATACATTAAATTGCTTGTATAATAACGCTTGGAAAAAATCAGGCCTGAAACGGTTAAAGTAAGTTTTGTTACCTTTTCAATGGTGTATTAAGAATTAAGAACAATCTCAAGAAAACAGGTCAAAATTAAATTTGAGATGAAGCATATTTTTTGGCATAAAGTATGTTTTTCCACTGATTCCCAACTTCGACATCTGATATCTCAGGAATCAAAAGAGCTGGAAGCTTGAAACTTTGAATTTATCTCAATGGATGAATAATGTTTGATTTAAATTTTTTTCTGGAGAAGGTCCGTTTTCCGATTTTTGTCTGCCTGATATCTTATAGTGCGCGGTAGAGCTGGCAGTATAAACAAACCGTCGAGCAAAGTTGTTTGACAATTTTCGCCATGGCTGCTGCAAATCAACTGATAACACTGTGATTTTTTTCTGTTCACAACAGGGTTTGCTGCAATTTGCGATGAATACGTGAATTCAGCACCAGGTGGCAGGGTAAAAGCATGAAAAATCGCTAAAATCAGTCCATTTGTTTTAATGCATGATTACGTAGATTATGAGCTCTGCGCTTTGGATTAACAAAGAGACCGTTTAAATATGCGAACGGTGAACGAAATTTTACACATGTTACACGACATTTATAGAGTGGATGGGAGTAAACTGCGCTGAAAACCAGACGTTTGGATATTTTCTGCAGCGTAAAATTATATTTTCAATTTTTTTTAAATATTGTGAAAAGTGCTCGGAAAAGTTAAATTAACTATAAAGATAAAGTGATGTGATCTGTGCAGTTTCAGCGACGATGAACGACAATTGGAATCTGCGGACCACTTATAGTCTAGCTGGTAGTGGAGGACCAACATTTTCAACCTCAACTTTGCCAATAATTTTGTCAATTACGCCGTATAATCGTTTTTAATGTGAAAGGGAGTAGCGGAAAAGGGAATGAATATTGGCGTGATGTGCCTAAACATAACAAATATTTAGAAAACTTGACAGAAGCAGCCCTGTGAATCAATTACAGCTAGATTTCATTTGCTCAACATGCGCACTTCTCCGGTTTACATGTCCTAACCGATAGACAAGCTCTCACGCAAGAAGAGCCTTGATACAAGTAGGAAACGCCTGTGTTCCAACTCAGAAAACCGGACAACAAAGGAGTGCATTAACTTTCTTAGCTTCGTCACTCCCAACGACCTATACATATTAAAAAAAACATATGCTTTCTCGTCAAGGAAAGTCTCTCACACAATCCCATCCAACTTCCAACTCCAGATGTCTATGAAGGTAGCATGAGTTCTCAGCTTTTCCTTAAGTAGAAATCTAATCACAACTTCCCTCTCATCCCTTGCTGATCATAAGGACCTGGCCAGGTGTTGTGCAAAGAGATCGATGGATGAAGAGCCTGTCACATCCAAGGCAGCTCTTCTGGCGCTTCCATCGTCTCTACAACAGCCAACCCAGGATAGTGTATGGTCGTAAAATGCTATGCTATGTTATACCACATTTATAGAGTATCTATAGTATCGTTAGAACCGTTATTAAGGATCCTCTCTCTGATATACTCCTTCTGTTTCGAAAATATATGTTGTGTGAAAAAGTAGTGTAAATTGTTTTACTTATCAATGTATCCCCAAAGTTTATATAAATCAGCCTCAAATTTTTTTTGTCAATCTTACACCCTATTCTGAAGTTACTCATTATTGAGTTCAAAAACACTTAGGGCATCTTCAACGGTGGTTTGGATTTATTTTTTTAGACCAAACGCAAAAACATCGCTGCAACGGTGTTGTATATTTTGTTTTATACCACATCTATTTTGCACCTCATTGCCAATCTGGTATATGTTTTGATCTATTCTAGCAGCAATTTGGAACAAGAAAAATACCGTTCCAAAACTCTACACGCTACTTGATAATACCAATTATTGAGTAAAATTTCTGCTTTTATTAAACAAAAACTCAACTTTATTGAACACATTCAATCTACCATGCTGTTTACTAACGCAAACCCTTCGCAAACCAACTTTTTCTCTGCTTGTTGCTGTCTTGTTTTCGGTTATTCGTTTTTGTTGTTACATTTTAGAAAAAAAGCATGAATAAAAGTAGAACACGATATAGGTTTAGTACTCCTGCTCGAAAGTAAACTCTGAGTAGTACACTCTCAGTTTGGTATGATAAAAGTTTTTTTTTTCGAAGATGTAGTATGTAGGGAGACGGATCCTATTTCCAGCACTTTGATTCACTTCGTCATGGTTTTTTTTCCTAAAACCTATCGGGCTCAAAATTGGCAAGAGGATTAAAAGTGCATCTTATGGCCGTGTTTCAGGAAATTTGGTTAACGAAAAATCCCCCATGGCCTAGTCCATGACAAAGAGAATCATTTTGTACCCAAGTAGTACTCAACCCTACTACATTTCCGAAACCTGCATGAAATCAAGTGTCAAACGACGAACAGAGAAAAACAAAAAAAAAATTGAAATTCAGACCGATGGACTGAATGTCTGTTATTCGTTAGTTGTTGCAGAGATTGTTCCGGTGTTTTTTGAAAAATTCCTCAGGGTCAATGTCAATGTGGTTGGTTGACTCCACAATCCTCACATTTTTGTCGAGAGAACTAGCTGAGGAACCGTACGCCAATATCCGTAAGGCAACAGCGCACTTTTGTAACGGATTCGAGCCGAATTTTTTTCTGCTTTCCTCAAAGGACTCTAGTTGCCGCATAATGTCCAGGAACATCTTCCCTGGTATGTGGAAACGACGCATAAAGTGCTTCTTGTCGTAGGTTGGCCTGTCGCTAAAGTAGTCCTGGAACAGCTTCTGATGACCGAAACGGAAATCACGGTCGACGTTGGGGCATTTTCCAGGACGTGACCGTCTCCGTTTCGATTCTTGTTTTTCTCTGCCAAATTACAAATCATCATTATCTAATGTCGTTTAAATGAAATGCATGCATTCACACACTCACTTTCAGCCAAACGAAAGAGCAAGTATTCCTCGTCGTCTGCCAACGACGCACTACTGGCAGTAAAAATTATTTGGTGAAACCAAAAAGTCAAAAAGTTTGCGAAAAATTTGCGATCTCTGGAAAAATAACTTCTGATCTCTGATGTTGAATGATAGACAGGATGACAGGTGTTGGCGGGTTTAACGACAAGAAAAACAACACCGGTGCTGGGAACGTAAAGTAGATCTATTTTACCTGGTTCTATTCAAGTTTTGCTGATGCAAATCAAGTATAAAGTTGTTCCAAAAATAAACCACCGCTGAAGTGGCCCTTAGTCCAGCCAAAAAGGAACTTACTCAGTAATCGGTAAATATACCTTTACGTATAAGGTCTTGTTTTACACGGTTTGTTTTCGGCGATAGCTCCAAACCGGACAACTTATGGACCTAATTCGAATCACATTTTACGTTTTGGGCAAAAAGTAATCATATGGCAGTTTTGACGTAGGACTACGTCTGTGTTTTCAATACTGGAGTACACGTTCGAATTGCGAAAATTTGGAGCGTCTAAAAATATATAGGCTTTGAACGTTAATAACTAAGTCATTCCACGATTGATTTCCTAAATGTGTGCACCAATCGATCGGGACATTTTGTACGCTTCGTTTCCAATATTTAAATCTATTGCTTTTTAACATTCTACTGTTAAAATTAATGCAAACATAAGGTGATGTCTTATTATGCCGATTTTTTAGAGTAAATTTACCAAATACACAGTACTTTCCTAGCACAGACTTCATATTTAAGTAAGGAACGTCTCCTACGCATCAGGAAAAGATATTTAAGTTTTATTTTTTAATCTTTATTTTACGTCGGCCTATTTCCTCACATGGTGACAATCACCGACGCCAGGAAGACGACTCCACCACCTGGACCCTACCTAACGACTCATGAATATGAACCGGGACCAACGGCTTTACTTCCCTTCCGAAGGAAGACGTGACCAGATTTTTTCACCTCAGAAAAACCACCGACGTCGACTGGGATTGAACCCAGACCCACTGGGGTGCCAAGTAGCAGTCACGCTTTACCACTACACCACCGACGCCGGCGATGATATTTAAGTTGGACACGTTGGAATTTTCCTTCAGTCTTTCAGTGATCTCGAAAATGTTGAGTCAGCGCTCGGCAAAGCACCGTCAAGTCGACCATCGACCGACTCTAATGCCAAGTAACATGTCTGGCCGTGACAAAATTGCAGTCGGATTGCAGCTCCCACTCGGTCGCATTCACCGTCTGCTCGAGAACGGTAACTACGCCACGCCGAGCACGTTGGTGCCGAAGCCCCCGTCTACTTCGCTGCGGTGATGGAATACCAGGTGGCTGAAGTGCTCGAGTTGGCAGGAAACGCCACCCGTGACAAGTAGACCAGAATCATCCCACGTCACATGCAGCTGGCCATCCGCAACGACGAAGAGCTGATAAAACTTTTCTCCGGTGTGAACATTCCACAGAGTGTTGTACTTTTCAGGCTGTCCTGCTGTACAAGAAGACCGAGTGAAAAGCCTAAGATAAATTGGAACCATGTTCTCCCCGTCAACAAAAATCCGTCCTTTTCAGGACGAACACATTATTTTGCCTATCTAAAGAGTTTGTTAATTCACGTTGCGAGCACAAGAATTTGGAGCATCACGAAATATGCTTAGGTTTTGAACGTTAATAACTAATTCTTTTCATGACCGAATTTCAAAATCTTTGCACCAATCTATCTGGAATATATCTACACATCAATTTTAATATAAAATTGATTGATTTTTAACACTAAGCTATTGAAAATAACGTAAATACAAGGTGATGTCTTATAATGTCGGTTTTTCAGAGGAAATTTACCAAACACACAGTGTTTTCCTAGCACAGATTTCATATTTAAGTAAGGAACGTGTCCTAGGCAGCCATGAATGTTCTTTATGGGGTACACCTTCACATTTTGATTTAGTTTTCGGCAGTCGTGGAGCTGTGCAGAGTAGGATCTGCAGTTGGTTTGCAGTTGGCGGCAGCAATCACCCTGGAGGGTGCACTAGCGTGCAGTCGTTGCCTAGAGTGGCGTTGGTGCAGTTGGCTGTTGTTGCCGATGCTCCCGTCAACCTCGCTACGAGAAACATGGCTGCTGAAGCTTACGAGTTGGCGGGAAATAGCCGCCCTTGACAACGAGACAAGATTCAATCATCCCACGTCCCCTGCAGATGGCCACCCGCAATGAAGAGGAGATGAACCAAGAAAGAAAGCCGAAGTTCAATCGCGAACTGTTTTCTCGCCGTCAACTAAATCCGTCCTTTTCAGGACAACCAAATTTTCTCTTGTGCTGTCGGCAATTCCCAAACAGACCACAACCATAACCATACACCGCAATAAGTATAATGATCTCCAGGTGGTCGATCATATCAACAGGATGTGCTCTTATGGTGCATTCTCGCTCCACCATCTCAGAAGGCAAACAGTTCCAGTAGCAAAGTTTGGAAAAAGAAAACGTATAGCACCACATCTACCGGGTGCTGAAGCATTTTAACCCGATACTGTCGTTTCCTCCAAAGCGATAAGCCTTATGAACAGCTTCGTCTATGATATTTCCGAGCGGATTGAAAGCGTAGCTTCCCGACTGATTTAAATCAATTGGCGGATGGCCCTGACGTGTCGGAAAAGTGTATGGGAATTAGATTTCTGCGTAGTCCTGCGTCACCTTTGCGCACAACCCCATTGGGCTGTACCTTGTAGTTTTTCAAAGAATTCACATTTTTTGGTTTAAATACTCAAAATCTTAAAAACTGTATTTTGACCATCGCATAGAAAAGTAACATATGCAAACAAAATCGGAGTAATTAAAAATGTTTATGCATGTGAATTGATCAACTCTATTTAGTCTTTTTTTACATGGTTTCATAGTAAAAGTGGAACGTATCGCCCGTGTTAAAAATGACCTTAGTGTGTTTGAGTAAACGTGCCTGTGGAGGAATCTGAGTAAAGTTTACATATTTCTACTTTTCTTTCATTTTGATTGAAAGGAATATGGTATTATGCGTATATGTCACATTAATTAAATGTTTAAAAAGAACTTGAATCCACATGATAAGCATTTATTTAACAATAAAGTTAACTTAACAAAACGTTTTTTTCATATTTTTTTTAAACTTGAATAGCTTATTGTAAACTAAAAGCAACATAATATATACACTTCCCGGAATATTTTTGTTTGTTTAAATAGATTCAGTTTATCGACGAAAGAGTCGCTAATCGAATGATGTATATTGTTGAACTCAATATATGACATGTATGAATCCCATTTCCTGGAATCCAAATTCCCGGGAGGCCGTTCTGTATGCTGGAATAATTTCTTATGAATAAATTGAGTTGAAATAAGGAAACATTTTTTTTAAAATTCCAAGAAGATGCTGACAGCTTTCACCATCTAGACGGTTACGTTGCCGCTGCATTTTGTAATGTTTTTCTCTGAAATAAATTCTAACACCTATTTAACGTAATACTTTATTTCAAATTTTCAATAATCCAATTCAGGTAGTAGGGAACTTTGGTATACACTCCTGGAGCACTTTCCTTGCCACAAGATGCCAGACCCCATGAAACGACTCCATGAATGACGTACCCCTTGTTTCCAAAATATTGCAAAGGCCCTCCGGAATCCCCCTCGCAGTTGTCCGCACCATCACTACCCCCTCCAGCGCATACTTGGCTCTTGTCCACCGTGTAAACATCATGCAGTTGTCTGATTGAACGTTCACATTGGTTCTGCTCGACAATTGGTATATTTGCATACCGCAATTGATTGGATGTTTGAGCGTTGTCTTCGGTGAAACCCCAACCAGATACCACCATTTTGAGAGGCATTTTTTTGGGTAACATTTCCGGCAGCGGAAGACAGATGGGTCGTACGTCTGTTAAGAAAAATGAATTTGAGGAATTACTTTAATTGAAAAATGGAATCAATACATACTATAGTTCAATTTCGCTGGTTTGGATAACTTGACTAATGCTATATCATTCTTTTTTTGACTGGCGCTATATTGTTTATGCCTGATGAACATTTTCACTGATATGTCCTGATACTTTTCAGCACAGTCCTTTTCACCCTGAGCGTAATTGCAGTCAATGTCTGTGGAAAGGTCCGTTTCTCCAACACGTGCGAAATATCTGTAACAAATAAGACAATCATTTATTTGCAAGAACAGCATAGTTGAGTTTACCTACACTCTCTGTTGGCTGCAGTGAGCCGCTGTTAGAATGAAACTTTCCGCAATTAGACTTCCGCCACAATGAAAGTCTCCGTTTATTCCACCGAGCAATGCCATCCAAGGATATTCAAACACCTCGGCTATTTTCCCATGTGCGATGCGTTGTTTGCTTTGTCTACCGCAGATGCTCAGGTCTAGCAGATCTCGACCAGTTTTTGGTTTGCAGCATAACTTGTAGATCTGTAAAACATAAGTAGTTCAAATTTTAGATGAGGAAGTTTAGTTTGGACGAGCCTTTCATTCCTGGAAAAGTACGGAAATATCATCGATCCCGGCAGTTGAAACCAGGACACCATCGGACTATATACGTTAACACCAGACTTATCAGACATCGCACCAAGAACTCCAAGCTTCTAAAAACTAAAGATCCTGTATTACCAAAGAGACGAAACTTCAAAATTGTGACAATCGGTTATCTGTCATTCCAGCAAAGACTGCCTCAGAAAGCATGGGCTCATTTAAAAACCGCTGCTATTTCGCAATAATTGATAACTAGTTCTCTTTTATGGCTGCTTCCTTGTGTTTATAGGGGAGAACAGTACAAAATGCACTGGTGGGGTAAAATCACCCACTCAATAAATGTTCTCAAATCTTCAAAATTATAGCTTTAATGGAATGATACTTTATCAATTTTTACATAAAACAGCATAACTCATAATTTTGTAGTACAATAAGGCACTAAATACACCAAAATATGATGAAAATTGAATAATTTTTCATGGCTTTACCTCATATGTAAATAATAGGATTCTTAAAAGGGAACGTCCCTTAATTATGTCCCGCAAAAAGTGACTTAACTGACTTTATATAACCCCCTCCCCCCTTGTCACGTTTTTGTATGGACCTTCAAATTTTTTTTATATGTATTGTAACGTTTTCCCAAGCCGCCTCTCCCCCCTTTAGTGCGTGCCATAATTAATGGACCTTCCCAAATTAGCTTCTATCATGCGTTTACATCCATGGTTTATAATAACTTTACTTCACATGTATCGCTGACAACAAAACTTCAAGATAGTATCAAAACTTCACTCCACGTATTTTCAGAATATTTAGACAAAACTATGCAAGACTAAAACTGGGGCAGAACGCACCGTGGCGTTATATTCGTCTACACGCTTAGAAAAAAGTACTCAGTGTAGTGGGCGCTATGACTGACAAATCGCTTTCAACGATATTTTCTCTATTTTTCGTCAGATATCACTCGTTAGCTGGCAGTATAAATGAAGTCAAGGAGATATGGGACGATGGCTACATTCTATCACACCGAAGGTGTCGAAGAAATGTTGGTTCAGGGGATTCATTCGTGTGACTCATTTATGTGTTTTTAACTAACATTAATTATAGATTGTAGTTTGATAAACATACATGTGTAGGTTAAATTTTTAAGGAATGTGTGAGTGAGTGATTTTTTTTTAAATTCTAACAGTTCAGTGCAAAAATTGTAATTTGAAGTTCCAGATACCAGAAAACTATTGTTCTGTAAGATATGTTCAAAATTCCCACCGCAATTGTTCCATCCATAAAATTGTTATTCCTATTATCCTCGTGATGACCACGAGTAATCGGTTTTTACCCTTTAACTTAGTTTTAAGAATTATCTTTTATGTATTTAAACTTGGCTCTATATAGCTGAGTCGATTGAGCCTGAAAAAATAAATATATTTATATAAATAAAGAATATAAAAACCATCTTTGATTTTTAAAACGAGACTCGGGTTGAGCAAAAATCAATACAGAGCTATCGAACAATTTACAGAAGGTGTCTAAGGCATCAAGGTGCTGTTACCTTGGGCAGATATTATGGAGCATCGGAACAACATTATTCCTAAAGTATCGGGATATGGTGTTTTGTGATGTTTCCCGCATCACAGAAATAGCTTAAATGGAACATAAAACTGACCATTCCTACGGAGATTACTCCCAATGAAATTGTTAATTGCACTCTCTATATGTCTGCTGGAGTTGATTCTACAACGGGGTTAACCCATTATAATCAATCGAACATTTTAAGTAAAAACGATTCTCTGCTAACTGAGCATTCAATGTCCTTAATACCGATAGCAGAGAATGGTTAAATTTTTTGGATTAATCTGAACCCTCAATCGGACACTTTCTGCAGAGCGAAGTCGATGAAATGGCTGAAGGAACTGTCTAATTACAGCTGATCTTGCAATAATGGAGTAGCAACCTCGGGCGGTCAATCATGATTATGCTTATAATAAAAACGACAACTTTTTCTTATCAAATAATCAGTAAATAGTGTACTGGCTATAATAAAGAATACGATCTTGAAACTTTTGAGCAACTACTCATGTATAGCAAGATTGGCAAGATTGGTCAAATTTCATCACCCTTCAAAGCAGATTGATGTTAAGTTGATATTGATACCAGTTTATTATGTTGTGTAAGTTCTGTCTTACCCAAGTAACCATAAACATCAAGCTTTAGCCCGATAATAGCACTATTGCATCATTAATGTTGCTTAAGAGTTTTATATTAGCATATGTATGATTTATCTTGTCCAATTTGAAATACTGCCTTAACAAAACATTATTTAATATTGAGCAAGTCATGCACATTCCTACATTTCTCATACTTGCACATGTTTGTAGTATTCAAATACACTAAGGTCTTTTTTTAAACGGGGGATACGTGCCACTTCTACTATGAAACCGCGTAAAAAAAGACTAAATAGAGTTGATAAATTTACATGCATGAACATTTTTAATTGCTTCGATTTTGTTTGCATGGGTTACCTTTTCATGCAATGGACAAAATACAGTTTTTACAATTTTGAGTATTTATACCAAAAAATTATGATTTTTTTGAAAAACTGCCTCATGATTACTTTTTGCCCAAAACGAAAAATGTGATCCGAATTAGGTCGATAAGTTGTTCCGTTCAGGAGCTATCGCCGAAAACAAAACGCGTAAAAAAAAAAAACGTGTAAAAAAAGACCTAAGTGTACATCAGAAGTACAGAAGAAACTTTCCCTCTATTTTTTCCAGCACTGAAAACAAATCTGGGAGAACCACTGCTATATGCTATTTGAATATTTATTTTTTCAGGCTCAATCGACTCAGCTATATAGAGCCAAGTTTAAATACATATGCATGAGATGTGACAGACAAAGAAACTAGGAAGTTGATATGGAATCTGAAATTCAATCCTGGTGTTCCCACGCGTGATACGGTGCCAGATAATCTTTATCCATTCGCGATTTATACTTTCGAGTGAATACCTCCAGTTTGACCATGACATTAAAGACAAAGATTGCTCTTTGAAACGAAATCCCGTATCCAAAAAAGTGCATGAATTCAATTGGAACAAGTTGTTGATAACATTTATGGCTGCTGACCGTTTAATTCATGTTTAGAAAGATAGAGCATCTGTAGCTGTGAAATTGAGTGAGACGTTCATATCTTAAAAAATAACATTGACAATCTACACGCAAGGATGGTCACAAAAGTGAATTCAACCATCCATACGATAGTACAAGACCAAGTACTCGAAAAAGAGGAATTGATAAACTGCGGATGCCTATGCAATGGATAAGCAGATGAAAGCAGATAAAATCTCACCTGTTACGGCTACTCTATGCTCTTAAAAGCTTAGTTTGAACCTAATAAAAACTTCCCCTGCTCCGTAGATTCAGCAGAGGAATGTGATCGGTGAATAACAGCGGTTCAAAGTAGCCAACCGTTTTAGTTGGTAGTATGTATGCCGCCATATTCGTTACATTATTTAAAAAATGTGAGGGCTCGATACTTGATAACCCTGAATGCATCCATGATGTTCCGCATTTGAAGGTTTTTTTTCATTTCGTGTGTTGATTCGCTGTCACTCAAAGTTGGCTTTAAAAATCTGCAACAGGAACAAACGTGTGTTAAAGACTCTCTATCACTCGCAGTTGACTTCAATAGTCGTTTGAAGTGTTTTGTTTTTCTTCCGTAACAGGAACAAAAGAGGAAGATTGATCCACCAATTAGGAATTCGAACGTTGGGGCTTCAATTTAGGTTCGGCTGAATGAAGCACAATTCTTGACAGTATTTTTCACTAAACTTTGATTCCGGATTCCGGTTATCTTCTACGTTGTGCTATAGATTGTGCATCACATCAGATAGAGTTGCGAAACCTGCTTGCTCAAATTCCGCATTTCTTGAAGCTACTCGATTACGATTATAGTCATCTACATAACAACGCCATTCTAATGAAATAACCAGTCACTCACACGCAATAATTTTCACTGCTATTTACTACTGACCCGTTCGGTTTTCCCTTGTTCTACGCCACAGTATAATCCTTTGACTTCGCTCAGCACATGTCGCGGCCACGTCTTAGGCGGGTAGTCAACGTATGGCTTATACTCTGGACATTCACTGAAGGGTATACACTTTCGCTGGTCTCTGCACTGTTGTTGGCCGAATGCAACCGTCACAAAACTACCGAACAAAACTAATATCAAACACAGTTCCATCTCGGCTCGACAAACTGCACGAAGATTGAGATAAAACAGCTATTAATCGTTACAGTCTCATGCGCCGGGAATTAGCTCCATGCGATCGCGACAGGGATTCAACTTCGACTGGCGATGCGCAACTTAGGAGAACTGGTTTTTATCAACACTGTGCTGTTTCGACGTCGAGCCTACTCGGCGATGCAAATAATGTGTTGGATATTCGCATATCTTGAATGTAAGACTCTTTGATGTTAGACTTCAAAAGTATCGGTGGGAAATACCTCATTTCCCCTGTCAGGCTGCATCACTTGGATTGTTTTAATACGATTCCCAATTTACGATGAATTAACGCATCGTAACAAAATTTTCAGTTAGGTTTGAAACTGGATATACTTCATTTCCAATCTGAAATATGGTTTAACCTTCTTTTCGATACATCAGTTGTGGGACTTGCTTTCTATCAATTCGCTGTTCTTCATACTGTGACTATCCCGCTTTATTTCATTATTTCATGATCTTATTACGTAAGTAGTCCCGCTCTCAGTTTAACGTGTTATGCCTCTACAATTGCTACTAATCTGAAATTCTTTGCAAAGGTTCTGATTTGAGCCCATGATCGAACTAATTAATTAGACCTATCGAAAAATTATCTTGTTCTTCGAGTTTTTTGTTTCCAATTAACAAGTTATCTTCATTATATAAATAGATGTGGCTCGTGTTAAATAAGGCCTATCCATGCATTTCGAAAGAAAGTATTTTTTTTATATTTTTTCTCATGGAACCAAAAATACAAATTGGTTTGCTCCAGCTGATATTAGGTGCGCAACTAAGTTCCCGCTGTTTAGCAATAGATGGCGCCAGTAGTAAGTGCTGGTCGAATGTTGTACATCTCAAGCGTCATAAACCAAGCTCACCAACTTCGAAGACTCTGAATTGGCGGCATTGCTCGATGAGGATCCGTGTCAAACGCAAGAAGAGCTTGGTTCAGGATTAGGAGTTTCCCGCCAAGCCGTTTCTAAGCGATTGCATGCGTTGGGAATGATTCAAAAGCAAGGAACTTGGGTTCCTTACGATTTGAAGCCAAGAGATGTTGAGCGTCGTTTTGACGTAGGACTTACGTCTCTCTTTTCTATTCCTGTATAGGGGCGCCGTTCTAAAATTTCTGAAATCGCAAGCGTTACGCGGGTTTGGAGACTTTGAACGATAATATCTCCTCTCTGGCCCACAGACATTTTACGATAAGTATTTCATTCGCAAGGTAGAACATCAACGTTGAATCCCTGTTGCAAACATAATTCATAATGTTTGTTTAAACTAATTAAAATGTACTTAAAAGAAAAATGTCTAAACGCACAACGCTATTGGTCGAAAATGACATCATGTTTGCGCCTCGCTCTGATTGGTTCATACTGCCACAGTAACCGTGCCAGCGAATTTCAAACATGTGGGGACGACCGACCAATCATCAGTTCTCGCTGTGCATCCGTATACGACAGACGTGTTTTCGGAGCACGTTGGTAGAAAACGCCGTCCGTGAACACAAGAAGACCAGACCAAGAAGAATCATCCCACGTCACCTGCAGCTAGCCATCCGCAACGACGAGGAGCTGAACAAACTTTTCTCCGGTGTGACCATTTCACAGAGTGGTGTCCTGCAGCCCAAGAAGACTGAAGAAAATTTCAATCGCGAACCATGTTATCAACTAAAATCCGTCCTTTTCAGGACGATCAAATCAAGTTGCCAACTAAAGAGTATGTTTGATAGAAATTTCTCTTGAGCTCATCGAAATTTTCATTACCACGCACCGGCTCAATATGGCGTTGAAAAAGCCGCGTCTCGGAGAAAATGGCCAAATCAATCGCCCACATCATCTTCGTGGTCAAGTGGTTAGCGGCGTCGCCCGTCGTTCATTGCCATGAAGTGAGGGTTCGATTCTTCCCGCTCCAGCCGGTGGAACTTTTTTGCAAAGCGAAAATGTCCAGTTTAATCCAATGGGTGTTAGGTTAAGTTGTTCGTTGTAATTCGCACTATGGTCAATGTTCAGTGTGTACACTCTCGAGTGAAAGACGTTGCAAATGTCAATTTTTATCGTAGTATTACGTGCTGCCAAACACTCAGGCCATCCTGCTGCCCAGGAAGATCGAGAAGAAAATTTCAATCGCGAACCATGTTCCCTCCGTTAACAACTAAAACCCTGTATTTTCAGGACGAACAAATAAATTTGCCAACTATAAAGTATGTTTGATTGAAATTTCTCTTGAGCTCATTGAAATGTTCATTACCACGCACCGGCTCAACATGGCGTTGCTTGAAAAGCCACGTTCTGGAGAAAATGAGCAACATTTTTTATTATTATCCGTATATAAATCTCTATTTGCCATGTTAAAACTTGCAAGCACGTTGTACATTCAACAAACGAAATATTAACAGTTAATTTGAGCGGAACTGCAGCACGGCAGACCAATTATGTGTTTCACATATTCAGTGTAGGGGGTAGGTTAGCTTCATTGTAGTTCTTGTTGTACATAAGTACATAATGGATTAGTTGCAGTTAATAGATTAGGTTAGTTGCAGGTAGTTTTAAAGTGTGAGTTATAATTTTTCTGGCCAATATTTATTAACTCTATTCTTTTGCAACTCTCTTTGGATAGGGTTATGAGGCCCTGACAAGGGCCGTTTTACTGTTGCCTGAGTTGAAAAGATGCAAATTTAACCTCGGAAACCCCTGTCGCTCTAATGAAAACTAATGACTTCATTTCAATGCTACTGTCTGGCGTAACAACTGAGGCCCGTCCCCTTTTGTAAAATTTGATTCGCATTGCCTTCGTTGAGAACCCCCTTCCTGTCATGTAATGGTATATGCCATTACAGGCCCAGCATGGCGAAAAGCTATCATTCGTTATTGGACCAGACGTTGTGTATCCCTTTTTAGACGTGTGTTTCCCGCTCTCCTGATAAAAAAGCACTTTTCCGAGTTTTTCGCCCTGCTGCTGGAGATCGAGTAGACGCCGCCTGATGTGGCTGGTGCGTCCGCTAGACGAGGCAAGCGGAAGAAGCCCGACGTCGACGCTGACGTAAATCATCCCTCCGTAAACAACTAAAATCTGTCCTTTTCAGGACGATCAAATCAAGTTGCCAACTAAAGAGTATGTTTGAAAGAAATTTCTCTTGAGCTCATCGAAATGTTCATTACCACGCACCGGCTCAACATGGCGTTGCTTAAACTGCCGCGTCCCGGAGAAAATGGCCAAATCAATCGCCCACATCATCTTCGTGGTCAAGTGGTTAGCGGCGTCGCCCGTCGTTCAAGCGGTTGTTGTCATGAAGTTGAGGGTTCGAATCCCGCTCCAGCCTGTGGAACTTTTTGCAAAACGAAAATGTCCAAACTGGTCTACTTGGTGTTAGGTTAAGTTTTTCGTAATTCGCTCTACACCCAAACTAATAGAGTAAGATTTTTATACAATTTCGCTTGATTTTGTTCCATTTTTGCTATTGATCGTAACTTGGATGAAAAATCTAGCATTAGTTGTGGGCAAAATAGTAACAGAAACTCGCGATGAAAAATTGAACGTGTGCGTGAGGTTGTGCGCAGTGATATTTAGTTGATGAGTAAGAGATGTGTGTCCCGAAAGTCAGATGGCTCACCAAAATATAATATCCCGATACGAGATCAGGATACGAACCGCGAACGTCAGCGCGGTGGCTTTTGATAGCAACCATTTAGCCACTTCGATTAACTAAAGGATGGGGAATATAAACCCTACAAGTAGTTCTTTTGGCGAGGAATTCAGGGTGCAGCAATGATGCAAATGGATATATTTTCCACCAAGCTATGTACAACCGGTCGCTAACAAACTTGCATGGCATTGTTTATTAACCAAAGCGCTTTGTCGATGATCAGTGAGGACAAAAATAGAACACTTGGCGGCGGCAATACAACAGTGGCCAATAGCGTTGCGGGATTTTGTGATATGGACTCATCCATATTGTATATTGATATGTTGGTGATGATTGAATAAGGATCCTACAGCGATAAATTTGTTTCGAGCTATATTTGCTTGCCAGTCGCTTGCACACACTTGCATTTGTACCATAAAACGCATTGTGGATCAAAATGGGCAAAATAGCCTTTTCTGAATCATGCGGATTTCTCAGGATATGATTGCAAAACTGCAATTGCACTTTTTTGCCACCTTTTCAACTTTTGAGTGTATGTTCAATATTCAGTCTGTACAATCTCGAGTTGAAGGCGGTGCAAATACCTATTTTTATCGTAGTATCACGTGCCGACAAACACTCAAGCTGTCATGCAGCCCAAGAAGACTGTGAAGAACATTTCAATCACGAACCATGTTTCCTCCATAAACACAGAATCCATGTCACACTTACAAGAACGTTGGACATTTCAGCACCAACATTTGATTAGGGCGAATCTGTTTTTGTAAACAAACACTTTGTCTGCTAATTTATCGGAAGTTGAATACAATTCCTTCAAATTGAATATATCAGCGGATAGAAATAAAGAGTGCTTAATTTGTATTTGTATGTGTGACCTTTTGTTCAAGAGCAAATGAATACGAAAGCCATTGTTTACAAAAGCAAATTCGCCTTAATTTAATGTTGGCGCTGATTTAACAAACAAAATATCATTAACAGTAAATTCGAGCCGAACTGCAGTTTCTATCAATTTTTGTGGAGAACCAATTGCGGAAGAAGAACCGGAGCCTCACACACCAATAGCATAGGGTTTCATGGTTCTATAGACTGAATAAAATATAGTAGAAATTTATTAATTCGATGACATCAATTTCTTCACATCAACAAGCAGTCCTACGTCAACTTTGCAGTTATGTCACTGACATAACTCACCCTTTCGTTTTTTCGTCTGTGACCAACTGCTCCAGCGGCAAAAAAGGAAGAGTTTTCTACATCGCATTGTGACGGGTGACGAAAAATGGATTCATTACAGTAACCCAAAACGGAAACATTCATGGGGACTGCCCGAGCATGCTTCAACATAGTTGCCTAGGCCGAATATTCACGCTGCGAAGGTTATGCTGTGTATTTGGTGGGACCAAGTTGGTGTTATTTATTATGAGCTGTTGAAACCAAACGAAACCATTACCGGGGAACGGTATCGAATTCAATTGATGCGATCGAGCCGAGCACTGCACGAAAAACGGCCACAATACGAGCACAGACACGAAAAAGTGATTCTTCAGCATGACAACGCTCGACCTCACGTTGCGAAACCCGTGAAAACCTACTTGGAAACGCTCAAATGGGAAGTCCTACCCCACCCGCCATATTCTCCTGATATTGCACCGTCCGATTATTACTTGTTCCGTTCGATGGCACATGGTCTCACTGGTCAGCAATTCCACTCATATGATGACATCTCAAAATGGCTTGATTCTTGGATAGCATCAAAAGACGAACAGTTCTATCGAAATGGTATTCACGTTCTACCAGAAAGATGGGAAAAAGTCGTAGCTAGTGATGGGCAATACTTTAAATAATTCGTTTGTAACCTTTGTTTTCAAAATAAAGTTCCTTTTTCACCAAAAAACAGCGAGAACTTAGTTGTGCACCTAATACATTGCTTTTAGCAAAATTAAAGGAATTTTCGTCGAGGGCTGAGCTATAGTTCCTAAAGTTCACATGAAAGCTATTATCCCGTAATTTTGTTACAGAGCAGAGTAAGAAAATCTTAATTGAAAGACTATTTTACCGTGACTGTGTCACTGTTTTCAAGTTATAGAAATATCGTATACCATGTGTACAATCTCTAACGCGATTCGCATATTTAAACGGTCTCTTTGTTACTCCGAAGCACAGATCTCATAATCTAACGTATGCATTAAAACAAATTGACTGATTATTAATTGATTGTCACCTGGTGCTGAGTTCAGGCATTCATGGCAAATCGTAGTGTACAAAAAAACTCACAGTGTTATCAGTTGATTTGCAGTAGCCATGGCGAAAACAGTCAAACAACTTTGCTCGATGGTATGTTTGTACTGCCAGCTCTATCCAAAACTATAACATATCAGGCGGACGAAAATCGGAAAACTACCCCCTCTCTATACCTTTTTTAAGTTTTTTAATAGAAGGTAAACATTTCAATTTCGAAAAATTCGTGAAATTGAGGTCATAAAAGATCACGAGACTTACAGGGTGAGTTGTAATTCCTGTCAGTGTTTTTATATTAATGTTTAGCTTTGGATGGGGTATTCACAGACAGGTTTGTGCATTTTTCTTTTAGAGTGTATTCAAATTTTAAAACGGAGAATTGCCAGTGCTGCAGAGCCAAGTAGTTGCAAATCAGTTCGCGCGTGTGGTATTTGCAATTTTTTGATTACACAGATAAAAAGACACATTTGATTTTCTACGTTATCTAATGCACATAAAGGGAATGCTAGATTTGGAAGACAATAATGGGATATTTCATGTAAATTTAAGCCAGATAACGCCTGAATCTAGACTGTTGTATGAAAAATTGCAAACATAGTTGTATGGCGCATGAAAGATTGCAAACAATTACGTTGTTACGCCTCCTTTGGCTTTGAATTAAACGAGGGGAAATTTTACGCGCCTGGCAATAGTGGAGACCATCAGTCCAAATGTGTGTTCATGTAATGAAAATGAAAAAAAATGTCCTGCATCGAATCTTGTTTTCCTCAGCCGCCCCCGCCTTCATGGTTCTGAGCAGAGTCTACTACGCGAGAAGAGCAGCTGTCGTGGTAGTGTATTGAACGCAACGTGTGTTTTCTAGGTTACGGTTGTAATCGGAGGCACTTTGGATGGAATGGATTCGTAAGCTTTATGCGTGCGTGCGTGCGCGAGTGAGTGTGTGTGTGTGTGTGTGTGTGTGTGTGTGTGTGTGTGTGTGTGTGTGTGTGTGTGTGTGTGGGTGTGTGTATGTGTGTGTGTGTTTTTTGTACAAGGTTTGACAAGCTTCCAAAGCTTGGCCTATAGTGTGTTTGGCACGGTGTGATTCACACAAGAGCGATGATAGGACTTCGTGCCCCCGACGGTGGGTGTACCCTACTCCGACGGAGGATTCCCCGGCAGTGGAAGTTCTCCCGAAACCGAACCACGGTGAGCCATTTAGCTCCCACTTCTTCGCTACGCCAACGAAGAGTTCCCCGACGGTGGAACTTTCCACGAAGCAGATTCTACAGCTATTGCTGCTCACTCATACCGACCAGTAGGGTGCCAAAGTCAGTTCAGCGATTCTGGTTCGCTGGCGCCCCGACGACCCAAAACCGGTGCAATGACGCGTTCTACTCAACTAGTCCCCGGCGATGGATCTAGCCTACTCCGACAAGGAGGTCCTTGGCGCAGGAATTCCACCATAACCCATCAGTCTACATAGGGTGCCGATGTCGGTCTGTCGATTCTAGCAGGAGTATGACTTCCAGGACGCCCCGACGACCCCAAACCACTCAGTGGTTGCTTTGCACTAACTTGCAGTGGCTCTAGCCAGCGACGCAGGATCGTTGGTCACTTCGCCATTTACTTTGCAACTCAGACAGTATCCTCGATACTGTCCTATCGACAGCGTTCGATGTTTCTTCTTCGTGGCACATCTCTTCGACAACATTGTCGACTGTCACGCTGCGCATATCTCTGCACACTTCTTCGAACCTAGGGCATTTGAAGACGATGTCTGGTGTCTCCTCCAGGTTCGTGCACTATGGGCAAAAAGGTGAAGTAGCGTGACCAAACCGATGCAGATACTTCCGGAAGCAGTCGTGCCCGGAGAGAAACTGCGTCAGATAGAAGCTCACCTCTCCATTCACCCAAGAAGACACATATGAGATAAGTCGGTGGGCCCACCTTCTCTTCAACGCATCGTCCCACTCTTGCTGCCACTTAACCAACGAGTCCGTTTTGACGATTCTCCTCGCATTTTTGGTATCCCTCCGCTCTTAACATTCGACGTCCTCGACCAGGGTGATGCAAATGGGCATCATGCCAGCAATAACGCATACTGCCTCCGACGAAATTGTTCTGTAGGCCAAGGCCATGAGTTGGAACACCCTGTTCAGTTTCCCACTATTACGCTCAGTTTTCAGCTTTTTGACGTAGACTACGTCTTACGGCAAGGGTAGGGTGTCAATTGAAAATCTAGAAATAAGCGACCGTCACGAAATATTGTTACAAATTAAACGCTAATAACATAATAAATGTTCGATAGATTTTCAAGATTTTTACATCAATCGGTTGTAAATTTTCCCGCGTATCAATTCAATAATCAAAAAATTTCCGTTAACAATTTCAAGCCATTGAAAATTACCAAAACCTAAGGTGATGTCTTATAATGCCGATTTTTCAAAGTAAATTTACTAAATGCACTGTACTTTACTGTCACAGATTTCAAATTTAAGCAAGGGAGGGCTCATATGCAGCACTGAACGATATAAAACGGGTACGCCTTCGCAAATTAACTCAGTAGTGTTGCAGTACTGGAGCTGTGCGGAGCATCGAGCCATTATGGATTGGCAGCTGGCGATGGAGGCAACCCCGATAGCATGAAACCTGCAGTGTCAAGCGGCAAGCTGCCAACGTAGCAGGTGGTGCAACATGCCACAGAAGGTGCACTGGCGACCAACCAGTGGTGAGCTAGTCGATTGCTCTGTGACTGTTGCTAGCAAGCCCTTGGCTAGGCAGCCATTGTATATGCAGTGGTGTGCTAGGCAGTCGGTTGCCAAAGCCGGTGATGATTTGTAGCCAGCCGGTGGGCGCCACCACAAAGAGCTAAATAAGGTGCTTGAGTGTGTGTGATATTCTTGGTAGCCATCTTTATCTGAAGCGCAACGTGCACGGCAGAAATAACCTGCTTCGTGAACAGACCGAGCAGGACTAATTTAAATCCGTCCTTTTCAGGACGACCAATCCAAATCTGAGAGAGTTTGTTTAATTTGAATTTATGTAACAACTAACCAAATGGCAGACAGCGGTGGCTAAAACAATTTTAATTTTCTCCGTTGCATACCTTGAGCATTGTGCACAATTTACAAATGGCTGCCGTCATGAAAAATTGAATTGTCAATTGAAAATCGAAGAATAATCGACCGTCACAAAATATCGTTACAAATTAAACGCTCATAACTTCATAAATACTCGATAGATTTTCAAAAAATCGAATGAAAATTTTTCCGCATATCAATTCAATTATCTAAAATTATCCGTTAACAATTTTAAAACAAATGAAAGTAACGAAAATGAATGGTGATGTCTTATAATTTGGTTTTTCATGCTGGATTTCATAAATTCACAGTACTTTCCTATCACAGATTTCAAATGTGAGCAAGGGAGGTCTCATATTCAGCACTGAACGACATAAAAGAAAATTTTCTCATTCGTGTCGCAGTACAGGAGCTGTGCGGAGCAACGAGCCAGTATTCATTGGCAGCTGGCGACCCTGGAGGGTGCTTTATTCGGCAGAGCGGAGCGGCAAGGCGCCAACTTTGGAATTGGCTGCTGGCGGTGGCAACCGTTGCTAGGCAGCCATTAATTATGCAGTGGTGTACTAGGCAGTCAGCTACCAGCCTGTGTTGTGCTTGTGTGTGTGATCTTGTTGGTAGCCATCTTTGGTAAGGCGCAACGTGAAACGGCTGAAATAACCTGCTTCTTCAAAAGACCGAGAAGGTTTTAATTACTATGCGGACAGTTTAAAATCCGTCCTTTTCAGGACGACTAATTCAATTTTGAAAGAGTTTGTTTGATTGGAATGTATTCAACATTACTATCCAAGTTCTTACCAATTCACAGCCAGCGGTGGCTAAAACAATTTAAGTTCCCTCTTCGTTGTATGCCTTGAGCATATTGTGTACATTGTTCAACTGGCTGTCGTCACGGAACATTGAACCGGAAGCTAATAACTCGATCGTATTTTGATTGATTTATTTGTGAGATTTTTGCTCAAATCAACAAGAGGTTTATACGATTGCCATTTTATTTACTCAAGTGTTTAAAATTTTACAAACAAAAGAAGTATTCTATTTTGCGGAAAATTTTAAAGAATGTTGCGTTCCGGCAACTATCAAGAAATTTTTTACGTTTGATTTTCGAAATGGATATTCCGAAGTAACATTCTCGGCATACTCCAGTTAGTACAGTTATGAATAGTTATTCTGTTGTTTTAACGATTCGCGTTAGATAGAGTTTTACTTCTAGGAAGAAATAAATTTTGAGAAACTGTGAAGGTGAGAATGAGTACGATGTCTAATCGTTTTGATGCCAAACGTTTGCGCATATTTCGGAAGCACGTTAAAATTGAACATATGGAAAATCCTCCGACCATGTACCGATGCCGAATGAACTCGTGATTATCAGGCAAAACTTAAACGTTGCCAACTACTGGTTGAGATGCTGGATTTTGCCAACTACTGGTTTATAATGCATACTAACATACAGCGTCCTCCTGCCCGGTCTGGTCTAGAAATGTTTCGTTAAGGAAAAACTATTTGCGTTGCAATATAGTTTGAAATAAACATTTAATTTTCTGCATTATCTAATGCGTATAAAAGAAAATGCTAGATTTGACTTGAATTCATGGAATATTTCATTAAAATGTAAACCTGATATTACTGAAATCAGGTCTGTTGTATGAAAGATTGCAAACAATTTATTTTTTGACGCTTGTTTTGTATGCTTGTAATAATGAATTTTGCGCGTCTGCTATAATTCATTATTATTTTTTCTGTGAATGTTCCGCTACGAAACTAACGAAACTAATCAAACGGTTTAACGTAGTCTACGTCAACCGGTCGTGTGTTAAACACAACCCCACTGATTTTTATGCAGCAGGCCATCCGCAACGACGAAGAGCTGATAAAACTCCAGCAGGCCATCCGCAACGACGAAGAGCTGATAAAACTTTTCTCCGGTGTGAACATTTCACAGAGTGTTGTACTTTTCAGGCTGTCCTGCTGTACAAGAATACCGAGTGAAAAGCCTAAGATAAATTGGAACCATGTTCTCCCCGTCAACTAAAATCCGTCCTTTTCAGGACGAACTAATTATTTTGCCTATCTAAATAGTTTGTTAATTTGGAGTTTCTCTTGCGTTTTGAATACAGGGGTACACGTTGCGAGTACGAGAATGTGGAGCGTCACGAAATATGCTTAGGTTTTGAACGTTAATAAGTAATTCTTTTCATGACCGAATTTTAAAATCTTTGCACCAATCTATCTGAAATATTTCTACACATCAATTTTAATATGAAAATTGATTGATTTCTTACACTAAGCTATTGAAAATAGCGTAAATACAAGGTGATGTCTTATAATGTCGATTTTTAAATTTATCAAACACACAGTGCTTTCCTAGCATACATTTCATATTTAAGTAAGGAACGCCTCCTAGGCAGGGTTGCCACATTATTTTTCGTTCTCATCTTTAATTTTTGCCAAAAAAATCTCTTTTATCTGTGTTTAACTGCAAAAAATCTTGGTAAAAATCTTTACTTCAAATTTTGTGTTGTTAAAGGAAAACAGATCAGTATACGAAAAATTCATGTTCTCGGGGGTAATCGATCATTGCACTCTGACAGACCAGTTTTGACATGACATGTGTGTTTGTTTTGATTACTTAAAGTTCCTTGATAGGTGAACATAATTGGAACGGAAATAACAATCAATTATTGTTATGATCCGTGTAAATCAATTTGTTGAATTTAGAATTTAGTTCTGATGTTAATATTAGCTGATAAACTCCTCCTTTCCTCCTTTGGCCTCCATGATGTCCGTACTCAGGCGGTTCCGAATTTTGGACTTATTCAGATTGTATTCCGAAAAAAACTCGCTTCACTCCTGCAAAAGAATGCGGAATTAGTAAAAAGTTTGCAATGAACTTTCTTAGCAAGTGAAAAGCCAGCTTCTCATCAGACGTTTTCTTCAACAAGTTTCAAAGTCTTCTGATTCTTCCAGCTCGTTGTCCTTGCAGATGGTTATCGTCCTCAGCTCACGAAAATAATTTTCAATGGCCTGTTCCTCACCGCTTTCAAAGAAATTCGGATATTGTTCAATAATCGAGTTGAACTCCTTCAAAGGGCGCAGCTTCGCCGATATATATTCCCGACTTCTTACGAAGATGTTTCTCGAAATCTGAAACTCCTAAATCCGTCAGGTGTTTTAGGTCCACACAAAAAATTGCAAGGAGCTCCATCAGCGAGAGTTCAGCTGATTGCACATGTTCAGGTGTTCCATAGCTTTTGACTGGCTTAAGACGTAGCTTAAGAAGAAGAGAAATTGCAGCGTCATCGGGTCATTAAGATGACAACAATAAAACTGTTGTCTCAATTTGAGTAGAACGAGAAGAACAACACGAGCTCCGAAAACCGTTCCATATTCCATTTGACAACTGTCTCCAACGATAGCCATCTAGTGGCAGACGGATGCAGAACTGTGTAATCTGGGATTTTTTGGATCATTTGAGGCTGCAGGACAAGTAAGTGCAGATTTATCGCATCATTTGTTCCAGCTACAATGGCAGTTTTTGCATGCGTTACTTGCACAAAGAGCCAAGTGATAATTATCAAATGAGGACAGTCACGTTTCAGCAGCTTCTTGATGGATCGGTCAGAACCCATAATTACCGAAGCTCCATCTGATCCAAAGCCCACAAACCATTTTTTTGTAATCGGTGCCATCGATCTGCAACTGTTTATCAATTGCGCAAAATATGTAAAGGTTTTCGCACTGCAAGATTATAATAAAGATAATAAAAAATCACGTACGAAATAAATATGCTTCATATAGCAGAAAAAACTATCGAGAACATTATTCGAACTTCCCAAAATTCTTCTTCATGAATGCATAAAAATACTTCTACATTAGAAGAATAGTATTTTTGTAGAAATCACTGTAAGAAATTCTGCCGATATTTTTGGACCAATCTCTTGCGCAACTTTGAAACATACACTTCTCCAACGGAATACCTGGAAAAAATATTGTAGTAATATCTGGAGAACTATAAGTAAGAATCCTTGCAGGCATCCTAGACAAAATTTGAAAAATGATTCCGAATTTTTTAATTTAAGAATTCAATAGATGAGATTATGAAGCTCATGCAAAAAAATCTTCTTAGATCTCTCCAACAAATCAGGATTTTCTTCAAGAAATACTGCAGGAAAAATGTTTAGTTTTTGTATAGTTCTTTCAGGTGTCCTCCAGTGATTCCTTTAAAATCACAAAACTTCACAAGATCAGGGATTCCTCCAAACATTTAAACACAAGAAAGTTTCGAAAAAAAAACTGCCGATGCAATGTCAGAAGAAACTCATGAAAGAATCCCTGGAGGAATGCGTAAAAACGTCTGAAGAATACCGATAGAAACGCAAGAAGGAATATCTAAAGGAAGGTCCGAGAATCAAATAATCAAAAAATTGATGGAGAAATCATATAGGGCACACACACTAACTGACTTTCATAATGTCAGTGTCAATTGTGTTATTTTGCTTCAAGCCTAAACAGCATACTGAAAGTAGTATTTATAAAAAGTTGGATCCTAAACTGTACTCATATTTTGAATTTGAGGTTTTTGAATGTCTTTCCACATTGCCAAAAATCTTAAAGATCTTGTTTTTTCTCAAAAATCTGTAATCTTCACATACAGATATCTGTATGAAAAAAATGAAAAAAATCTGTGTCAATCTAGATAAATCTGTGCATGTGGTAACCCTGCTCCTAGGCAACCATGAATGTTATCTATGGGGTACACCTTCACATTTTGATTTAGTTTTTCGGCAGTCGTGGAGCTGTGCAGAGTAGGATCTGCAGTTGGTTTGCAGTTGGCGGCAGCAAGCACCCTGGAGGGTGCAGAGGCGTTGGTGCAGTTGGCTGTTGTTGCCGATGCTCCCGTCAACCTCGCTGCGAGAAACATGGCTGCTGAAGCCTACGAGTTGGCGCAAAAAGCCGCCCTTGACAACGAGACAAGAATCAATCATATCACGTCACCTGCAGATGGCCACCCGCAATGAAGAGGAGATGAACCAAGAAAGAAAGTCCAAGTTCAATCGCGAACTGTTTTCCCCCGTCAACTAAATCCGTCCTTTTCAGGACGACCAAATCAGTTTGCCAACTAAAGAGCTTGTTTGGTATAAATTTTCTCTTGTGCTGTCGGCAATTCCCAAACAGACTTTGAATTCCCAAACAGACCACAACCATCTACAACGCAATAAGGATAATGATCTTCAGGTGGTCGATCATATCAACAGGATGTGCTCTTATGGTGCATTCTCGCTCTACCATCTCGGAAGGCAAACAGTTACAGTAGCAAAGTTCGGAAAAAGAAAACGTATAGCACCACATCTACCGGGTGCTGAAACATTTTAACCCGATACTGTCGTTTCCTCCAAAGCGATAAGCCTTATGAACAGCTTCGTCTATGATATTTCCGAGCGGATTGAAAGCGTAGCATCCCGACTGACTTAAATCAATTGGCGGATGGCCCTGACGTGTCGGAAAAGTGTATGGGAATTAGATTTCTGCGTAGTCCTTCGTCACCTTTGCGCACAACCCCATTGGGCTGTACCTTGTAGTTTTTGACGTCAATTGTCACTACGGCGCAGAACCGATTGCCACTCCTTTTCTGCTTTGATGCCTTCTCTGCTCTCTTTACCACTATCCGTTTTTCCACCGTCGAGACTCCTTTTCGGAATCCGAATCGTCTCTTTGAATGGCCATGATCGCTTTCCATGCTCTGCGTTAGCCTGTTAAGGATGATCCTTTCCAGAAGCTTCCCGAGGGTATCCAGCAGGCATATGAGTCTATAAGATGCTGGTTCCCCCGGTTGCCTTCCTTGGTTTCGGCAGCAACACCAGCTTCTGAACCTTTCATCTGTCTGGGAAGTAGCCTTCATCTAAGCATTTTTGTAGTGCCGTCCTGAAAGTGTCCGAAAACGCCAATATCGCGGTTTTAGGTGCTACATTGGGGATCCCATCCGGACGGGGTGCATTCTTCAACTTCAGACCCTTCGCAACTAACAGTGATGCGAAGAAAGACCGTCCACGATCGTCTTCAATTTGTCCGGGCACATTTCAGCAGGTGTCGCTGGAAGTTTATACTTCGCCACCACGATTCTATAAGCGTTGCCCCAGGGGCTCGCACGCATTTAGATAAATAAAATATAAATATATTTGAAAAAAATGCATAAAAGATGTCAAAAAGTAGTTAGAGACCCCTCCCTGCTCTGGAAGGGGGGGCTCCCATACAAATGAAACAAACTTTTCTGCATAACTCGAAAACTAATCAAGCAAAGGAAACCAAATTTAGCATGTAGGAGTTTTAGGAGGCAAAAAATGTTTCTATGGTGGTTTGAGACCACTCCTCTCTAGAAGGGAAGGCTATCATACAAATGAAACTGAAATTTCTACATAACTCGAGAATTAATTAAGCAAATGTAACCAAATTCGGCATGTGGGGATTTTGGAGGCAACAAATGTGTCTACTATGTTTTGAGACCCCTCCTCAGTCTGGTAAGGAAGGAGGGGCTTCATACAAATGAAACACAAATTTAAACCAAACATGAGAACAATACCTACTGTGAAACAGATGAAAATTTTTATACAGGGATTTTTGGGGCCAGAGAAGGTTTTTATGATGGTTCGAGACTCCTCCCTTGTCTAGAAAGGGGGGGGGGCTTTTTTGAGCTGATAAAGTAGATCTGCCAGTCATTCATGTAATCACCACAGAGGCATTTCTTTTTTATTGGTAACAAATTACTCGTAGCTCTTTGTTTTGTTTTCGTACAATGCACAAATGTTTTTTCTGTGTCGACGAATGCTTAGTGCTTTTGACAGTTGCACATGTGGCATTAAATACGAAGGTAGCTTCTTAAAAAGTAAAAATCAGTTTCGTTGCAGAAAACAACGAATAGATTTGTTAGTCCTACCTTTGATTTCGTAATATAAACGAACATTAATTGTCAGTGAAGATATGAGGCGGACAAAAATCAGAAAATCGACTTTCACCGATCCATGTTTTGGAATTTTCTACCAACAGTACACTTATGAACTAAGAGAGATCTCAAGTTTCAAGCTGATAGGTGATGAAGTGTATTGAAGGTCAAAGTTGAAAAAAGCCTAAAAAATGTAGTTTTTGTCGCTGAACAAAACATAACTTTTAATCGATATTTACTGATTATTATCTTTACAACCTATTGGTCTCAATACAGCCTTTTTAAAAACAGGTGTTTTTGTAAATTAAATGAAAAAAGGCATGAAAATAATAAAAAGAAGTAGAAATTATAAAAAATATGAGATTTCAATTTTGTTGGCCGGCTACTTTTTTGTTTCGCATAGTCCTAGGCTAAAAACTGGTTCTAGCTCAAGTTCTATATTTACACTAACAAGTTTTATGGCGATTTACTGCGACCATTTGCGACCAATGAAAACAGAGTGTTTTTTAAATTTTCGGATACTGTGGAAAATTTCAAGGCCAGAAATGTATTCTATTTTCTTCTTTTATTTAAGCCTTATATGCAGGCTTTTAGAAGTTATATAACCATAGAATATTGCTTATAAATATACTTAAATACATTACGACCAACTTTTGCCAAGGGCTATTTTTTTCCAACAAACACACTACAAAGAAATAGTGAAAAATAGAAGAGTACATTCTCAAAAAACGTGTCTTTGTTCGTTAGCAAACATTTCAATTGATGATTTCGCGTCTATAACAGTTTCATATCGAAGACTAGTAGGGTAACGGGATGTTTTGGTAACCTAGCTCCTTCATTCGGCCTATGTACCAAATATCTTATTAATTCAGCCATAATCAACAAAATCATGTTGCTATCGGGATTACCGATTAATTCCAAAACAATTGAGACATTATTCATCAATTTATAGTTATTCACATCCGTGCAATATTCGATTTCCTTAACTTTTTAGACACCATGACTTCGCTGGTTAAGCTGAACAGATTATCTGCATGATCTTCGAATGATCTAAATTTGGCTAAATTGAACCGATTAACCCAGTAATGCAGCCTAGATGTACAAAAAATAGTCACACGTTATTAACTAACTGTTCACATCAATAACACTAGTCGGCAGTGTTTCACTCCCTTCAAGTATATATGTTGAATTTTATAGATTTCGCCACGCTGAATTCAAATATGGGCTCAGAAATGCTGTAACACGTCCAGTTTTTGAGAAAAATGTGATTAAAATTCACAAAAACACGTATTTCCGTAGTAATATGATCTACCTCATCAACAACCCGAATATTGGCTCTGCCCTTTGCAAGTTGGACTTGGATTTTATGAAATAAACCTCCCTGAATCCATTCGTTATCACAGATTTTTCGTAACACGTAAGATTGATGAAATAAACCGGGATTTCATTCACAAAATTACGAATTTTCATAAAAATCAAGATTTTCTATTTTGAAAACATGAATTTCAGCTCCGCCCTTTGAATGTTGGGCTAGGATTTTATGGAATGGACCTCCTTGAATCCATTCGTGAACACAGATTTTTCGCAACACGTAAGATTGATGAAATAAACCGGGTTTTCATTCACATAATTACGAATTTTTATGAAAATCAAGATTTCCTATTTTGAAAACATGAATTTTCGCTCCGCCCTTTGAATGTTGGGTTTGGATTTTATCAAATAACTGACCTGCAAGGCTGAAGAGAGTCAACATGAGCATTAATTGACGCCAAAGTAAGACAGCAATAATGACACAAATTTTGTGCCGCAAATACACTGTAACCGGCCAGTACCCATTAATGGGTAAAAATGTACCCATTTTTCGACAGTATTTGAAACTGTCAAAAAATGGGTACTTTTAAAATCAAAATAATGCATACTAAAGACCCATTTTTAATTTTCAATGAGAGACCAAAAGATGGGTATTTTTCTACCCATTAATGGGTAAAAAATGTCTTAGCATTTTCCTGGCTCGCTTTGTATATTTGAAAGTGCGTGGCTCGAAAAAAAAAAAAAAATTGGGGAACCAATTCCACGAAAACGCGAAGAATATAGAAGAACTGAAGGTTAAACTGGATAGCAAAAGCTTCCAAAAACTAAGAGGTTCGTTAATAATTTAATATAATAATATAAAATGCTTCAATTTCATCAGTAGAATCTTACTTCCGAGTATGTGCCTCTTCCGGGGCGTAACATCCAAGCTTTCATCAAGTTGACGTCATAATTATTTAAATCTTACCAGATATATTCCACGGATATCCTCTCTAGATGATAACGATGTGATGACCGCTTCAATGGACCACTTGAACGTCGCCGGAATATTTGCCGGCGTTTCTGAAGGGCTCTGTGCAGCTGACTTTTGAATTAATGAATGAACTTTGAAGGTCTTCAGTTCCCAAACTGCTGTAAGAAGCAACATCAATATACTCAATATACTCAAAGAGGCACAGCTAAAGGGATCGTTCATAAATTACGTTATGCTTTGAGAGGGAGGTGGAGGGGGGGGGGGGGGGGTTTAAAAAGTGACGAGTTTTTCAAAAATCTATACAAAAAATGTGATAAAGAAAAGAGGGGGTTAAAAATCTGTATTTTTGAGCGACGTAATTAATGGACGGGTCTTGATTTTCATGAAAACTCGTAATTTTGTGAATGTAAACCCGGTTTTTACACCAACTTTACGTGTTACGAAAAATCGGTGTTCACGAATGAATTCAGGGAGGTCCATTTCATAAAATCCAAGCCCAACATTCAAAGGGCGGAGCTGAAATTCATGTTTTCAAAATAGAAAATCTTGATTTTTATGAAAATTCGTAATTTTGTGAATGAAATCCCGGTTTATTTCATTAATCTTACGTGTTACGAAAAATCTGTGATAACGAATGGATTCAGGGAGGTTTATTTCATAAAATCTAAACCCAACATTCAAAGGGCGGAGCGAAAATTCATGTTTTCAAAATAGGAAATCTTGATTTCCATGAAAATTCGTAATTTTGTGAATGAAAACTCGGTTTATTTCATCAATCTTACGTGTTACGAAAAATCTGTGTTCACGAATGGATTCAGGGAGGTTTATTTCATAAAATCCAAACCCAACATTCAAAGGGCGGAGCGAAAATTCATGTTTTCAAAATAGGAAATCTTGATTTTCATGAAAATTCGTAATTTTGTGAATGAAAACCCGGTTTATTTCATCAATCTTACGTGTTACGAAAAATCTGTGTTCACGAATGGATTCAGGGAGGTTTATTTCATAAAATCCAAACCCAACATTCAAAGGGCGGAGCGAAAATTCATGTTTTCAAAATAGGAAATCTTGATTTTCATGAAAATTCGTAATTTTGTGAATGAAAACCCGGTTTATTTCATCAATCTTACGTGTTGCGAAAAATCTGTATTCACGAATGGATTTAGGGAGGTCCATTCCATAAAATCCAAGTCCAACTTGCAAAGGGTAGAGCCAATTTTCTGGTTGTTGCTTAGGTAGATCATATTACTACGGAAGTACGTGTTTTTGTGAGTTTAAATCACATTTTTCTCAAAAACTGGACGTGTTAAAGCATGTCTGAGCCCATATTTCGATTCAGCCTAGCAAAATCTATAAAATCCAACCAGAAATGCGGACGGGAGCGAAACAAGTTCCGATTTTGCCGACTAGTGTAATTTAACAAAAAAACTTTATACCCAATGTTAGGGACATATTATTTTCTTATTTTCTATGTACCCAACTATGGCCTGTTGAATTAATAACGTAGTAAAAATGTTGTTATTGGTAAAATTTTCAATGGTAATGTATGAGTTTGCGTTTTTATATTTTTCAAATGGGTCAACCAAAGGAACAAAATCTGTGTTGAGTAAATTCTAATGTTTTCATTATCGAATGACCGGTGAATCATAGAGGGTGATACGGTCAAAATTTGGTCAAGGGAAAACGCGTGTAAATCGGTGAAATCGTTTATTTAAAAAATCAAATTAAATTTCTTTTTCAAGTTCAATTAGTATAAAATTCAGGAAAAATATTCAGTTAGGCTTCCGCTTTTCCAAATCCGAATTGCCGGGCCTTACGCTTGACCCCTGCCATCAGATTTTGTACAGCCACCTTGTCCACCTTCTTCGCCGCAGAAAGCCAGTTTGCCTTGAACTGCTGCTCGTCCTTAGCAGTTTTTTTGGTCTTCTTTAGGTTCCGCTTGACAATAGCCCAGTATTTCTTAATTGGGCGGAGCTCTGGCGTGTTGGGAGGGTTCTTGTCCTTGGGAACCACGTTGTTGGCGGCGTACCACTCCATGGCCTTTTTACCGTAATGGCAAGATGCCAAATCCGGCCAAAACAGTACGGAACAACCGTGTTTCTTCAGGAAAGGCAGCAGACGTTTATTCAAACACTCTTTCACGTAAATTTCTTGGTTGACAGTCCCGGAAGCTATGAAAATGCTGCTTTTCAAGCCACAGGTACAGATGGCTTGCCAAACCAGATATTTCTGTGCGAACTTTGACAGTTTCGTGTGCTTGAAAATATCTGCTACCTTTCCCTTCCTTTTGCCGTATAAAACTCCTGTCCCGGAAGCTGCTTGTAGTCGGCTTTGACGTAGGTTTCGTCGTCCATTACCACGCAGTCAAACTTCGTCAGCATCGTCGTGTACAGCCTCCGGGATCGCGCTTTGGCCGTCGTATTTTGTTTATCATCGCGATTTGGAGTCACTACCTTCTTGTAAGTCGATAGTCCGGCTCGTTTTTTGGCTCGATGCACGGTTGTAGACGATACACCCAGCTTATTTGCGGCATCTCGGAGAGATAGGTTAGGGTTTCGCTTGAAACTACCGGCAACTCTCTTTGTCGTCTCAGCGGCTTCCGGTTTTCGATTTCCCCCCGATCCAGACTTCCTGGCTGTCGACAAACGTTCCCCAAACACTTTAATTACATTTGTAACGGTTGATTTGGCAACTTTTAGCGATTTTGCCAACTTTGCGTGCGAGTAGCTCGGATTTTCGCGATGCGCGAGCAAAATTTTGATACGCTGCTCTTCTTGCTTGGACGGCATTTTGACAACTGAAGAGTGAATTCCAAAATCAAAATAGGAGCAACATTCTACACACACACCTTCAAAATGAGGGGTGTTCAGGTTTTTTAAATGCAAAATTGAAAGAAATACGTCAAGTTGATATTGACCAAATTTTGACCGTATCGCCCTTTATGAAAACACAAAAATATTTCACAAAAAATTATTTTTTTTTTTTTTTTTTTGAATTTTTTGTTGGGTGTATAGAAAACACCGGGGGCAACCTTTTTAAAAAAAAAAACAAAAAAACCGCACGAAGACAGCATTTAATAGTAAATCTCTCAAATGGGACGAAGTTGCAGCCATGAATAAACCCAATTTGGTGACTATGGACCGACATTACATCCATATTCATCGAAAGTTTCTGACTTAATTAAATGAGTTGTGTAATTTTTTGTGAAACATACTACCGTATCTAAGCAAGTGTAAATCTAGTTCAATATTGCTCACAGCTACCATACTTTATGCGTTATGATAAACAATGTAATCGATCGTTGCATATTAGACTAAGGGAAACATACCCTATATCATTTGAGTAGAAAAAAGTTTTCTCTGTATGTAGTTTGTATAATGTTTTTTTTTTTAAATCGAGCCATTATTTGTGTGAACTCGGCGATTGAATTGTTTGTTTACAAATTTCGAAACAGTCCGGACGTATACCTAACACAATTTTCTTTGTTTGCTTTCTTGTCTATATTTGGCAGGGTTTATCATCTTTTAGTCTAGTCTTTTTAATACCAACGATAATTAATCTTTCCTACGTTCTGAAGGTTGTACTTCCACCGTAAGGTATGAACTAGCGAACGGGAGTGAAATTCATTTAGAATGAGCTAGGTTGGTAAATGACAGTACAATGCGTACCATGCGTATCATACTTAGCGTACCTGCAGGTGTAAAATAGAACCTTCTGCGATCCTTAGCCTTTTGTCCAGTAAGTCATATCCCTACATCCCCGTGGTGCCCCGTGGGGTATGAGTAACCATAGGAAAGATCGGGTAACCAACCTCGGTGGGACCTTGGGCATATGCTGACAGGGAAGGGGAGGCAGCCCTCTTCAAAGGGTGCAGTCTATTTGAGCGTCTGTTCTCCATGTCTGGGGCAGCAAATCTACGTCGAAATTCAACCACGTAACTTCGAAGTCGTAGCACTGCAGGAGCTGGACAGGACAAACGGTATGGAAAAGCGGGCATCGAGCGGCTACTTTTTACCAGAGCTGTGGTACCACAAACGATCTGGCACTGGCTTTCTAGTGCTGGGCAAAATACGTCAACGCGTGAGAGGATGGTTTCTGATCAATGCAAGAATGTGCAAGCTGAGGATCAAGGGTTACTTCTTCAACTACAGCATCATCAACGTCACACGAAGGGAGACCCGATGACGAAAAAGAAGTGTTCTACGCGAAGCTAGCGCAAGTGTAAAAGTGGTCATTGACGACATAAACGCTCAGGTAGGACGGGAGGCAATGTACAGACCGGTAATAGGCATACCGTATCGAACGATAACGGCCAACGATGCGTGAACTTTGCGACCTCCCGTGGTTTAGTAGTCCAAAGTAACTTCTTTCTTCGTAAATACATCCACAAAGCCACTTGGATATCACCTGACCAACAAACAGAGAATCGAGTCGACCATGTTCTCGTGTTTGTTGTTTAACATTGCGTTGGAGGGTGTGATTCGAAGAGCTGGGATAGACACGAGTGGCACGATCTTCTGGAAGTCTGTCTAACAATTTGGCTTCGCTGACCACGTTGATATCGCAGCACGTAACTTTGAGACGTTGGTGGAAACGTACATCCGACTTAAGGCTGAAGCTGATAGGATTGGGCTTGTGATTCATGCGTTGAAAAAAAAAAAAACCAGACGGGAAGAGGCTCACGAGAAGACAATGTATCTGGGCAGAGAAATACAAAGGCGCATTATGGCTGGCAATCGTGCCTACTTTGGACTCCGCAGGATCTAAGATCGAACAAAGTTCACCAAACTACAAAGTTGACCATCTACAAGACATTAGTTCCCAACAAACATCGGTGTTGAATTAGAGCTTATTCAAACAAATTTGGAGAAGCTATTCAGCTATTCTAGAAGAAACAGCTGAATAGCTTCTCCAAATTTGCTTGAACAAGTTCTAATTCAACACCGATGTTTGTTGGGTTAGACTGGTAGTTCTCTACGGCCACGGAACACGGACATTGCTAGTGGAGGACCAATGCGCCATTGGTGTCTTTGAACGGAAGGTGCTGCGTACGATCTACGGTGGAGTGCAGATGGAAGACGGAACGTGGAGGAGGCTAATGAACCACGAATTGCATCAGTTTTTGGCAGAACCTCCCATCGTACACATCGCTAAAATCGGTCGACTACGATGGGCTGGGCATGGCGTAAGGCGAGTAACGAGCAAGTTGTATCGATCAAGTAGAAGGCGACCTTCGGGCCATTGGTGAGCAGCTCGGCAAGAGATAACGGTCGAATTGGGGAAATCTCCAAATTTTATTGTAGCATACTTCGATGACGGTTATCTTAGTTTAGTTTAACACTGTGCAATTATCTATATGTTTTCAGATTTTGGAATTTTTATTCTTATATTAATGGGTACTACAAATTTTACCATACTTCCTTAAATATTTTAAAATTTTGCAACTTAAAATATAAAACCAAAAAAATGCAAAAGAATTGCAAAGGACTACCATATCATTTTAAAATTTATTTCAAATTATCAATTATCCATGTTAAATAGTGAGAAATCTTGGTGTACACGCCTGGTGCACTTTCCTTTCCACACGATGCCAATCCCCACGAAACGACACCGTGAATCACGTATCCTTTGTTGCCAAAATATTGCAGAGGTCCACCGGAATCCCCTTTGCAATTGTCTCTAAGGCTATTATCGTTACCGGCGCAAACCTGGCTGTCATCCAAAGTGTAGACATCATGCAGCTGTCGAATGGCATTTTGACATTTGTCCTGTTTAAGAATAGGAATGGAAGCAAATCGTAGTTCATTGGAAATTTCATTCCGGTCTTCGGTATGGCCCCAACCAGATACCGTCATGTTGTGGGGCAACACCATGGGTAACATTTCTGGTAACGGAAGACAAATAGGTCGCACATCTGAAAAGCGAGAAGATTTTTAACATTCTATCTATGTGAAATTTGAAATGTATACGAACTATGATTCAACAGTGCTGGTTTTATGAGTTTGATCAATGCAATGTCATTCTTTTTTCTACTGGCACTATAGTTTTGATGTCGGATGAAACGAGCCACTGGGATGTCCTGAAATGGTTCGGCACAGTCTTCAACACTCTGAAGGTTTTTGCAGTCTATTGGTGTGGATAAGTCTGTTTCCCCAACGCGCACAAAGAATCTGTAACAGGTAGTTAACACAAGCAATTGAATAATTTGCCAGATTATTCTAAGAAGCTGAATGTACTTACACCTTCTCTTTATTACAGTGGGCCGCTGTCAGAACGTAACTTTCCGCAACAAGACTTCCTCCGCAGTGAAAGTTTCCGTTAATACCACCAAGCAATGCCATCCAAGGGTATTCAAAGACCTTGGCAATTTCGCCATGTGCCACACGATCTGTCGTTTGTTTACCGCAGTTCTCTAGGTCTAGCAGACCACGGCCCAAAGGCTTGGGATTCTCTTTTTCCATTATCACCGGATTAGGTTTACAGCAGAACTTGTAGATCTGAAAGGTATGTGATAAGAACCCTTTAATTCACTACAGGTATACCTTGATTATATGTTCTCTTCCAATACCGATCTCTATTGAATGGCATAATAATTGGCAGTGTTAACAACGGCATCAGACAAAAGGTAATCGATTTGCTGTTTGCGAATAATTGTCTGTGAAGGAGTTTAGTGCGGTGTGCATATAATCGAGGTGTACCTGTACTATGCATATCTTTTATATTTTTGAGAACTAGCGCTTATGTACGTGGGTGAACACATCAGGTAAGGTTTATATGTTCAATATGTTTGTTTTCTTTAAGCAGACCCGGAAATTTTTTTATTTGGATCAGCTTTTGCTGAAAGTGATTTTATTTAAAGGGTGGCACGGTCAAAAATTGGTCAAACATGATTAAGTGCACACTGATTAGTTTATCATATAAATGTCTTTATTTCTTTTTTAAGTTCATCGTCAAAACAGCACGGAACAACTATGTTTCTTCAAGAAAGGCAATATGCGTTTTTGCAAGCATTCCTTTACATTAATATCTTGGTTGACAGTGCCAGTTGTCATGAAACTTTCGCTTTTTAGCCCACAGGTGCAAATCGCCTGCCAAACCAAGTATTTTTTCGGGAGATTGACATTTTTTTCTGCTTAATCTTATTTTGAACCTTTCCTTTTCCGGTAATCGTATAAAACTCCTGACCTGGGAGCTGCTTGAAATCAGCCTTGACGTATGTTTCATCGTCCATTACGACGCAATCAAACTTGGCAATAAACTCGTTCACAACTTATGCGCTCTTCCTTTGGTTGTTGTGTTCATCACGATTTGGTGTAAGGTTACAGACCTTATATATATTGACAGTCCGGCTCGTTTCTTTGCTCTTTGCACTGATGTGTGGGACTTTCCCAATTTGTTTCCGATATCTCTGATGGAAAGGTTGGGAATAATTCGGATTTTGCTTATGTGCGTGCAACATGCTGCTCTTCTTGCTTCGACGCCATTTTGACAACTGAATGGAAAATGGCAAAAACAAAATGGAGTAAACATTCCTTACGCATAAACCTACAAAATGAAGGGTGTTCAAGTTCTTTAAATGCACGCTTAAAAAAACTACGTCATATTTGAGTCGACCAAGTTTTGACCGTTCCATCCTTTAGTGTTTTTTAAATTCATGATTAGCCTACTTATAATACACAGTTTCTTCTCTTCACAAATCCGTAGGCTACGTAGTTTATAATTTTAGGTTAAGTGTCTGTTCAAGGAATAAATTTTATAGTTAGCTAGGAAATTTCATAATAATTTTATCGAATTCAATATATATATTGATGATTTATTACCAATCTGGCTTCTTCAATTCCATGTCTTCAAATTTTACTTCTTTAACAAAATAAGTTATAATTGGAACAAATATGAAATTTGTCAGAAGCAGATAATTTCCCATCAACATGAGAGGCTCCAGGAGTGGACAGTAATTTATTGCTAGAACGAAGAGAAATGAAGAGAATGTATTGATAGTTCCGTTAGCGTACGGCAGGTTGTGAAATTGAAACAAATAGTTTCCAGCACGAGATAATTTTGTGTATTATACGTTCTTCTGTCGACCACGATGACGTTTCTTGCTTGTAGGGGATTTGGCTCCACTGTTCGATGCGTATTGTTATCGTGAAGTAACAAGCGATGCATACTCGTCGTCATATTTCTCTGATCGTAAACCATTGAGATTCGCTGCATCTTCTGGTTAGCACCATCTACGATGTCGAGTAACGCTAACTTTACTACCGGTAGTCTGATGATAGCTGCAGTCAGGCTTGTCGAACTACTCCCGTCCTTTCCTCGAATGACCTTATTCACCGTCCCTCTTATCCATTGATTCCGTACATTTCCATCCATTTAAATCCGACGACCACACCATCGAACCATTTAGAACTTCTTGATACCTCCGGCAGATATTCTTCATTACAACGCCTCCATATTACATTCCACAAATACTGAACTTGCTTCTATCCATCCACTAAAATTGGTTTGAAATCAACCGGTTCTATCGGTAACTGCTTCACTCCACTAGAACTTCCTAAGAGGAAATGACTGGGGGTCAGAGCTTCTTAGTCAACTGACTCTAGCGGCATGTAAGTTGACGGTCGCGTATTAACGATGGCTTTGGATTCTTCACCACTGTTTCCAGAACTTCGTCAGAAGGACGTCGTTGTCCGTCTAGGATTGTCCCAAGTATTGCCTTTATCGACTTAACCATCCGCTCCGATTTGCCACCCATATGCGGTGCACCGGGTGGAATGAATGGCCAATGGGTCGCAGGGATGGTGAAAACTGTTGCTAATCGTTCGTTGAGCTCTTCAATCTCTTGCTTTAACTGGTTATTCGCCTCATGGAAGTTCGTCGCGTTTTCACTAGAAAACTCCGCTGGTGAACCTCTCCGCGAAACAAATCTGCTTACCGTTGTAACACAACTTTCGGTTGTAAAACTTGTAATTCTACGACGCCCGGACCAAAGTAGTCTAAGCCTACGTATGTAAGAGGTATGCACGTAAGGAGTCAACCAGACCGTCGGAAGCGGTGCCAAAGGCGGAGCATGTGGTTGAGCTCCGAAATCCTAGCACCACATACATTTCTTCCACACTTCAGCGAGCGAAGCTCGCTGGGTTGGGATTTTGTATAGCTGCCACAATTCGTTAACCACAGTCTCCCGATTTGAGTGACGAAAACGACGATGAAAGTGGTGTGGTGTTCACGAGGTAGAATCACAGGATATTTAGTTGCATATGGTATCCAATCAGCGTTTCCTAAGCGGTTGCGTTCGTGCACGATACCATCCTTGTCCACGAATGGCCACAGTTTGAAAATTGGACTGGACTTTAATACCGCCACGTGCTGTTGTTCTGTATTTTTCTCCTTTTTCAAGCATTTTGATATCCGTTTCAAGGTACTCCTTCTGTGCTTGTCGCCACAATGTTTTTTTTTCAGATTTCTTCAATTCCTCCCTGGCCATGGGCCCCACTTGCACCATTCAGTTGTGTTTGCGGCAATTGTAGTTATCGAAAACACGGTGCAAGTAGGCATCGGCTCGGTGTTGACTTTCCCTGCAGCTGAATCTCAAGACGTCGACTAATAGGGATCTGACGACTGATGTATGTTGAAAGTAATCAACTCTTCATCGGTAGGTTCGATAGTGGCATCATTACCAGGCCATGAATCTTCGAGAATCGTAGAAAATCAGGCTCATGGAACCATCGACTTTCAGAACTAATGTTTGGCCCTGATCTCCACTTCGTAGCGTCTTCCGAAGCGTTCAATCCAAATGGATCCTTTCTTCACTTGCTTACGTCGGCCGTTGATAATATTTCATCAATCTTGAATCCCACAAACTGGTGATACCGGCGCTGATCTGATCAAATTCAAGCCAAAACAGTTCTGAAACCGACCACGGAACACGCTTCTTCACTGTGAGAGCGTGCATGGATATAGTACTGTTGAGGAGCCTAGATTTAGCCTTTGAGTTAGCCGCAAAAAGAATGACGTGAGCTCCGACCGAATTTTCGACTCGGAAGTACACTGCGCAAGCGCATGCAGAAGAGCGCTGGCGTGTACGTACTGCGAGGAATACGTTTCTGCTACGGCGTCGGGAAAATAGCACCGTGGTTTGCGAAGAGTGCTTAGCTTCGGAAGGAGTTCAATCCATTTTCTCCATTGCAACCACGCCTTCTCGCAGATTTCATCATCCTATCCAATTCCAGCTGCCCAAATATCTTGCATAAGTACTCTTTCACCCGACCGGCCACATACGGTCTATCTTTGTCCGTAGAACTTCCCGTTTCGTTGGAATGTGCGACTCCTTCAAAACGATTTGAGATTACCTAACAATGACACAGTGTAGGTAAAGTTATCGCCACCTGTTATCCACTTCATCCCTAACATGAATTCAATTCGTTCTCCCTTTTCTGCTCGGATGTACTTATCAGCAACGGCAGACTCGGCTCCTACCTGTGCTGCAATATCTGAATTGTTAGAAAGGAAGTAATGAATTTCGAATCCGCCTTGCGCCCACGTAATGTTTATACATGGTGTGCAATACGTTAGAAAACAAATTTTCATCATTGTTAGGTGTGCGCCATTTACATATTCTGTATTGGTATTGGTGTTAGCTTTAACGTCATATATATGCTAACAGATGTGCGTGCACTGAACCCAAACATCATCCCAAGATCGTCTGAAAAGTAATTCGATTGCGCCCTTTAACGAAAACCATTCGGAAATCGGATGATTGTCTTATGGTTAGATCCGTATGACGATCATCCATGTTTCGTATGACAATCAACTGAATTTAATATGCTGTTTGTTTCAAAACTGTGTAGATTATTAACGATTTATGAACAATTTGAAACAATTCAACGACATTAATTTATTTCACATTACACTTCTCCAACCATTGAGCAAAGATTGCAACGGTAACACAAAAATTGAAGGTATCAGGAAATATTTTGCCGTGGCTGTAGGAAACGAGCCGGTTTCGATCCTTTATTCGTGATGGTACAAGTTCTGATAGCAATTGATATGTTTTTACCGAATGATGTAAAATGCAATGTTTGTCATCCTCATTTCAAAAGATTTGCGTTATAGGGCTTTTCGAATGTAATATGCATTCGATTGATGATGATTATTCATACAGCTTGCGTTCAAATTTGAACGGGAGGTCATTTCACTTCGCGTATTATTAGTTGTTAAACATTAGAAGGATTATCATCTGGTTTCTAGAAAATCATTCGAAAATGCGATTTCAATGTTTTGATATCAACCGACGGAGGATTCATTCGATAAAAAAAGGATGTTTGGGTTCAGTGTGTTGTTGACATTCGGTCAGTTGTTGTTCGTTTGTTACGGGCGATGCAAGAGTATTGGGGCATCGTAATTAAGCGTTTGTTTTTGAACGGTGAGCGACCCGGCGATATATTCCGGCTGCTGAAATTGCATGGGGTCAGCGGAACTTTGTCTACACGACCATCAGGCGATACCAGTAGACATCCTCGACCGATAACCATGCGAGATCCGTTGGTCGCGTTCGTGTGTTGCGTCATTCTAAGAGAAATTTTGAATATTGCTTTCAATTAAATGAACAAAAAAAAAAATCTCATTTTTTAACATATTTTGAAAGTGTATCCGAACACCTTGTATATTATAGCTGCTACTGCTCGAGGTCAATCTACTTTGAAATCTTTGGAATTCGAATTCTTTATATAAATATTGTGCTAAAGATGGCTAGCATGAAGCTCCAAATATAATAAGGTTCATGACGTAGACGAATGGACCTTGATCAGGGTCATCTCTAAATACCAGTTAGCGCGAATCGATAGATACGATAGCTGCTCATGACGGTCGGTAGACATTTCAAGAAGTCAGGACCCTTCAGTTGTGCGGAATTGAGGGAAACTCCATTGACCGTAGCAGCTGCATCCCAATTATTAACTTGTCGGGCTTCTTTGGGTTCAGGACAATTCCCAATGGTAAGTAGCACCATTCTTGCTTTCTTTCCTGTTTATCGGAACTCCCGGTGATGCGGTTTCGTGTTCCTGAAGGATCTGATTGAATGCGTTCATCTTTTTCCGGAACATTTTCTACTCCTCGATTGGCACAGAGCTCACAGACAGAGCACTTATAATTTCGTTTTTTAACACTGGCATCTTCTCCCACACAAGAATAGTGATGCCACGATTAACAACTGTCTCATGCTACTATGTCGTTGTGAGCAGAGACGTTGACCTAGTTAGAAACGCGCAGAGTGTGAAGCAAGAAATACCAATTGAACTGTCAAGCGGGATACCAAACGAGCTAAGTAAATAAACGTCCCGTTTTTCTGAATAGCGAGAGGAGAGTGTTATTATAAAATATAAAAATTTTGACTGAAATACATTAAAATTTTGAAAAACGTGCAACTCATTCGAAGCAAAACGAAAAGAGCCAGGCTGCCAAAACATTTACAAAATATCCATTAGTGGTCGGGGTACCAGTTTGAAAGAATTTATATCTGCGTGTCTCTCATAATCAATGTCTCTGGTCGTGAGCGTCGGGTTTGGAGCATGATGCGAAATTTCTATGTGCTTTCGTTTCTTTCTGCGAATCATTCCCGCTTTTTGCCATTATCCAGAAAAGTGTTGTGTATTCTAAATATTGTGAACTGTTTTCTTTAAGCAGACTCGGAAAATCTTTTATTTGTTTGGATCAGATTTTGCTGTAAGTGATTTTATTTAGTGTTTTCCAATTTATGATTACAAGCTTACTTACAATACACAGTTTCTTCTCCTCACAGTTTTTAAGGTTAAGTGTCTGTTCTAAATTTTGAGTTAATCGAATTGAATATATAGTGATGAGCTATTGTAGTACCAATCTGGCTTCTATTTTTCAACTGCACCAAGTTTCACATCTTAAAAAAAAATTTATAGTTAGAACAAATAGTTTCCAACACGGGCTAATTTTGTATCTTAGACGTTCATCTGTCTACTACGATGACGTTTCTTGCTAAGTAATAGGGGATTCGACTCTGCTGGTCGATGCGAGTTGTTATCGTGAAGTAACGAGCGACGGTTACTCGTCGTCACAATGTTTGACACGTATTTTCGAATACAAAAATCTCATAGCGAATTCGTTTTTGATCCAGTTCCAAACTGGATCGGGTATCAGAGTTGAGTTGGCTTGTTGTGTGTCAAAAATCGGTGTCTATGTATTTTCCTGTAGCTCTTATCAGATTGAGGTTTGCACTGACAATAAGTTCGGGTATCGCAGGTTGGAACTAGTTCCAACCCAGGTTCAAAAACGAATTCGATATCAGTTTCATGCAATCCTCAAAATATTTGATCATGTTGGAAGACGGAGGGAAATGTTAAGTATAATTTCGCCCAAAATCTCAACATTTCAACACAAATTGTTGCGATAGTCAGCGTATCACAAATTAACATCCAGAAGGTCAAAGCAAGAGCTGGATTACATGCATACAAGGTTCAAATTTCCTCAAACTGCGATGAATGGCAGCAAACTGTTGCCAGGAACCATGCTAGGATGCTCTACATGAAGATGTTGGCCAGATACAGTTGCGGTGTGATGGCTGACGAACGAAACGACAAAACTTACCTTCAGCAAATGGATGTTTTACACCGGAAGAGACAAATTGAAAGTGGATGATTGTTTCAAAAAGAAGAAAATGTCTAAATTCGCATAGAAATACATTATTTGGCAGGCTATCAGCACCTGTGAAAAAGAAAGTGAAATATACTTCACAACAGGCACTATCAATTGTAAAATTTACAAGTTTTTGCCATTTTTGGAGCAGTACAACCAAAATCCACTATTTTGGCCGGATTGATCTTCATGCCACTATTCCAGAAGCGTGCTGGAATGTATGAGACTAATTCGTTGCATTTTGTCCCCGAGGATATTAATCTACCAAACTGCCCTGATCTACGTCCAATCGAAACTTATTGGGCCATGATGAAGCGGGAACTTAAAAAGACCAAGGAAAAAGTAAAGGATGCAATTTACATGTGAATGAAGTGGATAAAATATAAGAAAAGGGTACCGGATACGACTTTACAAGCTCTTAAGGATGGCGTGAAGCGATTATTATTATTATTATTATTATTATGACGGAAAACTATCAGCTTATTATTGCGTTTATACAAGATGCCATTGCTTTATTTGAAAGTTTTACCGGTCACTTTTAAATTATTGAAAGTGAATTATCAATTTTTTATTGCTATTCAGCAATTCCATAAAAAAAAGTTATAAGATCTCTCAGAATTTTATAATAATTGATGATTTTTTTTTTTAATCGAAACATATTCTATTCGTGTTTTTATAATTTCTTTATTAGGGTGGCCGTTTCTACGTTAGGGTCGTCCAAAAAATTGACTTTTAAAAAAAAATCATAACTTTTGAACCACTGAGCCGATTTTATCAAATAAAATTGCAAATGGAAAAGGGTCCTGAAAGGGGTCAAGAAAATTCTATTGCACACTATTTAAAAAGCATTTGGTGGCTCTTAATTATGATACGGCCCCGGTTGTATTTTCTACGATGGTTGAGAGGGCCACTATCTTCAACGCGTAGAAGATAGTTATGAATCTGTTGGTTCATTGGTTGTTCAACGCGCTTTGCCATTTACTACGGGACGCGGCGTTTAAGGCAATGCCATGTTCGGCCGGGGCGCGGTAATGGAAACTTTAAACAGCACAAGATAAAAATTCATCCAAACGAACTCTTCAGTTGTCAAATTGATTTGGTCGTCCTGAAATGGACGGATTTAGTTGACGGGGGAGAAACATGGTTCGCGATTGAGCTTGGGCTTTCTTTCTTGGTTCATTTCCTCTTCATTGCGGGTGGCCATCTGCAGGTGACCTGGGATGATTGATTCTTGTCTCGTTGTCACGGGCGGCTCTTTCCCGCTAACTCGTAGGCTTCAGCAGCCATGTTTCTCGCAGCGAGGTTGACGGGAGCATCGGCAACAACAGCCAACTGCACCAACACCTCTCTAGGCAACGACTGCACGCTAGTGCACCCTCCAGGGTGATTGCTGCCGCCAACTGCAAACTAACTGCAGATCCTACTCTGCACAGCTCCACGACTGCCGAAAAACTAAATCAAAATGTACTAAAATTGATCTTTATTTTCATTCTTTGTGTGTTCATTTTTGTGATTGATGTGTTTAGTGTGTTTTGTGTTTTTATATTTTATTCAGATCAGCCCTTGGTGCATTGTTTGTTAAAATTTGATAACCTACCTAATCTACAACTAAAAACTACAATTTGAATATCCTAGGGGTGGGGAACCAGATTCCGGATGATCTGGTGATCCGATGTCAGGCAGCGTGTCCTGTACCGATTGATAGACTCACTAAAGCGATCGTCGAGCATTTTTATCTCGGCCAGACGGTGGACATCAGATGTTCTTGTCCTCAGAGGGGTGTTCAGGATCTTCCTGAGGAACTTATTTTGAACACGCTGAAGCTTCAGGTGATGGGTTTTGCGGAACTCTCCCAGATTGGCATGCCGTACTCGATGACTGGAAGTATGATTTTCTTGTAGACAGCAAGCTTGTTTTTCATGGATAATGTAGACCTTCTGTTGGTCAATGGGTACAGTAGCTTCAACAGAACGTTACATTTTGTGACAGTTTTGTCAACCTGCTCCCTGAAAATAAGCTTGCTGTCTATGGAAACGCCAAGATAGATAGCTGATTTGGCCCATTGTGTTGTTTAGGCTAATTTTACAATCCTCAGGCGGAACAAGTTTTGGAGAGTTGGAGTGTGGGAATAGGATGACCTGGGTCTTCGCTGCGTTGTTACAGATCTTCCATTCGGTGAAGTATTCTGACAGAACATTCAGGCTTCGCTGCAGTTTCGCTGTAAGCGCTCTTGTTACCCTACTATTGTCAACGACAAAGATCCATTTTCAGGGAGCGGTGAATGTCCGAGGTGAATAGGTTGAACAGAAGTGGACCTAGTATACTTCCCTGCGGAACACCAGCGGAGATCTCCTGTGCATTGGAAACTGCATCTTGCAGCGAAACACGGAATGTCCTGTCCGACAGATAATGTTTAATTATCTTCACGAGGAAGATAGGAAGATTGTATCTGTTTAGCTTATACACCAGGCCATCGTGCCACACGTTATCGAAGGCCCTCTCGATATCGAGAGGTGCCATGGCAGATGATTTCGCAACAGACTTGTTGCACCTGAGGATGTTGGTTACTCGGTTAAGTTGGTGCACTGTTAAGCGACCACGTGGGAAACCATCGCCAGATGGTTATAGAACTGGGGGCTCAATTGCTTGAGCTCCAAGTTCATGATATTATCGAAACCTGGGGCCTTCATGTTCTTTGAGCCTTTGATATAAGTCAACAATTCGTCAGTTGTGATCTACAACTCCTCTGTGATGTCGTTGGGGCTTATATGGATGGTAGTAATAAGCGCGCTAACGGCAGTTTCGTGTGGACTGACGATGTTTTGTCCGAGATTGTGGGAGCTGACGAAGTGTGGATTTATCTCAGCAGCCTTTTCTGCAGGAGTTATCAAGCGATCCTTAGAGTCATTGCTGTCTAGTGGCATCAACGATGGATTGGGCCTTGGCTTAGTTTTCAAAAATTTTGTCAACTTCCAGAACGGCTTTGTACAATCTGGGAGAGAGTGGATCTTGTCGGCAAAATTGTTATTCGTAAGGTCCACTATTCTGGCCTTAATAATTTTGGTCACTCGACTACAGTGACTTTTTTTGCGTTGGCAAACCAGTTCACTGATATTGCCTTCGGATGGCGTTTCGCAACTTAATTAATTCTTTAGTGGGTCTATCAATGGGTACAGAGTTGCTCACCTGATCAATCATCGGTACATGTTGCTCCCCAGCCTGGGAGATGCTCTTCAGTTGTCGATCGATGTCATCAGTTGACTCGAGGTGCACGGTGAAATCTGCGTTGTCGGTGTCGTCGACATGTTGTCGGAACCTCTCCCATCTTGCACGATGGTAGTTCCGTCTGGTGATCCGATGCCGGTTGATCGAGGACCCAACTTTGTCCACCACTGGATAGTGGTCCGAGCTAAGCTCCTGGTGTACTATCGGCTGGGCGATGTTGTTCACCATGTTGGTGAAGAAGATGTCGATTGTCGAATGGACTCCGGATCTGCTCAACCGGGTGGGAGTAACCGGGCCCAGGACGGTGTAGTGGCCCTCTTCCAGGTCTTCCTGCAGAATTATTCCATTCCGGTTGCGCCGGGTGTTCGTGTTTCGCATTCAGGTCGCCAGCGATGATAAACTGCCCCTGGCTGGCTTGCTTGGGACAATAGGCCGCGATGATGGTGATAGGGCCGACGGCAGTTTCGACCTCGATTCCGATGGCTTCGATAGACTGCAGTTGAAAACTCGGAAGCAGATGGCAGTTGATGTTGTAGCGCAAGGCGATCGCAACTTCTCCTCCACTAGAGCCGCTACGATCAAGTCGCACAATCCGGTATCCTGGGATGGAAACGCTGTGTCTCGGTGACGATGGCGATGGCGATGTCAATGACCTTCCTGTTAAGGAAGTCACCGAGCTCAATTGTTTTGTTCCGGATGGAACAAGCATTCCAATTGAGGATGCTGATGGAGCGACTATGGTCCATATTTGAAAATAAATTTCATCGTCACGGATGTGGCGGCTTTGAGCTGTTCCTCCTTCGAGTGGCAGGAACGTAGTTGGCGATAGAGCTCTTGGACGAACTCCACCTTTTGCTCCGTGTAATAGAGCTGTCCTTCGGTGGGTGGTTGCGTGGACAAACTACAACTCGGATTGCACCAGCCTGGATGGGGAGCCGGCATGGGGGCGGCGGCGGCTGCCGTGAATCGTTGCTGACGGGCGGTTTGCATGGTGATGGTTTAACGGAACTGGCGGCAGGTTTGGAGCTTGGTACCTGTGCGTCGGGAAATTTTCTTCGTCCATTCGAGGTGGCAGGTGGCGTTGACCAGGTCGAGACTTGGTGGACGCCTGTTTGTGGATGGCCAAATAATCCGCTCGTTTGCCGCACTGTGTCACGTCGTGTTGCCTCCGGCGATACCGGTACCACTCGATAATGGCGTTGAAAAGGGCCCGTGTTTTCAACAGGTCCGCCATCGTGACGGAACCCTTCAACAAATGGAGCAGATAGAGTTGGTCCCGATAATTTCCCTGTTGACTAAATCAAAAGGCGAAGGTGTACCCCTTATATAACATTCATGGCTGCCTAGGAGACATTCCTTACATAAATCTGAAGTCTGTGCTAGGAAAGTACTGTGTATTTGGTAACTCTGAAAAATCGACATTATAAAACATTACCTCATATTTGCGTTAATTTTATAAGTTGAATGTTAAAAATCAATAGATTTAAATATTGGAATCAAAGCGTAGAAAATGTCTCAACCTAATGCTGCAAAAATTTTGGAAGTCGATCGTGAAATTACTTAGTAATTAACGTTCAAAACCTAGCCGTTTTTCGTGACGCTTCAAATTTTCGCAATTTGAATGTGTACTCCAGTATCGAAAAAACAGACGTAGTCCTACGCCAAAATAGAAAAAAAACACCTCATTTACTGCAACATTGATTATGAAAACATGGATTCTTTTAGTTTTTTAAGGTTTTCGTGGTCTCGAGACCGAAGGGCTCCCTCGTTTTTATATTTTTTCTTGAAAGATTTGACATTTTTACATATTATATCAAAAAAATGGCGATGTATGTATTTTAGTTGATGAGATGAGTTTTTTCAAAAATGCTATGTTTTTTGGTTTTGCTGACTATCCTACTACGCGTTTTCATTACTTGAAGGAACTTTCCAACGATACGTCCGCGTAGTTCCGAAGATATTTTTATAAATTTATTTAGCTTTTTTAAAGCTAAGTGATGGTCCATAAACCATGTGTTCTCATTTTTGGGAATACTCGACTTTCCCCCTCTTAAGTGATTCTCCGTCCATACATTTTTTAAATATATATGGAGCATGTGTTCTGGTCAACTCCATCGTGTAATATTTTTTTAAAAGCATTTTTTTCTGGCTTCCGGGTATATTCAATCTTCTTAAACCGATATATGTTATACAAGTTATCAGGCTACAACTTTTTGGAAACAATAAGAAACACAATAATAGGAATTATGTCGGAGATTATGTTATTAGTACTAATGAAGAAGGTAAAGTTGTCGTGCAACGCAGATTAGTATTGTGCAATCTTCAAGAGGCTTTTGCCATTTTTAAAGAGCAGTTTCAATCCAAGCAGTGGCGTCAAACAAATCGTTGCCACCAGATCAGAAATGGAAATACAAGAATTTGTAGATACATTTTTAGAGAAAATTTATGATTTATCACCGCATAACTTTATGGCCGAACAGTAAGGCAGTTATTTAAAATACCTAAAAAACAATTTAAAACCTCGTGATTGTATAATTATTTGTGATTTTTCTGAAATTTTTCCTATCGTTGTACAAGATGCAGTTCAAGAATTTCATTGGGCAAATGCACTATGCACTATCCATCCTCTTGCTATATATTACAAGGATGATTCTTCAGATTGAAAGTTCACAAGCTTTATAGCTATAGCTGAATTCACAAAACACAATCATGTTTAGTTATAACAGATTTTGTTAAATAAATGAAAAACAAGTTGCCTGGTCTGAAAAAGATCACTTTTTCTCTGATGGGTCGGGATGCCGATACAAACATAATATGACAGCTTTTAATGTATGCCAAATGCAAAAAGATATCGGTCTCAATACGTAATGGAATTTTTTTCGCAACATGTCATGGATTAGGTCCAGCATGTAAAACAGCTAAATGAACTAATGAAAATAACTTCTTATTGATGGGGCCGCATGGTTGGCAAGTTCATTCAAGTAATGAAAACGCGTAGTAGGATAGTCAGCAAAACCTAGAAACATAGCATTTTTGAAATTTATTTTTCTTAAAAACTAAAATACAAACATCGCCAATTTTTTGATACGTTATGTAAAAATGTCCGATCTTTCAAGAAAAAATATCAAAACGAGGGAGCTTTTTGGTCAGACCATAAAAACCTTGAAAAACTAAAAGAATCAATGTTTTCATAATTAATGTTGCAGTAAAGGAGGTGTTTTTTTCTATTTATATTAAATAACGCCACCGTAATAAATAAAAAATACGAGTCGAATATTTTTCGATAAGGAACAAAACTATCAATTATTATGAAATTCTGAGAGATCGTATATCTTTTTTCTATGGAATTGCTGTATTTTAAGTTTTTCTAGTGCGAATGGTTATTCTTTCGTTGGCACAGTGTTTAATAATTTAGTGGTGATTTCACATATATTTATTGCTATTTTTTTCCATTTTTATTGAGGTTTTTTTACTCTGCCGTTTAAGATTCGGGTGGCTTTGTTTTGGAAGAAGGGCAGACGGTACTGATTTAAGTGCATTTTCACAAAAAAATCACTTTGACACTTATTTTCCGTTATTTTTTACCATTTGCTCCAACTATGAATCCGATATGCAAAGCAGACGCTTAAAACTTCACGCATTTTATCCAACCGATATTTTGAAACGGGTCCTCTGTCATACGTCAACATTCACCGATTTAGTCAGACATCAAACTCTCACCAAACGTTTGGACGGTGGGTTATGCCATTAATTGAAAGACAACGAAGCCTGTTATCTCAAGTATTTTGCAGCAGAAAAGCGAAATAATTTCCAATTGTTTGCTAATAATAATTTGTAATCTACTAACCGTTCCTTTTGTTCCTTGGTCTATTCCACAAAACAAAACCTGGACTTCGTTCCGAACATCTAACGGCCAAGTCTTGGTTGATTTGCCGAAGTATGATTGATATTCCAAACAGTCATTAAAAGGCACACACTTTCGATGGTCTTCACATTGCTTTTCACCCAAAACTTGAGCCAATACACTAGCTAACAATACAATCACCTTTCGAGGTTCCATTTCCGCGATCGACTGGCAAAAGTTCTGTTTCAATGTGTAATTGGGAGGAGCCTATCAATCGCGTTAGTGATCCAACATGTGGTTGAACTAGTTGTTTGATTGATGCGTTATTTAAATATTAAATCATCTGGGGAAAACTTTTTCTTTCCTCAAACATAAATATATAGTAGTTGGTAACAATTATTAGTTTAGAGGATAACACTAGCTTAAATGATTGTTCCAATGCAGAGTTTGTAATTAGAAATTGAAAATCGAAGTGAAGAATACATCAAACCTTCATCCAAAGCTAAAAATACTAATACTAATCTTTTTTTTCTTTTCTGTTATCTTTAGTTCTTAGCTGATTTTTACATTCATGATTGAAATTTAGACTGGACTGGACTGGAATGGAAAAAGACGAAAAGCAACATCAATATCATCAAAACAACAAAAGGCGCCTGTTTTCTGTCATAACGTAAATTGGTCTGTACTTGCCAACTGTCAAACGGCATTGCTACAGACAAGCAGACGAAAATCGTCAACAAGAATCATCATGTGTATTTCTATGAACGATGACATAAACAAAAATTGAGATGCATCCGATGTATCCTGTGACTAGATATAGTTTTCACTAATTACTTTTTCCCGTTCTGTAATCTTAGTAAGCCTGATTACAGATAAAATAATAAAAACCATAAACATAACATATTAATAAAACATTAATAAATAAACATAACATAAGGTCATATGATAAAAATAAGCAAAGATTTCTACTTTGCTAAAATCTTTAGACTCGAGCATTTGCTAAAGATGATATGATGAAACCAAAAAAATGAGTATTCACTTTTCGAGCATCACAACTCGTGTAAATAAATCTGTGAAAGCTAATCTTCCTTCCCCTCTTTGTTTATAAAAATAAGATACATCTGTTGAAAAAAGTACTCGAGAACTGTGTATATTTGTTGAAAACCTGTTGCGTTAAGGCCGCAGTTCGATAAGACAAAAAACAGGTTTGATTATAATAAATTTGTAGCTTAATAGATACATTTTATATACTTTTCATGTTGGCAAGGGGCCTCACTTAGCTCAGTCGGCGAAGGCGCAGTTACAAAGCAAAACCATGCTGGAGGATGCTGGGTTCGATTCCCGGTTTGGTCTAGATTTTTTTTTGGCTGCGCGAGTTCAAAGATTTGAAGCCGGGACTTCTTTTTAAAAAAGGTACTAACTATTACACTGCTTAACTAAGACTGACTTTATTTACTGTACTAAACTTAATTATACCACACGCTATCGAATTGCCTAAACAGCTATATCGTACCATCGTTCCGGAGTCCAATCGATTGCCCCCGATGCCGATCGTTTGAACCGCTGATGATGCTCGATGCTACCTGCCGTGTGTTACCCAATTTGCTGACGACGATGGCCGTTGGTGGAATTTGCCCAGTCCGGTTTTCAACGATGTTAACTCGCCCCTCCTTAGTTATGAACCTCCAGGGACATGGTGTCTGTCATAGAAAATGCCTTGATGTTCTCGATGCTTTTCCTAGGTTCTAGCTTAACATATTGATCGTTGGTGTTCGGTACCGTTTCCAGGTTTATGTTGGTTGTTCTGCGAGAGAAGATACTGAAGAGAATAACGAAACCAATTATGATAGGGAGAGTAGTCAATCCTCCAAACAATGACCAATGTGGGAATTGTAAACTTTTGCTTGTCAAACGAAGTAAATCCATTTCCTTTCGAGTTTCTGTTTGAAGCCTACTATGTTGCTAGCTCTACTACTGTACGAAATGTTATTGATTCGTATTGTGAAAGTCTGAAAATCAGATATTATCCTGAAAGAATTCTCTCAGTAGTAGCACAGTCGGATGACAGGGTGAAATTGTTTACAGTGTTGATAAGTATATGATCCATGTCGACAGAGGTAACTTCATTTTGTACGGGATTTGATGTGTAATTGCACACAGCTCCTTTACCATCTAGGAGATTTGGAATGCAAGTGGAGTCGGCTAATACAGTGTCCTCAATGTTATAGATGGTTGGTTCTAGCGTCTTGACTGTGAATTTATCGGTTTGATGAACAAGGAAAAATTTATCCGGTGAATGAATCTGCTGATTATTATGGAACATCGGGTACACGTGAATCTGAACTGTTTATACTAGAGTTAATTAATTTCAAACCATTTGCATCTGGTGATCCTGCTATGAATTTCCAGACAGTACCTACGGTATCCCATCTTTTCTGTCTTTCAAAGGAAATTATGTTTCCTTCCTAATTTGATTTCATCAAATTTTTGTAATATTATTTCTGAGATTTGATTGCTTTCTATCTCATCGAATTTATACCTAAGGTCTACAACGTGAGCTTGTAATGCTTCTTTACGAAAATGATGAATATAATGGTAGGACTGATATTTAATTCTACCGATACCGTGGTCAAATATGAAAATTGGCTATAGGTATAGGTATGAATCGATAGTGTCAAAAGTATTAGTAGTGCCAACAGTTCACGATTGGACTTTTTTTTGTTGGTGACCTTCGCTGAGGGAATCAGGCAGCTATTTCGGGATGATCCTGTTTGCTGCTGTCCGCTACTAAGGTCCCTGATAGCAATCGAGTCTATGCTACGGTGTCCTGATCTTCGCTTCGTCTGAGGTGAGGGCTCGTTGAACCGGATGTGATAGGCTTGGCTTTTTGGACCAACACTATGGAATTTGTGATATTCCACTATCAAGATTGTTGCACTACACAAACTACGATTTTACACAACTAGACTTTATACTATTTCAACAATCGCGAGGTCCCTATTCGGGCGCCAGTTAAAAGATTTGAAGCCGGGACTTCTTTTTAAAAAAGGTACTCACTATTACACTGCTTAACTAAGACTGACTTTATTTACTGTACTAAACATAATTATACCTCACGCTATCGAATTGCCTACCTAGCTGTTTATCGTACCATCGTTCCGGAGTCCAATCGATTGCCCTCGATGCCGATCGCTTGAACTGCTGATGATGCTCGACCTGCCGTGTGTTACCTAATTTGCTGACGACGATGGCACTGTTGGTGGAATTTGCCAAGTCCGGTTGACAACGGTGTTAACTCGCGCTTACGCGCCTGGATGGGCCGATTGTTCCTAATCTCCTAAGGGTCGAGTCGCTTAACAGGTTGGCTGATAAGTCCCCGGTCTGACACATAGATGGCGTCGCTAGTATTAAATGCATATTATTTTTATATAGTACCAACCTTCAAATGATTCGTGTCAAAATTTGACGTCTGTAAGTCAATTAGTTTGTGAGATAGAGCGTCTTTTGTGGAGCAACTTTTGTTATTGTGAAAAAAATGGAAAAAAAGGAATTTCGTGTTTTGATAAAATACTGTTTTCTGAAGGGAAAAAATACAGTGGAAGCCAAAAGTTGGCTTGATAATGAGTTTCCGGACTCTGCCCCAGGGAAATCAACAATAATTGATTGGTATGCAAAATTCAAGCGTGGTGAAATGAGCACGGAGGACGGTGAACGCAGTGGACGCCCGAAAACATCAAAAAAATCCACAAAATGATTTTGAATGACCGTAAAATGAAGTTGATCGAGATAGCAGAGGCCTTAAAGATATCAAAGGAACGTGTTGGTCATATCATTCATCAATATTTGGATATGCGGAAGCTCTGTGCAAAATGGGTGCCGCGCGAGCTCACATTTGACCAAAAACACCAACGTGTTGATGATTCTGAGCGGTGTTTGCAGCTGTTAACTCGTAATACACCCGAGTTTTTGCGTCGATATGTGACAATGGATGAAACATGGCTCCATCACTACACTCCTGAGTCCAATCGACAGTCGGCTGAGTGGACAGCGACCGGTGAACCGGCTCCGAAGCGTGGAAAGACTCAAAAGTCCGCTGGCAAAGTAATGGCCTCTGTTTTTTGGGATGCGCATGGAATAATTTTTATCGATTATCTTGAGAAGGGAAAAACCATCAACAGTGACTATTATATTGCGTTATTGGAGCGTTTGAAGGTCGAAATCGCGGCAAAACGGCCCCATATGAAGAAGAAAAAAGTGTTGTTCCACCAAGACAACGCACCGTGCCACAAGTCATTGAGAACGATGGCAAAAATTCATGAATTGGGCTTCGAATTGCTTCCCCACCCACCGTATTCTCCAGATCTGGCCCCCAGCGACTTTTTCTTGTTCTCAGACCTCAAAAGGATGTTCGCAGGGAAAAAATTTGGCTGCAATGAAGAGGTGATCGCCGAAACTGAGGCCTATTTTGAGGCAAAACCGAAGGAGTACTACCAAAATGGTATCAAAAAATTGGAAGGTCGTTATAATCGTTGTATCGCTCTTGAAGGGAACTATGTTGAATAATAAAAACGAATTTTGACAAAAAAATGTGTTTTTCTTTGTTAGACCGGGGACTTATCAGCCAACCTGTTAGAACAGTATGCCAGGCACGCCGTAGAAGAAAATCTTACACCATACCGGAACATGTGTGGCACTCCGTGGCACACTTTTGACATTTGTACTTTTCGAAGATGTAACCTGGCAGCCCTGGAAAATTGACGTTGTATGTTGTTGTGGTGTTGTTTTGATTTGTTTGTTCCGTCAAGCAACAGACATAAGTTATAAAAAAAAAGAAAATTAGGGGAGTTTCGAGCTACCTGTTTGTTTAGGCAAAATCTTGAGTGGAACAATGGATGAGGTAACAGATTAAATTAATTAGTCCTGACATGATATCATTTAGCAGCTATAATTAAAGGTACATTTTTGGAGAAAATTGGAGACGAAATATGGAACCATCAACCTCCATTACCTCCAGTCGTTGGCTCAGCTAACCATCGAGATGATCCAAGAGATTGAAGAGGACATCCGGATCAAGACTGAGAGCTTTTGTGAAGAAGTTGCAGCTGGTGCCAGAATCAAGGAAATGACGTCAAACATATTCGGAAATATCGACACAATCATCAACATTAAATGTAATTAGTCACTCTCATGCTGCAGTGCAGTTCGTAAGCCTCACTTGCTGACGGAGGAACACCGTTAGAGATTACTACCAGTACCTCACACAACGACTCAGATAGCATATCTCAGAATATATGCCAAATAGTTCGAGCGGATTAGAGACCATGCAAGAAAAAAGGATTGATGGAATGCATGAAACACACATTTCACTTACAATTACCAACTTAATATAATTACAAATTGATCAAATAATAAATACTATTACAGTGGAATCTGGCATGGAAGATATGATTTGATACATTTTGTTATAACGCCGGGTGAATCTGCTATCAAAGGTGGAGTTGCCTCTCGTTCATTGTTTTCGCAGGCGTACGTGTGCTGTTGGGTCCTCCCTTAGCTCAGTCGGTAAAGGCGCAGCTACAAAGCAACACCATGCTGGAGGTGGCTGGGTTCGATTCCCGGTCTGGTCTAGGAATTTTTCGCTAAGGAAAATTTCTCGACTCCCTGGGCATAGCGTATGATTGTATTTGCCACACAATCATACTAATGCAAAAATGGTACTTGGCATCGAAAGCTCTTAATTAATAACTGTGGAAGTGCATTTAGAACACTAAGTTGAGAGCAAGCAATAAGCTAATTGTGAAAGCAATAAGCTTGAAATGCTAACGAAGAAGAACGCGAGCTGTTGAGAAAGAGGATAAACCAATAATAAATATAAAAAAGTTTTTAGAAATTCTCGCACTTATTTCCAGCGCTTAGCTTCTTGAGCTTTTATTCGTTATTATCTCACCAATTTTTTATTTATTTTGTTCGGATTCACTGATTATCGTAGTCCGTGCTTCCGGTTGACAAACAATACCGATAATAAATAAAAGTGGAGTAAAACTTGGAAATTTAACGGGAGAAAAAAAATATTTGCTTTCATTTTCTAGCAAAGCACACTTTGATCAGGCTCACATCATCGCTAATGTGTGCTGAAAATGCATTTACTCGCAACATTAGCATAGATTCAATTATTTGGAAATAATTTGTAAATATGACGCTTATATTGCCGGCTTATGCATTGTAGCACTATATTAACAAAGATGTTAATGGGTTATACGACAGTTCCAAAGAAGTCCGATCAAACAGAGACCATTGAAAATCCGTTCTTTTTAGAACGACCCTGCTCGATTTTCCCTGCTAGAGAGTCCGTTTGATCGGAATTTATCAATCATATCATTTCAAATTTTTGTTAATTGGCAGCCAGCGGTGGCCGGAATAGTTTCAGCTTTCCCTTCGTCGCATGCCTTAAATCTTGTGTATAATTTCAAACAAAGCTCGGAAATTTAAACAGTTTCTATATTATTATATTACTTATTATATATTATTATTTCGAACCGTAAATATAAAGCAAGCTTAGCATGTAGCATGTCTGTATAGAGTCAAGAAACATTGAAACAAATGAAACGCTTATAACTCAATTAACACTCGATAGATAATTCCCGGCAGTCAGCGGATGGCTCCAATAGGTGCATTAAAAAAAGCGACTAAATGTTCCGATTTTTCATGCGATTAGTGCCTCCCAGACGTTGCCGCCTTCATTGAAAAGTACAAGAGTGACGACGTGGTGTCTTGGCCGGGTCTAGCGCCAGTCCATTACTCGAATAAAATGCAATTTTATTTGTTGAAGTGTACCGTTTTTTTTTACCATCCATCCGAAAATAGTTTTTTTAATGCACACATTAACATCCAGTCAAAGGTAACCATCAAAATACGCAATAGGTACAAGACAACCCATCCTTTTGAACTGTTTAATTTTGGCATCCAAGCTCATCATCACATAACTGGTTTCCCGTTTCTTTGGTGCCCGGCATAGTATCTATCGGGATACTAAAATGTCATCAGTATTTCCAAATGGCTTAAAGCCAGCTTATCGATCGACCTTTTTCAGGGCCACCACAATTTCAAAAAAAGAGTCAATTATCTAGCACAAATTAATAAAACAAAAGCCTGTATTAGGAAAAAGGCGCCACCTATTGGTCTCCTGTTCGATTGGAATGGCTTTTTGCAAGGCTTTGATAGCTAATCACTTGTTCCAATTGATCAATGTTGCTTCTTTTGTAATACAGGTTCTTTGAAAATAATAAGATTCATTACACATTGCCACGTAGTCCTACGTCACTTTTGTGTACAACCCCATCGGGTTGCCTCTTGTTTTTTTTTTTTCTGGAAATCCAATTTCGTGCAATATCGTAAGTAGGTTATTGCTAGCTTGTAACTAAGCATTTATTTATTTATTTATTTCGTCAACCATTTGTAGACTAGTACATAGACAATTAGCTTTTTTCTTAACTATACATAAATATAAAAATTCATTAGTTTTGTATCCTCAGGGACTTAAAATACTGTTTCAATTTATACCGAGACATTGTAAAGTCAATGGCTTCACAGTGTTGATTATAGGAATCCATCATGCTATTTATTGGTCCATTTTTAGCATATTCCATGCGATGATGGTTTAGAGCAAATAAATTTCGATTTCGAAGTCGTCTAATTGGTGTATAAAAATTTAATTTAGAAAGTAGTTCGGCTGATTCAACACGCTGCGAAACGATATCGTTTACAAATAAAACCATCGCATATTCTCGTCGTTCTTTCAATGTTTGGATGTCAATCAACATGCAGCGAACTTCATATGATGGAAGATGATGTGAGGCCCAGCCTAGCTTACGAAGAGCATATAATAGAAATTGCTTTTGTACTGATTCTATTCTTTCTTCATGTATACCTGGACGAGGAGACCACACAATGCTGCAATATTCCAGTATAGACCTCACATAGGCAATATATAGAGTTTTAATAGTGTACGGGTCTTGATAGTGTACGGGTTGTAGCAGAAGCGTTTAATAAACCCTAACATGCTATTTGCCTTGTGTATGATAGTGTTGTAGTGGTCTATAAAATTATGTTTAGAGTCTAAGATAATTCCTAAATCCCAAAATCTAAATACAGTTATTGAGAGCTTCCGATGCCTGTACTATTTTTGCATAAGTATGGTCGCAGACAGACGTTCGACCTAACAGATGGTACCACAGATTTGTTTTTATTGTTAAAGGAAAAATGGGTTGCCAGTCAAACTGTCAGATTTAATGTAGCAATAAGTTGACTAGACGGCGCTACTGTGCAAGATGATTTCAACGGAATTAGATTTCAAATTTAACACAACATATTTGAATTGTTTGGTTAGGCTTTAATGTATGTATGCGGTTTGGTTGTCTGGCAAAAACAATCTGACTGTTATTTCATAATATTTGCCGTTTCACCTTGGCGTACCCTGCCTTGTTATCGAAAAAAGCGCATTCTTTTTTATTTCGATCATCTATTGTTTGGCGGCGCAAGTTATCGAGTGAGCGCAGAAATAACAAAAAATATAAAGCTGCTCTCCATTAGATGTGGTGGACCGGTGGTGGAGATCATAATAAAATTTGGTGCATACTGTTGGTTCGTCATGCTCATCGTGTCACTATATCTTGGAACAAGTAAACCACCTTCCCATTTTCTGAGTGGCTCCACACTGACAATTAATGTTCGTATATATTACGAAATCAAAGGTAGGACTAACAAATCTATTCGTTGTTTTCTGCAACGAAACTGATTTTTACTTTTTAAGAAGCTACCTTCGTATTTAATGCCACATGTTCAACTGTCAAAAGCACTAAGCATTCGTTGACACAGAAAAAACATTTGTGCATTGTACGAAAACAAAACAAAGAGCTACGAGTAATTTGTTACCAATAAAAAAGAAATGCTTCTCTGGTGGTTACATGAATGACTGGCAGATCTACTTTATCAGCTCAAAAAATAATTTAAAAAAAAGTGGAACCACGAGGAGTGGATCAGCTTTTTTTAATGTTTCTGACATGGGGTTCGATCCTGTGTTTTTAAGAAAAGCTGTTATTGAGTCCTTGGTTGATCTCAATAAACCATTTTGACTCGTGAGAAGTTATTTGATTAATGTGCATGAGGTTCTAACTCTCGACAGCGCTTTAATTTCTATTTAGGGATAAATTAATGATTCCTGCCCAGCAGGAACATCGATATTTAAGTGTACGATCAAAGAGAAGCAGCGATTGGCTGGTCTTCACGAAATTCATTTTGTGCATTGTACAAGAAATGTGTGATCATTCCGCATCGAACGCTGAAGTGCTTCGGTCGATTTTTTTTTCACTCCGCACTACGTTTTGTTTTTCAACCTTAGTTGAACCAACCACGTGATTATTGTGAAAAAAAGAAGTGAATTGTTTTCAACCGCCGTAATCCAGCCGAGCGTTCTTTAAGGGAAGCAGGCATTCCCGGCCGAGTCCGACGGATGCTCTGTCCAGCCAGTACCGTTTTCAAACACCCGAGAGAGCAAGCGTAACCCCACAATCATCATCGCAGCAGGGAAGTTCATCGCTCTACCACAGCCGGTGCTTTGTTTCGAGCAACAGCGGCAAAGGCAATAGCAAACACAACAGCAGCGTAAGGGGCAAGTAGCACATTTTTGTTGTTTTTGTTCCCACTGGTAGTGCTTTGTGTATCTCTCTCCCATATAGTAAAATCGTTGTCTGTAGAGGGCTCAAAAAAAAAACTGATTTAATTTTTATTTTTTTATTTTTTATTAATCATTTTTTTTTTAACTCAATTTAATTTTGCATGGATGTTTCTAAGGGGGGCGACTTGCCTCCCAAAGATGTTTTTAGGGCGCGCTGTTATCAGCCATCTTCTGCCTCTTCTTGGGTTGTCTACTTTTGGCAGAAAGTGAAAGCCCTAGACTTTTTGGGCATAAAAAGAAATTTGACGCGTCGTTATCCGGGGACCGAATTTCATCAGGTCAACCGAAACAAACTGCGTGTCACTGCACCTACGTATAAAATTGCAAATTAAATTGCTAGTGACGAAGGTTATAATGTCGAGTACTACGTCTACATCCCATCTCGAGATGTGGAGATAGACGGTGTGGTTTCTGCAGCGAGCCTGACGTGTGAAGACGTTATGGAAGGTAAGGGGCGACTCCCAGATTCTGCTTCGTCTACCATTGAGATTCTGGAAAGCAAAAAATTGCATGCAGGATCAATGGTAGATGGAAAAAAGACGTATTTACCGTCAGACTCGCTACAAGTGACCTTCGCCGGATCAATTCTCCCAAAGTTTGTTGAAATTGATAAAGTTTTTTTCCCAGTGCGCCTTTTTGTACCAAGGGTATTTAATTGTACCAAGTGCAAACAGTTGAGTCATACGGCTACTTTTTGCGACATCAAGCCCCGTTGTGGTAAATGCGGCCAAAGACATCTTGCGAATGCTTGCCAACAGGAAGCAACAAAGTGTGGCAAAGAGCCTCTCCACGATTTGCAGAACTGCCCCGTGTACAAGAAGCGCATTGGTAGCGTGAGACGTTCCATACAAGAACGCTCCAAGCAGACGTATGCAGAAATGTTAAAGTCGCAAAACGGAGCGTCTGCATCGTCTGTATCAGCCGCTCAAAATGAAAATCCTTTTTTGATTTTGTCTTCCGATGAACTGGACTCTGACGAAGCCGATGAGAGTGGATTTCCGGAGGTACACGCCCCCTGTAAAAGAAAGCCTACTAGTTCTCCGGGTGTGCGCCGGAAACATATAAAACCTACTCTCAAGAGCTTGCAAAAAATTGGAGGTAGAGGGGGTCAATTTAAAAAACCGAATAAACCGGTAATAGCTGATGCATCCGTTCCTAGCTGTAGCTATACCAACCCGCCGCTACCTAATAACAGTAACCGTAAGAGGTTACCAAAAACTACGTCTTCTCGCAATTCTAAGAATATCCCGTCCAAGCGAGGTAAGATTAATTTTAGGGACATTGTGGATAACATTTTAAATGCTCTTGGCCTTTCGGATGCTTCACCGCTCCGAGGAATTATTGACCTGCTTATTCCTATAGTTGGAAATTACTTCAAGCAATTGACTGTATCATGGCCCCTTATTGGTGAATTCATATCTTTCGATGAATAATTCGTCGAGTGAGGATCAAGATATGATCACCGTATTACAATGGAACTGTCGCAGTCTAATACCTAAATTAGCCTCGTTCAAGTATTTGATTCACAATTCTGATTGTGATATATTTGCTCTCTGTGAAACATGGCTTTCTTCTGAAGATGAAATAAACTTCCACGATTTTAACATTATTCGCCTGGATCGAGATGATTCATATGGTGGCGTACTTTTGGGGATCAAAAAGTGCTACCCCTTCTATAAAATCTCACTCCCAATAATCTCAGGCATTGAAATCGTCGCTTGCCAAATAAATGTAAAGAATAAAGATCTTTGCATAGCTTCCGTCTATGTCCCTCCGAGGGCATCAATAAACCGCCGTCAACTTTGGAGTTCAATTACATTACTTCCATCTCCAGTTCTTATTCTGGGCGATCTGAACTCCCACGGTACTGCTTGGGGCGAACAATACAATGAGAACAGAGCGGGTATTTTCTATGACTTATGCGACGATTTCAACTTGACCATCTTGAACACTGGGGAAGCGACACGAATAGCAAAACCTCCTGCCAGGGAGAGTCGACTTGACATATCTTTGTGTTCTGATTCACTATCATTAGATTGTCTGTGGAAGGTAATCAATGATCCCCATGGTAGTGATCACTTACCAATTATTATCTCAATCACAAATAGTTTTCACAAAATAGACCAGTCAATCCATGTTCCTTATGACCTCACGAGGCATATTGATTGGCAACATTTTGCATCGGCGGTAACCCTTGGTATTGATTCTACCGATCCTCTTCCACCATTAGAAGAGTATCGTTTCCTTTCCGACCTGATGTACAAAAGTGCATTAGAAGCTCAAAAACGACGTGTTCCAAGTGCATCCCTCAAAAGAAGACCCGCCACCCCTGGATGGGATGATGAATGCACTAAGTTGTATCTTGAGAAATCCGATGCGTTTAAAGATTATCGTAGACATGAAACATGCGAGCTTTTTGACAAGTACCTCAAGCTTGAATAAAAGCTTAAAAACTTACTCAAAGCAAAGAAACGCAATTACTGGCGTTCGTTTGTAGAGGGACTATCTAGAGAAACCTTGATGACAACGCTTTGGAAAAAGGCTCGTTACATGCGAAACCGCTCATCCTCCAATGAGAGTGAAGAATACTCCATGCAATGGATATTCGACTTCGCTAAAAAGGTTTGTCCAGACTCTGTCCCAACACAACCGAATTTACGGGATACTACCCAAAATAACGATTCTCTGGCCGAACCATTCACAATGTTGGAATTTTCAATGGCACTTCTTTCATCGAATAACTCTGCTCCGGGAAGCGATATGATTAAATTCAACCTTCTAAAAAATCTTCCTGATATCGCTAAAAGACGATTACTTAACTTGTATAACACTCTCATGGAATTAAATATAGTTCCACCCGCATGGAGGCAGGTTAAAGTAATAGCTATTCAAAAGCCTGGGAAACCAGCGTCTGATTACAATTCCTACCGTCCGATCTCTATGCTATCATGTTTAAGGAAATTGTTAGAAAAAATGATCCTATCAAGACTTGACCGTTGGGTTGAATCAAACAACCTACTATCAAATACGCAATTTGGTTTCAGAGAGAGCAAAGGAACAAACGATTGTTTAGCGTTGCTTTCATCTGATATACAACTGGTTTTTGCACACAAGGAGCAATTGGCTTCAGTATTTCTGGATATTAAGGGCGCATTTGATTCAGTTTCCATAGATATACTGGCAGATAGTCTGCACAGTAGTGGATTACCAGGAATTTTAAATAACTTTTTGTATAATTTACTGTCAGAAAAACAAATGACCTTCAATCTAGGTCAACTGACAACTTCCAGAATTAGCTACATGGGCTTACCCCAAGGCTCATGTTTAAGTCCCTTGCTTTATAATTTTTATGTTAAAGATATTGATAACTGCTTGGAAAATAGATGCACGCTAAGACAACTTGCAGACGATGCTCTGATCTCCTCTAGAGGTCCACGTGCGGAAATCTTGCAAAGACCATTGCAAAATTCCCTAGATAATCTGTCCATCTGGGCCAGACATTTTGGGATCGAGTTTTCACCGCATAAAACCGAATTGGTAGTGTTTACTAGAAAGCGGTTCCCTGCCCAACTGCGTCTCAAGCTGTTGGGAAGAGACATTACCCAATATTTGACCTTCAAATACCTTGGAGTCATGTTTGATTCAAAATGCTCTTGGAGTTATCACTTTGCGTATTTAAAACAGAAATGTCAACAAAGGATCAATTTTCTAAGATCAATATCCGGGACATGCTGGGGTGCTCACCCGGAAGACCTTATTAAACTCTATAAAACAACTATTCTTTCAGTTCTCGAATATGGCTCTTTTTGTTTCCTCTCGGCAAGAAATAGCCACCTCATCAAATTGGAACGCATTCAATATCGTTGTCTACGTATTGCCCTTGGCTGTATGCATTCAACGCATAATATGAGCCTGGAGGTTCTGGCAGGAGTAAAACCCTTACAGTACCGCTTCTGGGAGCTCTCATCTAGAATACTGATCAAGTGTGGAATCAGTAACAACCTTGTGATTGAAAACTTCGAAGAAATGCTCGAATTGAGTACTCAGTCAAGATTCTTACGAATCTATATTAACTATATGTCATCCGATATTAGTCTTCCATGCTATAACCCTCCTAGTGTACGCTTTCCTTATCACAGTTCCTCCATTGATTATGATCTCTCCATGAAACAGGCTATTCAAGGAGTTCCAGATCAACTTCGACCTATTTTAATTCCCCATATTTTCATCGAAAAGTACCAACATGTCAATTGCAATAGAAGAATTTTCACTGATGGGTCGCGCATTGATGGATCCACTGGTTTCGGTGTTTACAATGAATACTCATCTGCCTTCCGGAAACTTCAGGAACCTTGTTCCGTATATGTTGCTGAGCTGGCAGCAATCAATTTCGCATTGGGGATAATTTCCGACATGCCCATAGACCATTATTTCATCTTCTCGGATAGTCTCAGTCCTATTGAGGCCCTCCAGTCGATGAAAACAGTTAAGCACTCATCTTACTTTCTTTCAAAAATAAGGGAGCAGATGTGTGCGTTGGTCGAAAGATCATTTAGAATTACCTTTGCATGGGTCCCCTCACATTGCTCAATTCCAGGCAATGAGAAGGCGGACTCTCTAGCAAAGGTGGGCGCTCAGGAAGGTGAGATTTTTGAAAGAAGAATTTCACATGATGAATTTTTCCCATTAGTACGTCAGAGTTCTCTTCAAAGTTGGCAAAACGATTGGACAAGTAATTCTCTTGGGCGGTGGTTACATTCCATTATTCCAAATGTATCGTCGAGATCGTGGTTCAAAGGTCTGGATGTAAGTCGCGGTTTCATTCGTGTGATGTCAAGACTTATGTCCAACCACTACTCGCTAGACGCACATCTCTACAGAATTAACCTCGTCGATAGCAATGTATGTAGGTGCGGAACCGGTTATGATGACATCGCTCACGCAGTTTGGCATTCCCCGGATAATGATGCCTCCAGAGCACGACTATTGGATACCCTAGTGGCCCGAGGTAGACAACCCTTCCGCGAAGTAAGAGATGTTTTGGGAATGCGTGATCTTCCCTACATGCAAGCGATTTACGAATTCCTTTGTTTGTCTGATCTATGAGTGTAATGTCATCACCCCATCCCTTTCACTCTAGTAAATTCCCTGCCATTGTGTCCCAGTTATATTATCCTTTTGTTTCCGTGCTACTTGTACCTGCCCAGCAAGCTGTGGTCACCCATCTGCAGCTTAGTTCCTGTAAGGGACTACAAGGACCGAGGATCTGGAAGATGTCGCAACCATGAGCAGCAACAAATACCTGAAATAAGTTACCTGCCTAGCCCCTTCCAAACAATAATGCGACCCATTAACCTCGAGCTAGCCACGAGTAATTGGCACCCCACTTTACTAAAATCGAAAAAGAAGAATTGTTAATTACACTATTGAATATCGGCTCCGCAAAGTGTAACACACGCCTGAGCCTAATAAATAAACGAACTGATTAAAAAAAAAAGAAAAAAGAAATGTGTGATGATAGCATTTTGTTAGATGACAAGCAATATGAATGTTTCATACAGTTTACGAGACATTTGTTCTATGTACAAAATCCATGTTTACGAAACTAGCGAAAGCTAATTTGCGAAAATAAATTTTCAGTGCAATAACTTCCTTACTGTTGGTATAAATCGGTTCAAATAGGAAGCCGGTACTAATATTGGAATATTTTACTACACTCAGCGAAATAAACTTTCGATATTCATAAGGTTGCATTATGATTTTTTGCCATAGGAAAACTGTATGAATTTCATTAATCTGCCTTATGAAAAATAAAAATATGGAACAACCTAGATTCGAACCTTGAGCGTTGAGGTTACGGATCCAGTGGCTTGACCACTAGTCTGTATCAACGATTGCAATCAGGAAAGGCTAAAGGCACACAAGAACACCGCCTCGCAAAACAAAATTTGTTCATAAGTTACGCTTATGAAATTCAAAAGCATCGTTCATAAGTTGTATCTTATGAAATTCGTAAGTTTATTTGCCTGAATATCGTTAGTTTATTTTCGAATATCGGATTTTCTGCCAGATTTGTACATTGGGATTAAGAAAGATTTTTTCCATCCTGCTGGGAATTTACCGGAAGCAAGTGACTTATTGAACAACCAAAATAAAGGGGATGTAACTGCCAACTGCAAATTTTTCATAAATATTGGCGGAATTCCATCTGGCCCGGGACCTTTAGAGGCATCCAAGTCTTGGAGACCTGACAAAATGTCATGGTCATGTATTTGACTAACAACTACATTATTTGAACAATCAGGAAAGTATGAAAAGTATTCAAAATCACGATCACACTTAGAATAAGTTTCTTGAAAAAATATCGCGAAAAGATTAAAAATATCTTCTGCATTATCGCCTTCGCTTTCATCCAAAGTCATTTTTGATGGGAACCTACCAGATTTTAGTTAAGTTTTTACATAGTTGAAAATTTTTTTTAGACATGACTTGATTTCATTTTCCGTTTTCGTGTTGTACGCATTAAGTGCAGCAGAAATAGCGCAATTAAGTTGAGCATAAATGTTCATATATGTATCTAAATTAGCTTGATTATTGTATTTTATATACGTTTTACGAGCCTTCTGTTTCCGATTTTTTAGATTGATGATTTGTTTATTGAACCAGACTGGATTTTTTAGTTATAATTTCGTCGCCTTTTCGTGCGTGGAACATCCTCCTGAATGATCTCTAATAAGATTTTATAGAAAATCTCCACTGCGTATTCAACATTTTCTTCATTGTTAAGAACTGTTTGCCAATTTACATTATTCAATTTTTGTCTAATATTGTCATTAGTCTAATATTGCCATAGTCGAAGGTATTCTCGTAATAGCAATCGTTAGGATTAACGTTATTATGTACGAAAACTGAAAACTCTATAGCAGTGTGAAAAGCTTCATTTTTCCATAAAGGAGAAAGAGATTCACTAACACAGAAGTCTTCATGTATGTTCGTTAATAAAAAATCTAAGTAACAATTTTGTTGATATTTTACGTGGTTTATTTGGTTGAACCCTAAAACCGCAATTTTCTCAAAAATAAATGGTAGTGTTTCGTTATTACCAATGACGGGAAGTAAGATACTCTCATTATCAGAATCAGGAATAAAATCTACATGGCGCTGATTAAAATCACCATTTATATGAACTTTGAATTCAGGAGGGAAACGAGATACGATTGCTTCAGCGGTTTGAAAAAATATTTCATATGATGTCATGCATGCTTTGTCAGGTGGAAAGTACACTGTGGCAAACACATGGGTCTCATCCGCAATATGTGTTTTAACCCATACATGATTAAATTCCTTAAATTTGGATGAAACAATAAGTTCAGAATTATACTTTGAGGATATCGCAACGAGAACTCCTCCACCAGACAGTCTTTGAGTTAAGAGTAAGTCACGGCCATCTCTGAATACATTATAATTACTACCAAAAATTTCTTCACTTTTAATGCTCTCATTCCAACTAGTTTCGGTACCCAAAATTACCGAAAATGAAGAACTTAACACGTTTTTATGAATTTGACTCATCTTTAATGCGCCACTCATACGATTAAAATTCTGGCAATATACCAGAATCTCAGTAGCACGTGATTCTGAAGAAATTAGTGGTAGTTCGTCAGCCCTACTTACTATTGATCCATTCTCAAGCACCTCCGTGTCAGTCGGAAAACTAATATTATTATTATTAAAACTGATTACCTCTCCTTGATTACGAGAAGACGTCAAGTCCTGGGTTGGATAGTCGAGCTCCTTAAAAATATGGTCCTCCTCCAAGGGGTCCGTCAATTCCCGAGAAAACACGAATGCCTAGAGACACACGCCTCGCACGGAGTTGTTGATGAGGTCATCGGAGACATCCAGTTGGTCGAGTGCGGTTGTGATGATGCATAGCCCGTCGGGTATAGTATTTCACCTCTTTGAAAATTAATGGGTCGATAGCTTGCTGTTGGTCTGGAGAAACGGTCTTTCGCTGCGGCGAGAAGTTCTCGGTCGGGTGGAAGTTGATTATTATTAATATTACAGCTGAGGTTATTAATGTGGTTGGCACTTCGGTAATTAGTATTGCAGCTATTGTTGTGTGGACTATCGAATTTTACGTTGTATGTATTGTTGTTGTTGTTTTACGCTTTTTTTTTCGTTGATTCCTCCGTTTCCATGCCTTTTCTGCCATTTTTTGCTGCGACAAACGGTGCAACTTGCGAGTATCGTACTCCGCCCAATTGGCTCTCCACACCTTTCTAGTACCCAGAAATCGCCAGCCGGAGTCATCGGAATTATTGTTGCTACTGTCAATAAGCTCGATTTCCAGGCTTCGAATGGTGGAGTCAATGGCTTATCATATAACGCCGTTACATTGGCAGATAATGATTTCAGCTCTTCTAGAATGTCCAAACCATGCATAGGATTCCTGTGCATGGGAGACATTGTGAAACTCGAAAGTTCTTTTATCTCTCCGCTCAGACTTTTCAAATCATTCGTTATACCTAAAGTCATGGTTTGCATTGATGTTGATAATTTTTTAGTAGATTCCTACACAGCATCATCAACTAGTGTGGTGATTTGGTTTGGTTTTTAATGGCAAAAACATTGCCGGTAGAGCCACTGTTTCCAGTCGCCGTCAGCTCATTTTTTAATGGTACTCATGACTCATTGTAAACAAAAAATGCATCGATCCATATTATTCTTGCTCAAGTACATGGTTGTTTGCGAAAACCCATTGATGGGTAAAAAACACCCATTTTCAAATAGCCTGCCCATCTATCATAAAATGGGGGAATTTCTCAATCATGCAATCGGTAAGAAAATACCCACTAGGGGAAAACTCATACAATAAAAAATGGTTCTATTTTTACACATTAATGGGTGAAAAAACAGATCAAACCCTAGCGTATCCGGTACATCGTTGGTGGTAAGCGCAGCTTGTTGTGGTATTTTATTAAAAAAAAAACTCAATAATATATGAAACTATACACTCTCAAAACAACGCAAGTAAGACAAATTATATTTTTTGTAAATAAGTAATCTAATGCTTCAAAATTATGCTTCCAGATCGTCGATTGTAACACTTTAACTTAAACCAAACGTTAACAATTGTTTTGTGTGCACGGAACATGGAGGAGCTTGTAAAGAAGTCGAATCCATAACTTTACCGGAAAAGGCATGAATAAAAACAAGTACAAGTATTTCATTTTTTATTTTTTGCATTTATTGATTGATTACCATAAATATCATAAAATTACAATCTACCAAATTGCTTCATAATCTATATGCAAAAATGGGTAATTTTCTACCCATTTTAGCTTCTGTGCAATGAGTGAATAAATACCCATTTTGTGGCATTAACTGCTTGTACCCATTAATGTGTAAATTGGGTGTACCCATTAAAAGGGGAGAGGCACTTCTAGCGAAAATGAGTGTTTTTTCACACATTAATGGGTTTTTGCAAACTACCGTGTATAACATTTTTAAGAAGGTAGCAAACGTAAGTAAACCGTTAAAGCATACAAATATTATTGAAGGGTTTATGTCTGCCTTCAAATTAACACAACATAAACTTTTATAATATTTGTATACTTTGACATCATGCAATAGAAAAAAATATGGTGTCACACATTAATGGGTTTTTGCAAACTACCGTGTATAACATTTTTAAGAAGGTAGCAAACGTAAGTAAACCGTTAAAGCATACAAATATTATTGAAGGGTTTATGTCTGCCTTCAAATTAACACAACATAAACTTTTATAATATTTGTATACTTTGACATCATGCAATAGAAAAAAATATGGTGTCAATATTAAATATTTATATACAACTACATGCAATAATAAAGCGTAAGGGGGGGGGGGGGACAGGGTGCCAGACGAATTGTAGGCTGGATGAGGGATTCGTGGTTATCTGGCCCAAATCATGGATGGCAACTGTACCTTGCTTGATGGAAATCGTCAGATCGAGATCAAGGAAGGTCAAGTTGTCGTCCGACAGTCCGCAGTTAGTTTTCTAACCCTATTTTTTCACAAACCACCAGACGGAAATCCTAATGTGTATTGCTTACTGTGCAAGACCTGTAATAAGAGCGTTTCCTTGGAAGGAGATTCTCTATCCTTTCCGTGGGTTTCGTGTAAGAGGCTTCTGCTTACGGGTCCACACCCCCGTTTTTGGCCCTTCATACAACGAAATAGTGAGGATTGCAGGTATGTACAGTTTGATCTTGTCATTGAGAGGAACTGTACGCCATGGCAAGTCCTGCACTGGTGGTGGCTTCATATCACATCACATCACATCACACCCTATAAAATTTTAATATTTAAAAAATTTTTTTAAAAATTTTTAAAATTTAAAAAAAAACGCCCCCCCCCCCTTTTCAAAAACATAAAAAAAAAAAAAAAAATAAAAAAATACCTTAAAAAAAATAATATAATATTTCTTCCAAAAAAGTTAAATAGTGCAACGCGCTTATTAAAAAAAATAAAAAACTTTAAAAAAAAAAAAACAAAGTGAGTTGTATGTCTATTTGTCTGTGCCATTGTTTTTAAGTGGAACGATGGCGTAAAACATCATACTTTCCCATTTCAGGATTACCACTGATAGGAATACCAACTCGGTGAATGCCCTTATCAGTTGGATGATGAAAAGCAAAGAATAATATTTATGTTTGCATTAGTAGTTCCCCGCTTTGCTAAACATTTCGGAAATGATAATGTTCAGATAGGAAATACAAGATTTTTGAACCCAGAGAAATATTTAATTGTACTTTTTATTGCTCATTAAGAAGTTCAAGTTATTAAAAAAGGTGGAGGCAGGCCACGCTACCGGGTTGGTGTTTTTGTATTTTGCACCATATTCCTATTCATGAGAAAACTTAAATTTTTTATTTCAAACAGTTGCTTACTATGCAAAATGAATTGCGAACAGTAAAGTGCATTGTGTGAATAAAAAAAATACCAAATGGAGTTGTTGGAGTACATTAGAATCTGCACAAAAAAGTTGAATAGGTGACAAAAATTGCGCCACGCAAATGTTTCAAATTACGCAATCATATCTTGAGAAAGCCGCATGATTCGGAAAAGGCAATTTTGCATTCAAGTGTATGCAAGTGACCGGTTGCAAACAGATTGCTCGAAATCAAGCTCGTCGCTGTGTCGATTAGTGCTTCGCCAATCAAAGCCACCTTAGGGCCTTTATTCAGTTATTCTCAAAATGTTTATATGGCAGAGCGGCTACATACGTTGTCGACTTTAGATGGAATCTCGTCGCGGTATTTCGATTGATTTCCTCTTATTTACGTTTAATGAAATAAACAGCCATGCAAGTGTGTGTGACCGGCAGGTTGCACACATATTGGCCGAAAACATATTCATTTGTGTTCATTGCTGTACTGCTTAGTGCCTCGACAATCGAAGCAACTTTAGGGTCTTTAATAAAGTATCCTAAATATGTTAATATGGCTGAGTGGTTACCACATGGAGCCACGACGGTTTCGGCTAACGTTCAACGGCCGCCATGAATTCATGAAGTTGTGCAGCACCCCAAGGTTCATCAAGTTGAGAAGCACGCCATGGTTCATGAAGACACCATTAACATCCTCAACTGGAACGCTTGTTCTGTTAAGAACAAAACCCTTCAGCTTTCTCAAATGAGAAAGATATCGGCATCGCCACAATCACAGAGACACCTCAAGCCTGAGGTGAATCTCTATTTTGCCAACTTTCGGATTGTAAGGCTGGAACGTACCCACTCAGGGGGAGGAGTAGTGGCCATCACATTGCGGCTCAACATCAGCTGCCGCTCGCTGCCGCTCGCTGCCCAGTTTCAGGCTGAAAGTCATCGAGGTTATAGGAGTTGAAGTGGACACTCCAGCCGGCCCAATCACCATCATCGCAAGTAAACAAACACCAGCCACGGCTCGGCAAAGCCTCTTCGGCAAAACTCGGCGGCGGGGGCAATTCATCATCGCCGGCGAACTCACCGGATGAAGCACCAGGCCTGGGGTAACACCCGGTTTAACCCCAATGGTACCATCGTCCAGCAAGGCTTCCACGAAGGGCACTGCACTATCACGAGCCCAGATGCTCCCACCCGTTTGAGCCGTTTCGGTGCTCATGCTACCATCGATATCTTCCTGGCCAACATAACGAGCATATCCGATCCTGTCGTCCATCAGGAACTCAGCTCGGACCACTATCCGATGGTGGCCGAAAAAGGTTCCTCCGTCAACCGGATTGGGCGCGATTGCTTCGACTCATCCGTTGACTACGGCTCCCAGCCAGAGTCGTGTGAAGATATCGCCCAGTGCCTGCAAAAAATCGACGAGGCAATATCGAAGTCCCGGGGCCTGCTTCCTGATTGGTGAGTAACTCTCTCAACTTAGACAGATCTACCAAACATCTCATTCAACTCCGTAATATCATTCGACGTTAATACCAACGTTCTGGCCTCCCCTACATGAAGATTAACATTAAACGACTTAAAAAAAAATCATCTAAATCAGGTTGATGGGTCAAAAAATTCGAGAATTTGCTAACCATCTTCACTCACTACCACACTGTTTAAAACCATACACGAGGCAATGTTTAGAGTCGCTGAATCTCCCATAGTTGTTCCTGATGAGTCAAGAATAACTGCTGATGAAGTAATAGCAGCCATTAAATCAACCAAAAAAATCGATGAAGTACTCAACCTTGAGTAAAAGAACTTAAGTATTGCCTTTTGTATACACCTGGCCGCGGTCTTCAGCATTTGCTTGGAGCTTGGCTACTTTCCGTCTCGTTGGAAGTTAGCTAAGGTTATCCCAATCCATAAGTAGGGCAAGTAAATCTATGGAATATGGAATATTATTTTCAATCCACGGTAACAGTCTGGCATTCAATACAAATACATTAATTATGTAATCAAACACTGTAGACATGCAGAAATTTGAAATCACCTTGCATGGAAATCACGACCAACGAAACTCACATTCACGCTTTTCTCGTCATCACCGTCACCATCAATGCGAACCATGACGTCAATCAAAAGATACCAAACTAGGATTGATGGCTCGCGGTTTCACCAACCTTCCTCGAAGCGAGCATGCGATCGTGGCGAATGTGAAGATAGGTTCTGTTGTGGTGTGATGGAAGCATATATTCAGCAGTTCGCAAATCTTCGTAAAAACGGTCAGAAACTGAGTTTGACCTTTGACGAGTGGACCTCCAACCGAAATCGCCTGAACCTAAACGTGAAAGCACATGGTAACTGACCGGCTTGGGACCTAGGATTAGCGCTCATCAAAGGTTCCGTGAACGCGGAGAAATGTGTCCATTTACTGGATCAGAAAGGTCAAAAATATGGAGTATCCTTGACTAAAGACGTGATAGCTGTAACTACCGATGGAGCATCGTTAATGAAGAAGACGGACGAATTCTTGATGCTAGCCATAACCTTTGTCTGGCTCAAGGTATTTACTTGGCAGTGGTGGACATCCTTTACAACAAGCTTAATGTTTCAGAACAGACACCTGCTGTTCTTCAAGGTAATTTATTTATTTGAAGCATAAGATTGCATATTGAATTATCTACCGCACTGATATTTTTGCAATTATTCCAGGATCACACACCGAATCAGAAGACGAATCTAATAGTGAAGAATATGCCCATTTCGAGTCAGCAGCTTCAACGGACGGATTCGTTGTCAAAGAGGAATATGTGGTAGTAATCAAGAAAGTGCGAAGTATAGTCAAGCTGTTCCGTAAGTCACCCGTGAGAAATGATGACATCCTTCAGAAATATGTGAATCTGGGTTGCATTTTCTGTGTCTGCGAGTTTTGCAACGAAAATCCGTTCCAGTTTGAATGATGACACGTTGAACACACTGTGCATGAGAGTTATCTTTTGAGCTTGAAGTAAGCTACATTTCATGTAATTAATAAGAATAAAATGAAAATTTGTTAATTCTAACGAAATTTCCGGTTTTTACCGGTATTGAAATTTAGAAATACCGAAATACCGGTATTGGAAAAATACCCCGGTATAGCATGCCCTATCCACAATGACAGGCCCAGCAGTGCAAAAATCTATCGCTCTATCAGCTTATTATCTTCCATCTTGAAGCTATTCTACCACCAAAGTTCAACTCAGTGGACGCAGTGGTTCTACGCCCCAACAAAAAAAAGCGAAGGGTGAAAGCAATAAGTTTGAAATGTAAAGAAAAAAGACAGAAAAAGAAACGAACTTTACTCGTCTGGCTGGCTGAGTCGTAAACCATTTTTACTTGCTGAAGTATTTATAATTTTACAAATAAAAAGTGAAAATATTTGCGTTCCGGCAAGTATCCAGAATTTCCCTATCACGGACAACATTGTTGGTTTCGAACATGATATTCTGAATAAACATTCTCTGTACATAAGTTTTGGGAAACAGTGATAAAGTGAGAACAAGTGCAATGTCTAATCGAGTTGATGCCAACCGTATGCTGAAATTTCGGAAGCGCGTAATGATCAAACATACGGGAAATCCTCCGAAACGACCAATTACCGATGTCGAGTGAGCTCATTAATAACGGGCGAAGCTAAAAGCTGCCAGAGGTTATGCGTTGTCACACTGAAAATTTATTTTTGTAAATAAGCTTTCACCCGTTTCCTAAACATGCATTTTGTACCTAGAACAAATGTCTCGTATATTGTATGAAACATTCATATTACTTTTCATTTATAGATTTGTCAATCATCCATGCAATCTTCAGAGAGACGTGTCTTTTTAATTTGTAGCTAAATATTCGTTGCTCTTTGTAATGTTTTCGTACAACTCTCTCTCTCTCTCTCTCTCTCTCTCTCTCTCTCTCTCTCTCTTTTGACATCTGCGCGTGGTGCAATAATTACGAAGGTAGCATAAAACGCACAAATCAGTTTTGTTGCAGAAAACAACGAATAAATTCGTTAGTCCCACCTTCGATTTCATAATATAAACTAAAATTAATTTTCAGTACAACTTCTGGTTGGGATGTTATCTCTCACAACCATTTTTTACAAAAATTAGAACAGCACCTACTTGGCAATGTTCTGCTACGAAACCAATTTAACTAATCTGACACGTTGAACATAAAGGGTGTCCACAGTTAAATTGCATCACTTTCAATAAGCTGTAACATCTCATCCTTTGGGTTGATTTCAACGAATTTTTGGGTGAAATGACCTCAGCGTGTATTGTTTACACTGCGTGAGTTTCATTGTGAAATGTGTCGTTTTTTCGAAATTGGAGCCGAAGGAACAGCAAGTGCGCGAGAAAATTTTGCACACGCACCTCGACAACCCACTTCTTTCGCACCGAGCCATCGGAAAGATGTTGAAAATTCACCACTCTACAATGTCTCGTGTCATAAAACGTTTTGGGGAACGATTAACTGTCGATCGGAAGAATGTGAGTGGTAGAAAAGGTGCTCCGTACTGTGTGAAGGATCACAAGCGAGTGGTAGCTGCCTTTAAACGCAAACCCAACTGTTCCGTTCGGGATGTCGCGAAAAAGCTGCACTTGACTAAAAGTTTCGTGCAGAAAGCCAAGAAACGAGCCGGGCTCCGTTCATTCAAAGTTCAGAAAGCTCCAAACCGCAATGAAAAACCGAATATGACAGCTAAAACACTTGCGCGTAAGCTGTACACACAAATGTTGACGAAACCACACTGCTGCATCATGGACGATGAAACACACGTAAAAGCGGACTTTAAACTAATTCCTGGCAACCAGTATGTGACTGCGAAAGACAAGTTCGATGTTCCAGAGTCTCTCAGGACACAGCAAGTGTCAAAGTTCCCCAAGAAATTCATGATTTGGCAGGGGATTTGTTCGTGTGGTAAACGGAGTAAGCCTTTCGTGACAACTTCAACTGTAAATGGTTAAGTATACATGAATGAATGCCTGGAAAAACGAATGCTTCCGTTTCTCAAAACACACAACGTTCCTACATTTTTTTGGCCGGACCTAGCCTCTTGCCACTACTCCAAGCGTGTTCTGGAGTGGTACTAGACGAATGGTGTCACTTTCATGCCGAAGGATCTTAATCCCTAAAACTCTCCAGAGTTGCGGCCAATTGAAAAATATTGGGCTATAATGAAGCACGAACTTCGTAAGCATCCTAAAGTTGTCACTACGGAACAGGAAATGTCAAAGTCATGGTTGAAAGCGGAAAAAATGTCGGTTCAAGCGTTGTACAAAATCTTATGCGTGGTATTAAGAAGAAAGTTTGGGCTTTTGGATTTGGTAAAGAAATACCTTAAAATAAAAATATTTAAATCAAGATTATACATTGTATTTTATTCCCTGAATATTTCATGACAATCGGTAGAGAGACTTATTTTTGAGGACGGGTTTAAAGTGATGCAATTTAACTGTGGACACCCTTTAATAATGCATCATGTTCAGCTGAATTCTTTACAGGTTCAGGTGCGACTGCAAGTTCTCTTCCAAGAACTTGTTCAATAGCCGTCCGCGTGAAAAATTCCGCCAGAACTTTTGAATTGTCCAACCGGGATTCTATTTCCGACAAACATAACTGTAGCGATAGTTCCTGACTCGCGTTTCTTACTCTAGACTAGCCACTCCGAAGCCAAGTCATCGGATGTATCGATGACGATACGAAATGTTCTTCTGGAACGATTCCAAGACTCTTGACACCCTATCGTTAGTGTACAGTTCAAATAATTTTCCGGCCATCCTTGAACTCATGGGAACCTACTCTGAACTGACCACTCCAAAGCCAAGTGATCGGATGGTCCAATAGTTATGGCAAACGTTCTACTGGAACGAATTTTACAAGAATTTTAACACTCATATTGTTAGGATTCAATTCAAATAATTTTCTGGCCATCCGTGACCCCATGGGAACCTGTTCCGGGGTGACTGTTCCAGGATCAAGTCACCGGATTGTCATATGGCATCACATATATCACCAAAAGTCAGTATTGAATATAACCAACATAGCTCTTCCACCAGAAGCAGAACTCAACCTGAGTCTGAGTCCGAGTTTAGCTTTACTCTTCCGCAATATGAAACACATACCTAAATACCGCCTATTAGCCGAAACAGCAACTGTGGAAATCAACAAAAATATTTAAGACGGAATCCGATGCAGCATCACAAATGCCCTGCAAAATTACGTCACCAAAATGACCAACAACGGAAACAACGATCCACAGTCAAAGTTTCTTTTACAAGCAATCGATATTACATCGCGCTTCCTTCAATCTCACCCAGACATTTGTGTAGTACCAGCTGACAAGGGAAACAAAACAGCAATAATGATGACCCATGACTATCAACAGAAGATGCAGGCATTTCTAAATGACAACACAACACAACACACAACCACTTCCACGTTATCCCACAAACAAATCCGGAGCAATGGTACATTTTTAATTTTTCCCTGTCAATGCTACTGTGTTTGATTACGCCATTTTCAAAGTTGGCTTTACAAGTACTGGAAATAAAAGTATCGCCCTACACGGTGTTCAATAAGTTCGGATACACTTTCAAAATTTGTTAAAAAAATGAAAACATGTTTTTTTATTTTTTGGATTTATGTTATTGAAAGCTATGTTTACAAGGAACGTTTACAACATTTCTCTTGGAATGACCCCCCCTTTGTACTCCTTAACGAGCTTCAAACGTTTCTCGAACGCGTCGCAGGCGGCACGCACGGACTGCATGGGCATTTCGTCCCAGATTTTGAGAATTACCGTCTTGAAATGATCCAAAGTGCTGACCTTGTATTCGTTCAGCTTCGCCATCATATAGGACCAAACAAAAAAGTCGAGAGGATTCAAGTCCGGGGAGCTGGGAGGCCACAAAGTTTTGTCCAGAAAGTCGGTTAAATTGTCCCGACACCAGGCTTGAACCACATTTGCCGTATGGGCTGGTGCACCGTCCTGCTGGAACACGTAGTGCTCATCGCCGTAGAGGCTTCGGAGACTGGGGGCAACAACCTTTTCCAAAACCTCAGTTTTGTAGTACGCCGCGTTGATTTTGACGTTTTTTTTTTCAATAAACACCAAGGGTAGCTTACCACGTTTGCATACTGCCCCCCAAACCATCACCGACGCGGCACTTTGGAACCGAGGGATGTTTATATTGGATTCAGGAATGCTGTCCCTCGATGGCGCCCACACCCGGTCATTTTGCACATTGTGCGGCTGCTGCAGCACGAACAGTTTCTCGTCCGAAAAAACAAACTCCTGACCAGCGTGCCGAGAGAGGATCCTCTTAGCTCGATCCAACCGCTTTTTGCTGGTAGCCTCCGAAACGCCATGGACCTTACGTTTTTTGTAAGGCCTGAAACCAAGGTCCTTGGTGAGTATGGTGTGAGCGGTTCCAATGGAAACGTTGAGATCTGCAGCCGTTTTCCGGATTGAGCGGTTCTTTTTGCGCCGAATTCGCTCCCTCACGATCTTGATGACCCGTGGCGTCCTCGCTGAACGCGGCCGACCGGATCTCGCACGGTCGTTGGTCGAGGACGTCTCCCGGTATCGCCTGATGGTCGTGTAGACAAAGTTCCGCTTGACCCCATGCGATTTCAGCAGCCGGAATATATCGCCGGGTCGCTCACCGTTCAAAAAACGCTTAATTACGAAGTCCCGATACTCTTTCATCGCGCGTAACAAACAAACAACAACTAACAGAATGTCAACACCGCGCACATTCGGTAGCGTATGAATGAAGCTAAAGCTGACACCAATACCAATGCAGAATATGTACATGGCGCATACCTACGCAATGATGAAAACTTGTATTCGAACTTATTGAACACCGTGTATACTATTCGCCTGTTTTTGACATTTTCGTAGGTTTCACCTTCCACTTTTCGCCATTGTTTTGATTATTTTATCAGTATCGCCTTTTACCTTTCGCCGTTGTTTTGATTTTTTGGTCAGTATTGCCTTTAACTTTACGCCAAGTTTGTGTTTTGATTTAAATTACGCCTTTCACTTTGTCAACAATCAATATGGCGTAAATCGCAGAGTGAATTGTTTTGATGATGAACTAACTCTACGCCCTATGCAAAAATAATATTTAATGAATAACATTTAAGCACAACCAGGACAAAAAGTTCACAACTCCTGATTTAGTGGTAATAATTATGCATTGCATTGAAAAAACATTTTGTTTATATTTGGCATGTACGCCCAATCGCAAATTGCTCCGGAAATACCATTGTACATTCACTACAATAATGTAAACTCATCTATTTCCGCACCGCAATAACTTTAAAAACATACACAGCACATAAAACATACACACCGATTGGTAATACATTACATAGTCAGCACATGGGATGATGATGATGATGATGATAATCTGAAAAACGATTTGATCAGGATTCTATTATTGTTTGTGATAATCAAGCTCCTGTATGCAGCGCCAAAAACGTTTGGGCGGGCCCGTAAGCAGAGACACTTACGCAAAACCTGCGAATATAGGGAAAAGAGTCTCCTTCCAATAGCAAGTTCACACGCACAGCACTTGAATCGAGCCCTCGATTGACAGAATAAACCCAATAGATGGTTAGGAGGCAGTCCCATGCTCCCTATCCAAATCGTATCACTTGGATGCCCTAATGGTCCCTCCCTTTCCCGTTATATGTTATTTAATATTTAGTATATTTTGTACACGAAAAATTAAGATATCATTGATGATAAAAATGCTTATTTATTCAAATTTTAAACCTGAATGATATATCTAATGGATTGTTAGCGAAAAATAAATAAAAATTAGATACGTATTAATATCATTCTAGTGACATTTCAAAGATAGCAATTGGAGTGATCGAAGAGTCCGGTTTAATGATTTCTGAAATAAATGGCTTATCTTACCATAATGCCACTAAACACAATATTAAACTATAATTCTACATTGCTTACAAGCACATGCCATTCTTTTATGAATATAGAAGTTGAAGTTTAGAAGGGCAATTTTAAATTTTATGTTATGCTGAATTGCTGAAAAAACAATTGAGCCTTTCGTGGCTGTCATGTTGCTCCAGGCTCTTACATGGTTTTGGAATGCAACGATGATTCTAAAGCGTTATTATATATAGCATTTCAAGCTTATTGCTCTCACAAATTGCTTATTTTCTGCTCACAACTCAGTGTTCCAAATGCTTTTCCACAGTTATTAATTGAGAGCTTTCGTTGCCGATGATTCTAATGCGTGCTGAAATTATTAATTGAGATTAGAAAAAATACAATATGATTTAAAGTTGCACGATCTTCAGTCGCACCCCATTCACTTCGCTATTGTCAGATTGACAATATTGCCCAGGCTACGCCAACCAGCATCTCCATGTTTTAGCTGGCAGTCTTTTGTGATCATATGACTCGTGGAAGCGTGAGGTAGGAACTTATGATAACGAGAGGTCGGTCGCACCCTCCTTCGAAGTTGTCAACTCACCATTCGAAGCCCACATAACATAATCAAAACATGGGATATGATGAAAAAAAGAGAAAAAAAAACCAACCCAGAGATAAATCTCGATCTATTTCTGGAGATCGTATCGCTCGTATGGACCCAAGCTTGTATTTCGAAACAAATATTACAAACAAATAGAAGCAACCGACATGGTCAACCCACTAACACCCATTCTTACTGATCTAATAATGGGAATATTTTTGCTCATACCCGGTGACAAAATACAACACATTTTAAATAGACTCGATGAATACCATCCAAACATCACCCATGAAATAGAACAGGACGGAAGACTCCCATACTTAGATATGACACTTATCAGACAAGACAACAATACGATTCGTACGAAATGGTATACGAAATCCAAAGCCTCGGGTTGGCTGTTGAATTTCATGTACGTCCACTCAATCTCTCTCAAAATAAATACAATGAAAAACATGATTGATCGAGTGAACAACCCTAATAAATTTCGTATGGTTATTTTTCTTAAGAAATGGTAGGAGGATTTGTGATATCGTTCGTTTAAGGTAATGTTTTATTAGGGAAACTATTAACCAATTCGGACACGAAGTGGAAAAAAGAGACTATAACCCATATACTAAGGCTGAACCATTACCCTTTAAATCTAATCAGCCGACATCTAAACAACACGCAATGGACCTCTCGAGACAACAACAACAAACACCCGAACGGCCACTCAAACAATTTGACACGAGAGAGAACATACCGATCTCTCCTGTTCATACCATCCATCACACCAACTATCATCAAAAAATTACGACGTGAGTACCCATCTGTTACTGTGCGCCCACGTAGTGTAAACAAGGTTGGACACCTTTACACTCGCACAAATGATCCGATACCAATGAGCCACCGCAACAATGTTATTTTTCGGATACAATGTGACGCTTGCGCGAAGTGCTACATAGGAATAGCCGGCAAACGTCTTGAACAGAGATTGTCAGGACACAAGAGCAATTGCAACCAGAAGGAGCGTCTGCTACAGTCGGGACATACCTATAGTGAAGAACTAGTGTTAGCACTTAGGGAAAAATAAACTGCACTTTAATCACACTGCATCGATCACCAACATAAATTCAATTTTTACACAACCCGTATTTTGTGTGTGTGTGTGTGTGTGTGTGTGTGTGTGTGTGTGTGTGTGTGTGTGTGTGTGTGTGTGTGTGTGTGTGTGTGTGTGTGTGTGTGTGTGCGTACAATACAACGCCCACCGCCCGGCAGTGTTTTTATGGAAGAAAAATGTTTGCAGTTAAACTAACTGTTGTCGGCTCGACAAACATTTTTAGCCCGGGAGTTGGAAGGTGATAGCTCTGTTGAGTTCCAGTGACCCATTTCAGAATGCCTGGTTACTCACGTTTATTCCGAGACCACTTTCCCTTACAACAAGTCCCGCATAGACACAGTACGAACATCAAATGGATATAGGTATTGTGCTTACACTTCCATCATCAAATCTTATTGTTTTGAGGATGGCACATATTTAGCAGTATCGTTCAAATTTAGTTATAATCAGATAGATCTCACCGAAAATTGTTGTTGATGTACAGTCTTCATTTGGACGGCTTCCCTGTGATGCGAAAGGATACATTTATGTCTCTGCAAAAGTAGCACTCCGCTATTCGGCAAATATTTTCACATCATCCTAGTACTTCGGTTACAAATGCAATTCAATAAAAATCACAGGTAAAAAAGCACTTCCGAGAAGAAATTTAACTTGAAAATCACCATCATTGTGCAACGGAAGAAAAAAAAACTTCACAGCTCACCATCTGTACACCACGTGGTGAGTGTATCTGAAATTATATGCCAGCCACTCACTCGCGCACGCACTTTAGCTTCATTCTTTGCATCTGACCAGCAAATGGCCGTTTTCTACATTGCACTGGTTTTCTTTTTCTCTCTCCACACTCTGTCAATAATCAAAATCCCTCGCTATGAGGCGACGCTATATCGACTTCAAACTGCTTATAATCATTAATTCACTCGCGACAAAGCGGAAAAATACTCTAATTTAATCATTTATGTTCTCGTGGCGCAATAGTAACAGCACCTACAAACACAACTAAGCTGATATTAACTCTTCCTCCGGGTGCGGGGGCGAAGCACAAAAAAAAAAAACAAAACGGGGAAAATCCACCGACCATCACACATTTCGGCAGGGAATCGATTACATTCACTACACCTTACACAAAACACGTGTAGATTATATGATTTCACTGTTCGTTTAGGTTGAATTACGAATATGTTTTTGATTTTATTTTTCGCGAAAAAGACGCAGCAAAAACAAAACACGTCAGTTTACAAGCACGGCTTGCTGCGATCATTTTGACACAACTCGTATTTTGGACCAAAAATTCAAAAAGAATACACTGCCAATTTTGGAGATGATCAACATAATTAATGTCAACAAAAGTATCAACAAACGAACATACACAGATGGACTAAGTACAACATACTCCGGACTAATACATACAATAAACATGATTAGAAATAGAACCACCTACGCAAAGAACGCCAACACAGACACCATCAGAATCTAACACAACAATTACACTAGTTTAAAAAATAAATCAAAAGTGATGAACTTTATAATTCGACTAATGAACTTATTTAGTCAGTACCGGATGATTGGAGAAGGGTGAGAGTTATTGCCATTCAAAATCCTGGTAAGCACGCGTCCGACCACAACTCCTATCGACCCATCGCGATGTTATCTTGTATTCGAAAGTTGTTGGAGAAAATGATGCTCTTCCGTCTGAACAAATGGGTTGAGACGAACAACCTGCATTCGGATACTCAATATGGTTTCCGTAGGGATAAGGGAACGAACGACTAGGGGTAAGCCAATAGCTTTCTAATGTCATTTAAATATCTTGGGGATCAACTTTCTTCGAACAATTACCGTAACCTGGTGGGGAGCGCATTCGCAAGAAATTCTGACGTTGTACCCGACAACGATTTTGTCGGTTATAGAATACGGAAGTTTTTGTTTTCAGTCAGCGGCTCGGTCGCACATCATTAAACTGGAACGTATTCAGTATCGGTGTATTCGTATTGCGCTAGGTTGCCTGCACTCGACTTATACCATGAGTCTTGCAGTGCTGGCTGGCATGTTGCCACTCTCCGATCGGTTTACAGAATTGTCTCTCCGGCTCCTCACCAGGTGTGAAGTTATGAATTTCCAGGTAATCGAAAACTTTGAGAAGCTTCTCGAGTTGAATCCTCAAACTTGCTTCATGACTTTGTACCATTTGTACATAACACAGGATATCAGGCCTTCGTCGAATATTCCCAATCGTGTTTGCTTCTTTGACTATAGCAATTCAGTTCATTTTGATTTATCCAGAGCATCATCGTCCTTTGATTGCTCCTGTGATATTTGCTGCAAAGTTTGGCCTAGTTGATTCCACTAAATCATTCTTCACTGGCGGGTCATTTATGAGGAGTCCGCCGGCTTTGGCATATATAATGAAATGTATAGCGCCAATCGTAAACTTCAAGCACCTTGTTCCGTATATGTAGCTGTATTAGCTGCTATACATTTCACGCTAGAAATTGTCGCCTCACTTACACCGGATCAGTGTTTCATTTTACGGATATTCACAGTTCTATAGAGGCTATTCGCTCCTTGATACATAAACTCCTCGTATTTCCTCATGAAAATACCGGAGCTTCTAAGTGCTTTATCTTCGCGTTATTTTATCATCACCTTTGTATGGGTCACTTCTCAATGTTAGATTTTGGGCAATGAGTGTGCGTACTCGCTTGCAAAGGTGGGCGCTATGGAAGGCGTTTAAGGGGATGGATGTGGGTCGAGACATCATTTGCTTGATGTTTCGCTTCATGCCCAATGTACCGGCTCGAGATATTTTGGATCTAGAGTTTATAGAACTCATTTATGTGTTTTTATCTAACATTAGCCTTGGATTGTATTTAGTTTAACATGTATGCTTAGTATTAGTTTTTTTGTCTGTGTTTTTGTGTTTTTTTTCTTTCTCAAAAATTTTGAAGTCAAAAGAAAACCAAAAGTTGTATAGTTAAAAGTTTTTGCCAATTTAGAATTTAAAATAAATGTGTAATGTAAAGCATATTTCAAATTCCCACCCATCTTCCCAACCGTTAAATTGTTATTCTTATTAACCTCCAGACGGCCGCGACTAATCGACCTCCTAACTTTAGTTTTAAGATAAGTGATGTATATAAATATGAAAACTTGGCTTTGTAAAGCTAATTCGATTGAGCCTGTACAATAAAATGATGTTTAAAAAAAATTGCTGGATGCTTGTCGGTTTTTGCTCCAGGACCTTAGTTTTCAAAATTAACCAGATATCGATCGGATCGGATCTTGGTCGTATTAAGGTCGGGATACTGTGCTGGCCACTCCATAACCTTGATACGCTTTTCCTTGAACCACTGCAAAACCAGCTTTGAGGATTGCTTCTGATCTCCGTCTTGTTGGAATGTATATCTGCGCCCCAACTTTAGCTTTTATGCAGACGCTGGTAGTTGTCGCTTCAAAATGTCCAAATAAACCTCCTTGGTCATGATTCCATCAATGAACTCAAGTTCTCCAACGCTGGATGTAGCCATAGATCCCCACACCATGACTCTACCTGCAGAAAAAAAATCAAAATCATGGTCAGTAGGTAGAAAAATCAATGTAGGTAATGTAACTCACCACCGCCATGCTTGCCTGTAGGCCGCAAACACTCCTTTTTCAAACTTTCACTGGTTCGCCGCCATTTTCTTGTGATACCATCAGACCCAAATAGCATTACTTTCGTCTCATCTGACCAAATCACCTTATTCTAGTCATCACTGGTCCACGAAATTTGGTCCTGAGGCTACTTCAATTCTTTTTTTTTTGATATTTTTTGCGGACAACCATGGATTCTTAAGTGCTACTCTGCCCTTAAGACCTTTCTTAGGAAGACGATTTCGTACGGATTGTGATGTCAGTTGAAAGGAAAACTCGCTTTCAATCTGTTTCGTAATTTTCGGAGCTGATTGTTCCCGGTCTAGCTTCATCTTCTTCACGATAGTTCTGTCAGTTCGGCCAGTTGTCTTTGAAGGACGCCCCGATCGCTTAGCTGGTGAGATAGAACCACGCTTTTTGTACAACTTCACAATCCTAGCGACCGTATCTTTGTAAAGCTGGACAATATCGGCAATATCACGGTAGCTTTTGCCAGTTTGTGATGTTCAATAATCAAATTTCGGTTGCTGGTCGAAATTTGTGCTATTTTGGGCATTTTGCAACAAATAACTTCCAATTTTGAACACGAAACTGAAATTTTGAGCACAAAAAACTTCAAGAGTACCAAATGACAGCTAGACACAATGTTTACATATGAGAAAGTTGCAGAACACACACACACACTAAAACTCTGTAAAACACACTTAAATCGTAGTATCCGTTTGGGGGTGGATACACTTTTTTGCCTCATTGTTTACCCTATTTCATAATTCATCACATAAAATCTCAAGAAAAAGATGTATACGCCGTATTTCCAATGGCAATGTGATAAATAAACATATATTGATAAATCATGGAGGAACACTTATCAAATTAAATTGATTTTCACAAGAAAAACAAACAAAAAGTTAATTGGTAGGGGGTGGATAAACTTTTTTTTTGCATACTGTATCTTCATTTATCGCTCTTAATCTTAATCATTTTAATGAAATCTCTACACAGGAGCGAGTTGGCCATTGATAACAACCAGGTTATTGTAAACAAACCAATCACGTATCTACTGTGTATGATTTCATGCAGCTATTGCTGAGAAACATGTGCTCGTGAATATATTTAAAAAAATATCAGCATAGCAAAACAATAATAATCATTGAACGAAAAAATCTTTAAAATATTAAAACTTACAGTTGAAGTGCACGAAAGAAAGATAATATGGCAGAATCTTATTCAAAAGTTGAACGCACACACATCACTTAAAATTAGGATTTAAATTTTTTTGTCATCATCATGGATTCCGTTTAATCATTTTTAAATTGGGCACTTCTTTAGTTCTACGAAGAATTTTATATTTTAGGATGACAACTAAAACAGATGAAAGAAGATTAATGTCAACCTGATGAATGAGCCACGTTGTTCAACGACAAAACTGACAAATGACAACAAAACTTCTCCTCGCGTTGAGCCACTTGAGAACATGAATCATTCCTACTGCATCGATGCATGATTCATAATGTTTCGTGTAATTAAATCGTTTCACATTTTTCTCGAATCAGTCTACAAAGCAAAGTTCTTACTTGAGAGTAAACACCATTTGCCCCTAACCACAGACATACAGATTCCAGGGAAGATAAATAGCCTACTACGATGGTTCGATGAAATCATATCAGCGAGCAATCGAAGAAGGCAACGGAATTTCATCATAACTTAACGGAAATCGAATGATAATTTACGGCTAATAGTTGACTCACATAAAAGGCTGACTAGCCGGCGTCGGTGGTGTAGTGGTAAGCGTGACTGCTACTTGGCACCCCAGTAGGGTCTGGGTTCAATCCCAGTCGACGTCGGTGGTTTTTCTGAGGCGAAATAATCTGGTCACGTCTTCCTTCGGAAGGGAAGTAAAGCCGTTGGTCCCGGTTCATATTCATGAGTCGTTAGGTAGGGTCCAGGTGGTGGAGTCGTCTTCCTGGCGTCGGTGATTGTCACCATGTGAGGGAAATAGGGCCGGACGTAAAATAAAGATTAAAAAAAAAAAAAGGCTGGACTAGAGATGCGCCGGTACTTTTTTCCTGGTTTGAGATCTATAACATTAGCTAATTTTCGCAACGTTCTAACAAATTGAATCAAAAATTGGTTTTGCTGTCAAAAAGATGCTCCTATGTAATGTACCTTTACTATTCGAATTCAAAATCAAGTATGGCAGTAAATAACTGGCAACAGGACTTGAATTTGGGTTGGATTTGGATTGGATTTGGATTGGATTTGGATTGGATTTGGATTGGATTTGGATTGGATTTGGATTGGATTTGGATTGGATTTGGATTGGATTTGGATTGGATTTGGATTGGATTTGGATTGGATTTGGATTGGATTTGGATTGGATTTGGATTGGATTTGGATTGGATTTGGATTGGATTTGGATTGGATTTGGATTGGATTTGGATTGGATTTGGATTGGATTTGGATTGGATTTGGATTGGATTTGGATTGGATTTGGATTGGATTTTGGATTGGATTTGGATTGGATTTGGATTGGATTTGGATTGGATTTGGATTGGATTTGGATTGGATTTGGATTGGATTTGGATTGGATTTGGATTGGATTTGGATTGGATTTGGATTGGATTTGGATTGGATTTGGATTGGATTTGGATTGGATTTGGATTGGATTTGGATTGGATTGGACTTGGATTGGATTTGGATTGGATTTGGATTGGATTTGGATTGGATTTGGATTGGATTTGGATTGGATTTGGATTGGATTTGGATTGGATTTCGATTGGATTTGGATTGGATTTGGATTGGATTTGGATTGGATTTGGATTGGATTTGGATTGGATTTGGATTGGATTTGGATTGGATTTGGATTGGATTTGGATTGGATTTGGATTGCATTTGGATTGGATTTGGATTGGATTTGGATTTGGATTGGATTTGGATTGGATGTGGATTGGATTTGGATTGGATTTGGACTGGATTTGGATCGGATTTGGACTGGATTTGGATTGGATTTGGATTGAATTTGGATTGGATTTGGATTGGATTTTTGGACAGGATTTGGACTGGATTTGGATTGGATTTGGATTGGATTTGGATTGGATTTGGATTGGATTTGGATTGCACTGGATTGGATTTGGATTGGATTTGGATTGGATCTGGATTGGATTTGGATTGGATTTGGATTGGATTTGGATTGGATTTGGATTGGATTTGGATTGGATTTGGATTGGATTTGGATTGGATTTGGATTGGATTTGGATTGGATTTGGATTGATTTGGATTGGATTTGGATTGGATTTGGATTGGATTTGGATTGGATTTGGATTGGATTTGGATTTGCGATTGGATTTCGATTGGATTTGGATTGGATTTGGATTGGATTTGGATTGGATTTGGATTGGATTTGGATTTGGATTGGATTTGGATTGGATTTGGATTGGATTTGGATTGGATTTGGATTGGATTTGGATTGGATTTGGATTGGATTCGGATTGGATTTGGATTGGATTTGGATTGGATTTGGATTGGATTTGGATTGGATTTTGATTGGATTTGGATTGGATTTGGATTGGATTTGGATTGGATTGGATTGGATTTCGATTGGATTTGGATTGGATTGGATTTGGATTGGATTTGGATTGGATTTGGATTGGATCTGGATTGGATTTGGATTGGATTTGGATTGGATTTGATTGGATTTGGAATGTATTTGGATTGCATTTGGATTGGAGTTGGATTGGATTTGGATTGGATTTGGATTGGATTTGGATTGGATTGCTAGATTTCTGAGATTGGATTTGGATTGGATTGGGATTGGATTTGGATTGGAATTGGATTGGATTTGAATTGGATTTGGATTAGATTTGGATTGGATCTCATCGATGGAGGATGTCTAATTAACAGTACCTTCTGTTGATCTATCGATAAAATGGAAGGTGATATTGTTTGTTGAATCAGCTTGTTGGATCAGTAAGCAGACTGTCTTTAGTTGACAGTGAAATCTACCTGTCTTACTTGCGTTTTCCTTTGTTGGCTAATATTAGTAGAGCGCAGGAAAAGAATCTGTCGAGAAGGGTACTCCTTGACGTTTAGTGCCCTCAATGGGTCCGAGTAATCGCTCATTAACGATGATAACGTTTGCATTAAAAAATTGACTTTTTCGGATGGCGATAAAAACAAGCTAAGACAGATGGTTGCTTCTGATAAATTTCCCATGGAAGGTAATTATTTAAGCTTACTTGCATTCTACGCCCTTGCGAGCCGCCTTCATGCAGTTAACCGGAACATTCGCCATGGCGGACGAAAACATATCTGTAGGCATGTTTTTGAGTTCTTTCTTCGTTTTATTTATCAATTCCTCCTCAGTTTTCGCGACAAAATTGTTGGAATAGATCTTACGCTTCAGGTTGGCCCAGAAATCCTCGATGAGACGCAGCTGGGGGACGTTGAGTGGGTTCGCCGACTTGGGTACCACATCGATATTCAGCCGCTCCATCTCCTCCAACCATCGCTTCGATTAGTGGGCCGACGCCAGATCCGGCCAGAACACCGCGTCTTCGCCCTTATGGTATTTCTTGATGAACGGCGCAATTTCCGGCTTGCATTTCGTACTATAAATTTTCCCGTTCACGGCCAGAAGAGCGGCTTTGACATCCCCCTTCTTGCTGATTATCTGCCACAGCAGCACTTTCTTGGGGAACTTGGTGTGTGAAATGAACTTCACCTCGGAGCTCACTCCTTTCGTGAGGGAAGTAAAATACGAAGTGCCCTGCCAGTCGTTGCCATCCAGAGTGAGATAGGTCTCGTCGTCCATCACCACCGCCACGTCGTGATTTGCCGGGAAAATCGAGTTGGCCATCTTTTTCAGCCGCTGCCGCTGCGTCATCGCCTGTAGCTCCGAAACCAGTGGACGCGACTTCCGCTTCCTGACATATATGTTCATGTTCACCAGGTACTTTTTCATTGTTTGGCCGGTTGAACCTCCCGGCCAAGCACACGCAGCGATGTAGCCACCTTTCCCTCGGTCTTCCTCTTCAGCATCCTTTGGAGCTTCTTGTCGCTCGGCCGTCCGGAACCGGGCTTTCTTTCGATGCTCTGATTGTTGTCTAATAGTGCCAAAATGTTGTAGATGCCGGAACGGGCGTATCCGGCATCCAAAAAGTGCCGCACGATGTCTGTTTTCGACGCGGCGGGGTGCCGTTCTTTGAACGTACACACTTCTGAACGGAGTTGCTTCACTGTTTTTGCCATCACGGTTAGAGTTCGACTGATAGAGCTGTCAAATTTTGTCTGCTGACTCATGGGTTATGATTGATGCTGCATGGGTAGTTTCGTCAGTGCGGGTGAAGGTTAATCCATGAAAAATCGGCAATTTTTGTGCATTTTTTTTTTTTTAAATCCAAACTTTATTCTCGAAGGGCTAGAGCGGGATCGTCCTTGGCTATTATTCTTAGTGATTATGTGCTTTACCAACCAGGAGTTAGTTAAAAAAAAAACAGCGGGGTACCGTACAAAGGGTTGCTAGCAAACTTTTCTACTCACTTCACTAGTTCGTCAGGACACTTTTGAGGATAGTTCTTTTTTATAAATTGGAAGACGTCTGCATTGAGTTATCTAAAATTATACTATTCCGCGCACTATATCTCAAAATATTGCGATTGGTTGAGCGGATTGGAGATAATGAAATCATTGGGTATAGGACCAAGTATTCCCCGGGTGGTGCTAAAACGATAAGCTTGAAAATCAATAGAAGCATATAGTAGCCAAAAGGCTCGAATGGCTTCGAAGGACTCTAATTTCACCAAATCCTTCAATCGTTACTTTAAATGTATGAGCATTGATTGCTCTCTTTAGAGGGTTCAACATGTTTGATGCAGTTATTGGTTCCAGTAGTTAAATAGTTTGTACAATGTAGTTGAGCAAATTAAACGTTAAGAAAAGTTGAGTTTTTGTTTGAAAATGGAGGACGTCTGAATCTGTTGGTCAAATTGTTTCCGTTACTTTTCGGTATTAAAATCAGAACTGACCAAAACCGGTGGTCAACTGTGCGTGAATGTGTCCGCGAGCGTTAACGTAATGAATAAGTGAAAAATTTGACCGGATTTCATGCCGAAAAAACTGAGTATCCAGTGACACGATCGTAGTTTTTTTTTTTTGATTCTCAGCTTTGTTTCATGTTAGTTAGGTGGAATTTAGGATACGATCTCAAGCTGGAAGGTGGGCGCCCCTGACATTTCCAAATGTTGCACGTTGTCAAATGGCGCTTGGCTTCTATAATTGAATGTGATGCGATTGGGTTAACGCGTGGAGACTCGGGAATGATCTCTCATATGCGTCAGTCGAACTATTTTGAACGGCCGCAGTGAGAATATCACCATGAATATCTTACATGCGCGTCGCATGTTGCTAATCGCTAATGCCTTCTCTCTTTTCTTTTTCATGTTCTTTTGCTTTTATCCCTATACAATGACCGCGAGCAATGCGATATGGAATCCTTTAAACAACCCGAATACCTTGGTGGAAGCAGAACGCTAACCAGTCAAACCACGCAATGGATTTTGCGGACGGAGAATGGTTGGTTACTCCCAGCCCCATTCAGTTGATTCATTGTGCAATTTCACTGATTCTGATCAATCACGGAATAGCAACCATTGATACGGGCAGTCAGTCAAGCTAAGCTAAGCTAAGCAAAGGAACCTAACCGTGGACTTGCAGAGGTGCGTTTAGTCGTTGGTGGCAGCAGAGGTCCCACTGAACATTCTTCACGTCCCCAATGAATCGTTAGGACATGGCCGGCACCGGCGTGACCACATAAAGTAAAGAACCTTAGTACGGTGCACGTGGAGAATGCTTTGCTGATTGCAGGCCCGATTCGTTCGGATCGCCAGGTGTTTGTCTCATACTAGGATTGGTTCTACACTAGCTAAGGGATCCTAAAGTTGTTGCAATTCATAGTTTTTGTTCATAACAGAAATAACAGCTGCTCTTCGGTTCTGAAAGAGGTATTGGCGCGTTCTGGTGAATTGGTAAAGGGAGATTTCATGTGATTTCAACAGGCTGCCACATCGAAATTCAAAAATACCTGAAACAAATGGACAGCTTGTAATGATCACTTAAAGATGCGATGGAGGCTCATTGTCCTTATATTCCCAAACATAGCACATAGTAAAATGCCTCTTATATTCTACAACTAAACGTGATGGAATAGACTAAACGCGAGGAAGCTCATCGGGAATGATCTCTCCTAAGCATCCCTCGAACCATTCTGAACGGCCGTTGTGAGAATATCACTATAAATGTCTCCCATGTGCATTGCATGTTACCAATTACTTATGCTTTCTCTCATTTTTCTCTTTCCTTTTTAATTCTCCATTTTTCTTAGCTATCCCATAACCGCGAGGTGGAGTGGGTCTGGATCTGCATCAGTGAAATAAGCTCTTTAAAAGCAGACACACCATAAGGGCCCGTTCATAAACCACGTAGACTCATTTTTGAAAATCTTAGACCCCCCCTTCCCGCCCCCGTCGTAGACTTTTCTCCAAACATTTTTTTTTTTTTTAATTTTTGTATGGAGCGTAGACTTTGGTCAGACCCATGTCTATGTGGTTTGTGAAAAGCGGAGATCTTGGAGGACTTTGAATGAGGCCCGGGTAGATCCTGCAATGGTTTTTCAGACACTTGAGAGGTGTTCTCATAAACGTTCTGCAAAACAAGTAAAGGTTATCTTTTTTTCCCCCGTTACCGTTATTTTTTGACCCTACATGAAAATAAAGTCCAAGCAATAAATAAACAACGGTGTGTAACCTTAACAAATATTGTTGACAGCAAAATTTTCTTTAACAAGGTGAGCAATCAAATGACCACGCCGAAATGTATTAAATATTCATTGCATTACATAAAACAAAAAAAAAGGGGACCATTAGGGCACTCAAGTGAAACGATTATTAAAGAGAGCATGGGAATGCCTTCATCCTATTACAACATTTCGCTGAAGGAGGACGTGATCATCGATCCTGCTGGAGTTTTCTGCGCCTAGTCAACCTAGTTCTGAAGAATCTGAATGGAAAGGCTACCGACGTCAAGGTCATGATGTGAGCTCAGAGAATAAAAGGAAACTGTCACATCAACAAATCCTGAACATAAAAAAACCAGCTAGACTTTAGCACCAGACAACATTACAAGACGGTATAAAATTCATCTTCGACCGTATCGTAAAGTAACTGTGAAATCAAAGTGAGTCGTGTAATATTAATGTCTCACATTAATTTACCATCATTTACCGCGTTCACTTTATGGGTATTATTTTTGGCAAAATTTAAAATGTTTATTTTTATCTTCGCAGGTACAACATTTGCTTAAGCTAATTGAATACGTTTTTATTTGCTAATATTCTAGATGATCTCAAGATCATTAATCTCATGGCGGGCGTAATGAGCAATAGTTCGTCGTTCCCTTGTGCTTTTTGCCAGAGTGAAAAACGACAAGTATGGGCCATTGCGAACAATCGGAGATATTAAGGACAAGAGCGCATCGTGGATTGCATCTGGAGCGATCATGGCTGATGCCAAGAAATTCTTAAACTGCCTCCATAAACCTCTTCTCCATGAGGGCGACGAAGATCCTGGATATTTGCCCACCTTCATCGCTGCATCTCCTGTTAGGTCTGGTTAATTCGGTGTACAAAAAGATTTCAGACTACATATAATCCCAAATAAGCCCAATCTTGGGCATCTAGCGCAACTCGCCATGCACAGTTTGAATATACAGAATGGCACTGTCGTAGTCTCCTGGTAAAGCGAAGAATACAGGAAGCCGATGATTCAACGGCAACCCTAAGTTTGCATCTACTGAGCTAAACTGAAGAAATGAGCATGAGCATGAGCATGATTGACCCCCGACGGATGCAATTCCGTTATTCCCAGATCAGCTGTATTTACACAAAGAACCAACAGTGATGCTTGGGACTAACACACATCTTCATTGTGTAAAAACTGGTGACCCATTATAAAGCAATACCGGCGCCGGCCGTGCCCGAATGATAGTCAAGTAGTGAATGGGAAGGAACGTGTTTACATGATACTCGCTTTGAAGGAAGCCGAGAAATCCTCTGCACTTTCACGAGAAATCACTGGGATGTTGGATAGTTGGGGAAAGGTTAACAGCAGGGTTCGTTTTGGTTAACGATACGCTGACAGTATGTAGCACTATCCGCCAAAAGCAATGGACCGCTCCAATGTGACTGAATAGAGACAAGCATAACGAAAAACAAAACAAAACAAAATAGACAAAATAAAGCAGGATATTAGAAATGGTTTTCGAAATTTGGTAGAAATAAATTATTTGTTGCTTCGCAAACCAGCTCTCCTCGATGTCCTAGATCTCGGCCAAGACCCGCAGCTGCTGCAGTCGGCACTCGTCCACATCAAGCCGGCCTTCGCCGAAGTGTCGGAAACCTTCCGTTAGTAACATGATATTTGCGTCTAATACACTCTTCTTGCACCGATTAATTTACAAACTAAGCCTGCACACCGAATCAAAATTCACTTTGGCACGGTTTTGGTTGCAGCAAACAGAATCAAAGAGAAAAATAAACTCGCTTATGACCTCTAACTTTTCACCGTTACTCAGGTTGAGAGTCACGCCGAAAAACTAACCCCGGCTCTTCAGATCAATTAGCTCACTGAAAATTATTCTCAAGTTCTCAAACACAAGCATCCATGAACCACCCCATAGCTCCGTTCGACACTGAAGGAAGCTCAAAACGATCCTTCAGTTCAAATAAAGAGAGAAAAATACTACTTAGCTGCGCGCTCCTCGTTTCAGTTCTTCCGTTTTCTGGATAATAATTTGTTAGTCTTCGACGAAAAGGTTGGCACTAAAAACTAACATTTGCTTGCAATTCAGGTTCAAGCTAAACTGAAGAAATAATCCATAAAAAATGAGCTTCGATCCATAAAAACTATAAGAGACAGCCCAATGGGGTTGTACGCAAAGTTGACGTAGGACTACGTAGCAATGCGTAATGAATTTTATTATTATTATTTTTAATTGCCGGTATTAGAATAGAGGCTGCATTGATCGATTGGATCAAGAAGCCTTGCCGAAAATCAGTATATAACACACGACCGGTTTATTTAGACAAAGTTAAACCGTTTGATGCATTGTCTGGTTCAACATGGTAGATAAGTTTCGTTCATTTCGTAGAGCAACATTGAAACGTAGGTGCTGTTCTAATGGGACGTTGGATCGGCATAGATAAGTATGTATGTTAGAAAATTCTATGATTTGCTTTTTACAAATCTTTTGGCGGTGCTAGATTGAATGTTGGTATGATGGAAGGGCAACGGCTGTGCTGGCAGTGGTGATTGTGTTGATATGATCGACTAGCTGGAGACCATTATCCTTATTGCGTTATTGATTGTTGAAAGTCTGTTTGGGCATTCAAAGTCAATTATTCATGATATTTATGACATTGACTTGACAGTTTCAACTGATTGAAGCAATAATCTTAAACATCTATCGAGAAATGATAAAGTTAGTAGCGTTCGAAATGTTTCAAATATTCGTGATGGTCGCTATTTTTCGAATTTTCATTTGATCTCTACCCTAGTCGATGGACGTAGTCATGGCATGAAAGATAGTTGAGAACCTGTTCGAAATATGAATTTAATATACAAGTACATACAAGGTTTCCTTAAAGAATATGTAACTGTATAAAAATCATTATGTTAATTGGTCATCAATTTAAACGATAATTTCTTTTTGCAGGAATTCAATAAACCCTTAGTAACTTCTCCAAATGTTTGAAAGTCGACTTTAAACTCATGCTACTATTTAAAATAGCTTAAAGATTTATTCGCTCCGATTGCTCTGATACTTTGCAGCCATATTCTGCGACATTTCACTTTCTCTTTCAAACACTTTCGCAAGAGTATTTGATTCCTATTGCAAGGTAGGGACTTTGTCCAACGCACTAAAACGAACAGAAACATTTTCAAGCACTGGTTGGATTTTGAAGAGAACATTACCAACATTGAAAGACTTGTTTTAATAAATTATGCCTGCAATAAGGAAGTCATAACAAATGCTTCAATATCACATTCCATCGAAAATTGAACAAAATTGCATTTGATTACAAAATAAACAACCAGCCTCTGCTAAAAGTTGAAACTGTTCGTGACCACGCTTGACTCTGGTTTGACATTTAGACAACACTACACAGATATGATTACCAAAGCCAACAGACAGCTCGTTTAAGATCTCCGACGAGTTTCGTGATCCCACCTGTCTGAAAGCATTGTTCTGCTCTCTCGTGCGTTCTATCCTGGAACTTGGAGCCTTGGTGTGGTGTCCGTATCAAATAATCTGGATTGCGAGGATTGGAGCTGTTCAAAGAAAATTTGTTCGTTATGCTCTCCGTCATCTGCTGTGGAATGATCCTGTCAACCTTCCATCGTACCAGGATCGTTGCTCATTCTTGGGTATTGAAACGTTGGAACATAAGCGTACAGTCATGCAAGCAGTCTTCGCGGCAAAAGTGCTGCTAGGTGGAATCGACTCTCCAGGAATTCTGGTAGAACTATCTATCTAAGCTCCTGAACGAGTTCCGCGAAAAAAAAATTTTCTGCAGCTCGGAACCCGTGCAAACTACGGCCAACACGATCCAATTCGATTCATGTCATCACGCTTCAATGAACTCTACGCTCTGTTTGACTTCAACTGTTCCGCTGAGACCTTCCGTCACCGTATTCAGCGTAGTTGGATGGAAAGCCGCTAGTTCGGAAATGCTGACAAATACCACATACTGGATACCAGACGACTGATTCCATCACGAAATATTATTTTTAATATTACTGACAAGTTTTGTGTTTGTACAAGAATTAATTCTGTTTAGAGACAGGGGTTTTTTACACCACATGACTTTTCCCCATTACATTTCAATAAGATGTTCAATCAGTTGGAGTTATATAAATAAATAAATAAATAAATAACATGCCAGCAACCAGCGGGCTGCGATTGCAAGGGGCAAAGAAACTTTAAATGACCCTGAGTTATTTTCTATACCATGATGAAACTAAACTCTTGAAACATGATTTCAAGAAATATTTGGTGTTTATCGAACAGAAATAGTGCGAAATTCAGGATCGCCCAGGATTTACGAATTAGGTAAGGTGTCATGCGGATACAAGTAGCAAACTCTTATAATAATTCAGTATAACACTCTTTCAAAATCAGAATAGTAGCCCTGAAGAGATCTTTTTGTGTAAAATACATCATATAATAGTTATTGACATTCTGTCGAAATTTGGGAACCAGGGCGCTAAACACAGATGGTTCTATCCCGAAAAATGCCGTTCTGCCTGTATAGACATAGTGATTACGGATTTTTAACACTCAAAATTGCGTCTACATCTTCTACATATATATCGATATCATCTTCAAACATATCAATATCATCATCAAATACATTTTTATCATCTACACATATATCAATATCATGACCATACAGTGTTGGAATTATAAAAGTAAACGTCTGACACATTTTGCAACGAACAATTATATATCTATTTAAAACGTCCATGAAATAAATTGGATCATCCCTATGTTGTTGAAAAACATCATGTTGATAGTACAAATACAGCTATAGTGTATTTGCACGCATACTTTTGCGATGGTGACGTTTGTATAATACGCTGTGCGTTCACTGCTGGAAACTAAAAAGTAAACAGTAACGTTTTATTCACTTTCGGTTCAAATATTCATAAATCCGTTCGATACTTTTCACGCTATCAACGCGTCTGGTATTAAAAAAGAGGTAACACAATTTTTGCTCCATAAATATCACAGATTAATGAAGAATACTACGAATCTTTAAATTATTTTTAGGACATGGGGCAAAAAACAGCAGAGATCCGGAAACTGATCGTATCCGACGTAAATCGAAACGTGAGCTATCGTGAAATCGCCGAAAGATATCATATTTCGATTGGCGCAATTTCAAAAATGACGAAAAAATACAGAATTCTGGGAACAGTTGAACGGAAGCCAGGAAGCGGAAGGCAGCGCAAAACGTCCGTTCAGACAGATCGCTGTATTCGTCGTTTGGCTCGATCGGATCCCGACAAATCTTGCAGAGTAATCCGAGAGGAACTCAATCTGGAAGTAACCAGCAGAACTGTGAGCAACCGATTGCGGGAATCAGGACTACAGAGCTTCTTCAAAAAGAAAAAACCATTATTGAGGAAGGTGAACATTAAAAAACGCCTGGATTTTGCAAAAAAGTTTGCATCTAGCCCCACTGACTTTTGGAAAAAGGTTGTGTGGACTGACGAGAGCAAATTCGAGTTGAAAAACACCAAACGCCGTCAGCGAACACGTTGTTTGAAGTCAGAGCGCCTGCAACCGAGATTTACTCAAGCAACGGTAAAACATGGAGGAGGATCTCTTCTGGTTTGGGGCTGTTTTTCTTGGAAAGGAGTTGGGAACATTGTCAGGATTGATGGGAAAATGACTGGGGAATCATACGTGAAGATCATAGATGAAAATTTGAAACCGTCACTCAGGAATATGAACATGAATGGGTTCATTTTCCAACAGGATAATGATCCCAAACATACATCAAAGGTTGCAAAACGGTACTTCCAGACCAAAAAGATGAAAATTCTTGAGTGGCCACCACAGTCCCCAGATCTCAACCCTATCGAACATCTGTGGACAATACTGGATGATAAGATCCCCATGGATTCACGCAAAAACCTGAATGATTTCTGGCAGGGTATTCAATCAGCATGGGACGCAATCCCTCAAGAAATGCTGCGAAATTTGGTCGAAAGTATGCCCAAGCGACTGATGGCTATACTCGAGAGTAAAGGCGGATATACAAAATATTGAGAAATTTTTTCCATAAGCATTGATTGTTATGAATTTGTTTCTTTTGAATTTTGTTTACTTTTTTATTTCCTAAGCTGAAAGCTGTTATTTTTCACAAAATGTGATTTCTTGAGAAGCAATGCAATAAATATATGAAATGATGGTATAGAAATGATCTCTTCATTATTCTGTATTGAACACAAACTAACATGCTTTTGTACCCAATTCAATACTGTCATAACCCCATCTATCTTTTGATACGATAGGACCGTTTACTTTTTTATTTCCAACACTGTATATCATCTACATATATTTCAAAATAATCGTCATATAGGGTATGCGTCCCTTGACTCAGCCTAATATGCAACAATCGATTACATTTTTTACTATAACTCGTAAAGTATTTGAGCTGGAAGCGATATTTAACTAGTTATACACTTGCTTAGATATATTCAATATGCCATTTGGTAGTATGTATCACGAAAAGTAACACAACTCATTTCATAAAGTCAAAAACTTTCGAGGGATATGGATGTAATGTCGGTCTATAAGCGCCAAATTGGGTCTATTCATGGATGCAAGTTCGTCCCATTCGACAGATTTGTTATTAAATGTTGTCTTCCTACGATTTTTTTTTCTGATTTTCTGATTCAATGCGTTTCCAGCTGTATTCGCTCTACACAACAAACAATTTCGTAAATCAAACTATACTAAAACTGCTAAGAAACACTTAAGTGATTTTCACATATGATTTAGCGACCATTTGATAATCAAAACATTATAATTCACTCTACACAGATTTTGTTCCTTTAGTTTATGTTAAGATGACCCATATGGAAAACTTTCAATCGTAACTCAGACATTTTTATTGTAAATTTTACCAATAACAACATTTTTACTACGCTTTCCGAATAACAGGCCATAGTTGGGAACGTGGAAAAAAAATATGTTCCTAACATTGGGTCTATGGTTTTCTTGTTAAATCATTGTTATTTTACCTATGTGACCTGTTAGTTTATAACGTGTGACTATTTTCTGTACATCTTGGCTGTATTATTCGGTTTATAGGTTCAACTTATGCAAATTAAGATCATTCGAAGATCGTGTAGATAATCTGTTCAGCTTAACCAGTAAAGTCATATTGTCTAAAAAGTTGAAGAGATCGAAAATTACGTGGAAGTGAGCTACTATTAATTGATTAATAATGTCTCAACTGCTTTGAAATAAATCGGTCATCCTGATAGGAATATAATTTTGGTGATTATCGGCGAATTAATGACATTTTTGGTACATAGGCCGAATGAAGGAGCTAGGCTGACATTACATCCTGTTACCCTATGCCTTTACATATACATGTACATCATATTGTGATATCCAAATTCCTACGAGCTTGGCATAGCACACGACTGCCTAAAAAATGGCTGTCCAGCCAGCCACTCGCTAGCGACAGCCGCTGAGCCATCATTCTGGCTGGTTGCTCGCCCGCGTACCCTCCTTCAGGATACTTGCAACCGCCAGCTGCCAGGGCAGTATTGGCCTATTGCCGCTTGCAGCTGCACAGCTCCATGGCTGCCGAGCGAATGAAGAAAATTTGAAGGTGTCCCCGTTTTATATCGTGCACTGCTGCATGTGAGACGTTCCTTACTTAAATTTGAAGTCTGTGATAGATAAGTACTGTGCATGTGGTAAATTTACTCTGAAAAATCGATCGTGGATTGACTTAGTTATTAGCGTTCAAAACCTATATATTTTTCGTGACGCTCCAAATTTTCGCAATTCGAACGTGTACCCCAGTATTGAAAACACAGACGTAGTCCTACGTCAAAAACGTATATATGACCCATAAGGCCCTGATGAAAATGTATAAAAATATGGGATCCATTTATTCGAGTATTATTACACGACACTGCAGAAGTCTGCACATTGTAGACGAAATACGCGTATCTGTCAAGATAAACAATAAAGGTAGTTGGAATTAAATGGAAATTACTAATCTCTCTTCTCATTTTCTAGTAACAGGTATTCCACTAAACAGCTCACACTCTTCAGGATTCATGTGATTCATACTTTATATAAATTTAAGCAATAAAATGTCAAAGATGTACAGTTATATATCTAGGGACTGATTGATAAAATTGTACGGATTACCCAGAAACACATTGCAAATGATCCATTAAAGGTTTACTATCATTTCTTATACTTGAAAAATTGATCCTTAGAATGTATCGTTTATGAACTAACATATATGCACATGATCAATAATTTATTTTAAACATTCCAATAAATCGCCAATGATCCATATGAGGTTTGAAAAATGAACTAAAACTTCTGAATATGGTCCATTTCAAATCAACTGTGTGCATTTAAAATAGTAAGCATGATCCATAAATTATGCCAGAGTTATTCTAATTTTGAGTTTGGCATGCTTCCGCACGTTCCGCTTCCCCGGGAAGATCTCTTTGACCAGAATCTTCAGCCGTTGTGTCTGGCTTACCACTTGGTTCTCCGACACGACGGGCTTAGACTGACGCTTCCGCAAGTGGATATCTATTTTGGCAAAATACTTCTTAACCGTTTTGCCGGTGGCACCGACCTTCCGGCCCAACGCACGGAAATAAATGACAACCTTGCCATCCGTCTTCCGTTTGAGCTTCTGTCGGACGGCAGGAACCAGGCTTTCGCTCGACGGACTCTCCCTTCTCCAGAAGTGTCAGAATCTTGGAGATGTTTCCGCGATCTGATCCGGCCGACGTGAACTGGGCCACGATGGCCGACTTTTGTAGGCCGGAAGGACCAGGCGGTACTAACAAACCGAAGATCGAAGCTGCCGTAAACAAAAAGATGGAGCTGTCAAATTCTCACAGTATATAGGCAACTAGTACACATTGTCTACTGACCGGAGGACTGACCACTAGGTGGCGTGGTAATCATGGGGGCATGAAAAAACGGAACATTTAGTCGCTTTTTTTAATGCACGCATTATTGAACGAAAAGTTTGCTGTACAATTCCTTAATAAAAAATTCTAATTAATGTAAATTTCTTATCAAATGTGCTCAAATTTCAAGATGTTGTTCAGGACACGATTTTTATTTCAATTAGTTCGTTTATTTGTTAGGCTCAGGCGTGTGTAACACTTTACGGAGCCGATATTCAATATTGTTATTAACAATGTATTATTTTTCAATTTAAGTGAAAATGGGGTGCCAATTACTCGTGGCTAGCTCGAGGTTAATGGGCTTCAATATCGTTTGGAAGGGGCTTGGCAGGTCACTTATTTAAGCCATTATTTGCTGCTCATTGTTGTGACAGCTACCAAATCCGCGGTCTCCGTTGTCCCTTTCAAGAACTAAACCGCAGATGTACAAGTAGCACGGAATCAAAAAGATAGTATAACTGGGACACAATAGCAGGGAATTTATTAGAGCGGATCGGGAGGGAGATGATGACATTATACTCTTAGATCACATAAACAAAGGAATTCGTAAATCGCTTGCATGTAGGGAAGATCACGCATTCCCAAAACATCTCTTACCTCGTGGAACCTCGGGCCACTAGGGTATGCAATAGTCGTGCTCTGGAGGCATCACTATCTAGGCAATGCCAAACTGCGTGAGCGATATCATCATAAAGTTCTGTCCAGTTAGAATCTGGAATCACTTATTGTGTTGTAGGGGCACGGAAAGTGACCGCTGCAAGAATTATTTTACAGCAGTTTGTTAACCTAGGTGCCCACTTTCTGTGGTATACATTTAACGGTGATTTCGTGCAGTGAGCCAAAGGTTATTCCAGATGGAAGCCGAGAGGATAAAAAAAAAACTGCACGCCCTCGTTGATAATCTAACGTGGATCGCAATAAAAATCGCAAAAACGTTGAAAATCGCCAAATCAACCGTGTATGATGTGCTCATACGTTTCAAGGAGCGAAAGAGCGTGGATCGAGTGCCTCAAGGTAAGCGTCGTAGTGGAACATATGACCGCAAGCTGAACCAGAAGGTGTTGAGAACCGTCAGAGCAAACCCTGGACTATCAGATAATGAAATCGCACAAAAATACGCTGCTGCTCGCAGTACCTTTCAAAGAATTCGTTTGCGAGCAAGATATTGTTCTTATCAAGCCAGCAAGCAACCAAACAGAACGTGGAAGTGAAGTTTCGTCACCAAAACTCGAGCTCGGAAATTGTACCAGCAGGTTTTGACGAAGTACCAAGGATGTCTGCTCATCGACGATGAAACCTACGTCAAAATGGATTTCGGACAGCTTCCTGGCCAAAAAATCTAGATGGCGACGGCAAGAGGAGATGTTCCTGCGAAGTTTAAGTTTGCTCTTATGGACAAATTTGCCAAAAAAAAAACTGATGATTTGGCAAGGGATATGCAGCTGCGGAGCAAAGACCAAAGTGTTAGTGACGAATAAGACGATGTACTCGAAGCTGTACAAGGAAGAATGCCTCAAAAACCGCGTACTTCCTTTCATTAAAGCCCATAAAGGTCCATTGAAGTTTTGACCACATTTGGCGAGTTGCCACTACAGCCGGGAAGTCATCCAGTGGTACCGCAAGAATAACGTAGATTTAATCGATAAAAACATAAATCCACCCAACTGCCCGCAGTTCCGGCCCATCGAGAGATTTTGGGCAGTAATGAAGCGGAAGCTTAAGAAAAGTGGAAAAACGGCTCAGGACGCGACTCAGATGACCAAAATGTGGAACAAATGTTCCATGGAAGTTGACTCCGGAGGTGTGCAGCGTTTGATGGGAGGAATGAAGAAGAAAGTGCGAATTTTTATTAGAAACGAAGAGAAAGGATTTATATTGATATTTTTTCCTTAAAGTACAGTGCATTACCTTTGTTTTTATGTATTAAACTTACTTGTACGTCAATCCGTTTCCGAGATACAGATAATTTTACTATTCTGGATTCTAAATGGACATAGCTTTAACCGCTTCCGCACCTACATACATTGCTATCGTCGAGGTTAATCTGTAGAGATGTGCGTCTAGCGAGTAGTGGTTGGACATAAGTCTTGACATCACACGAATGAAGTGCCGACTAACATCCAGATCTTTGAACCACGATCTGGAAGAAACATTTAGAAAAATGGAATAACCACCGCCAAAGAGAATTACTTGTCCAATCGTTTTGCCAACTTTCGAAAATCTCACCTTCTTGTGTGCCCACCTTTGCTAGAGAGTCCGCCTTCGCATTGCCTGGAACTGAGGTAATTTAGATAATCCTAAATGATATTTTTACCAACGCACAAATCTGCTCTCTTATTGTTGAAAGAAAGTAAGATGAGTGCCTCACTGCTTCCATCGACCAGAGGGCCTCAATAGAACGGAGACTATCTGAGAAGATGAATTATGGTCTATGGTAGGACACGAATTTGAAATTTCAAATTTGCATCAGTCTAACGGGAATGTTAGGGGTCAATTTCCCAATATTTATGGACCAAAAATTTGAAAAAAATAGTAACCAAAACTCAAAAATGCAGGCATAATTCATGGATCATACCCATATGTTTAAGTGCACAAAATTGATTTGCTATGGATCATTTCTATGAGTTTGTAGCTCATTATTCATTGTTTTATGGATCATTAAAAATTTATTTATGGAACATTTTCAAGTGTTTATGAATCATGTGCATATATTGCATTGCACAAAGGTTACATTCTGCGGATCAGTTTTGCATGTTTAAGGATTGCCATGAAATCCTCTTTGGATCATTGTGTGATTTTAATAAAATGAATTTAAATGCAATTATGTCACATCATTTAATATCATAACATTAAATAATAAACTGACGATATAATATAAAATAATAATACCAGCAGGCCAGTAAACTATAGTAGAATACATATATCCGTAACTAAGCTAACCACCTACTCATCGAAGCACTTCCACTGTTGCAGTTTCTATTGGATTAAGATCTACAAAGATTAGAATTTGTTTTCACAATAATAGTCAGAGACCATAATAAACGTAGGTACAAGATATATCTGACATCTACTGGTATGTTACTGAAAATAAAAATTAGATGCGTATTAATATCATAATAATATTGGAAAAACTGAAAACACCTAAGAATAAGGCGAAATAAATTTCATATGAGCATGAATCCAAAAACCGAATCTAAAATTAAAAAATTAAAAAATTGAATTTTCGATAGCTCTTGTTTATCTGGACCCATAAATGATTCTTTACGTCTGTGAAATAGGAAATGAATGATTGTAAACTGTTAGGTTTTAAAATAATATATATTTTTGATGAAGAAGGAAAGAGCTTTTTTTAAGTAAAATTTTTCGATTATGATCCTTTCTAAACAAAAAACATTAAAAACCTTCCTATCATTTGAAATACATAACGTAGGTTAGATGAACTATAAGTGACAAGGATGCATAAATGCGAAGCTAAAAATGACTTATAAAAAAGCATACAAAATGTAGTAAATGGATGTTACAACATAAAATGATAATAATTTCGTTTGCATTTACTTGTCTACAGCTTGTGGTCCTGCTGCAATTGTATACGGACCCGCACATCCACCATGAACCTGAAAGCTTAGATAATGTAACATAGCCACGAGAAAAAAAAATTGATTTAAAATTATTTGATAAAACTTGGGATATCCATGGATGATCTGAAATTGTTAGCATATAAAGAATAATGAACCTAAAATTTCAATGTGCTGCTCTGCTAATAAATGTGATATAACCACAATGGAACTGACTCTTAGCTTCGGGTCATGATCCCTACTGAGCCCTTGCGGTACGTCAAGCCGGCCAGTTCAGCGCAAGGGTTATGCTAAATGCTAAATTTTATATAAATTATGGATTACATTGATAAATATATTGGAACATATCCATTTTACTATGGATATTGACCAGAGTTTTGTGGGTCATGAATGCGTTTTTTATGGACCGATTTTAACTGTTTTATTGCTAGTTTATATTTTTTTCTATGCGAAAGTATGTTTGCCCAATTCAACCATGCTGAAGTATATCAATGTTCTCGAAACGGTGCAGAACGTTGTTAATGCTTGTTTTGGAGCAAATTTGCGAGAGGATTTCATTACACGCATAAGTGAGTTCTGTAAAGCGTAAGAAATTGCCCTTCCACTCCCAAGTTCCACATAATTCATCAACAAGTGGAAGAGTTTTGTAACAACAAACAAAAAGGCTTAGGAAGTTTCTCCGTGCAAACAACTGAAGTGGTCCACAAAGATTTTTTCAAAAAAATGGGAAAACTTCAAAGTACCTATCGCCAATGCAAACTATAAGGAATGTATCGAAAATTAGCAATCCACATACATTTGCGTTGTAGGCGTGTATTTATGATGGTTTAAATGTGAGCACCATAGCATGCTGTACGTTTGACGGTCATCTTTCATTTGTTTACTTGTTTGCATGATTAAAATTTTTCTTTTTCAAAATGTCGCGCATTGAAAAAGACGTGGAAATTAAGGTTTTGGACAAATGGCTACGTGAAAAGTGTGTTACATCACGCGAGTGTAAATACCATCATAACCAAGTTTCGAGAACACTGTTGTTTTGATGAACTGCCAGGAAGAGGCAGAAAACCTGGATCTTCCAACACTAAACTGGATCAGAAAGTGGTAGCTCTAATCCGGAAGAACAAACAAAGACCTCCAAGAAGCAGAAAATCGCCAAACAAAGTGCAGAACAGAAGCAACGCGCAGCAACAAGGGCTCGGAAATTGTATTCGCGAGTTTTGCAGCGACCGGATGCATGAATTTTGAAGGACGGCTCTTTGTCAAAGAGGACTCAAACACTCTTACAGGTCCACAATATTACACTGCCGTCGTAGGGAAGGATGTGAGCAATGCAGACAGGTCGATTCAAATGGAAAAAATTGACCGAAAAGTGCTGGTATGACAAGCAATATGTTCCCTTCGGTATGAAGTCTAACATTTTTTACACAAACAGAACAATCAATGCGGAAATCTGTCGATCTGAGATTCTGTAGAAGAGGTTGCTGCCTTTATATAAGAAGCATAGCACCCTTCTACTGTTTTGGCCGGATTTAGCGTCGGTGCATTACGCCAAAACAACTCTCAATTGGCTCACGGAAAAGGGTATAGATTTCGTTGAGAAAGACATCAATCCGCCAAACTGCCCTCAGTTTCGATCCATCGAATGCTATTGGGCTATCATGAAGAGGGTCTTCAAAAAGACTGATCAAGCAGCTGAGAACATGCAGGGGTTCAACAAAATTTGGGCTAAAGCGTCCAAAAAATGTGATGAAACACTTGTCCGGAATTTGATGAAAAGTGTTCGATCAAAAATTCACAAATTCGTGCAAAATATAATATTAATTTCATCCCCTCTTAACAATGTTCATGTTCAACTTTGTACAAAGAATCATCCATATGTTTGAATAAAACATCATTTTTTTAAATGATTTGAAAGAAAAATATGTGGATAACTTATTTTCGGTACAGTCCTACTTTAACCAACTTCTCAGTTGCATTGTTGCTTACAGTACTCTTCAATTGAATGCGATTTTGAAATATTCCATACTTAGTTTTTAGTAAATCTCGTCAAATTCTTGACAGTTCTTTGTTTGTTTTACTGGTCTACTTTATTATTTTTTAGATTCAGATTGTTATTAATAATTTTTTGACTTATTTAGAAAAAAATGAAAAGTTTTTTCTTCTTTAGATAGTACCAGGTGCCTCCATGGGAAAGGTAAAAACTAAAAATCTTTCTTCGAAGAAAACTCCGAGGAACGTGAAAGTTAGATAATAATCGACCTTTGGACACCGTGCGCAGCTGGTAGAAACCGTAAGGTTTCTTTTGGGGAATTACTTCATAAGCCGGGCAAATGTCTAGCTTGTAAAGCACGATTATTTATACCCTGTTGACCCTGCTGGACATGCGGAAGAGCATTTTTACAATCAGAAAAAAATGACAAATTTTAACTCGTTCATGTACACAACCAATTGAGTTTTATTACTCTGCGCTTATCGTTATGCATTTCCGTTGATTCACATCGGAGTCAAGGTTCAGTTTCAGTTCAAGTTCAAATTTAAGACTATGCTCAGCTGATAATAACGGATGTATGCTTTGGAACTGCATAATATCGTCATATATTAGATCTCCACAAAATCACTTCCTCTCTCTCTCTCGCTCTTTCTCACTAGAATGCATTTGATCCAAAGGGAAAAGTTGCTATGGAATTTGTAACAATAAGTGTGTCAGATAGGGAAATAATTGGATATTGCAGTATTACCCTAAGAAGAAAAGTAAGCTAGGTGTTAGAGTAATACCAAAATCTAAGTTATGGCACACAATCAAAAACGGAATCATGTAATGATTAGTCATGTAATGGACCAGTTTAACTGTTAGTTAAATAGTGTTTAATTTTGCTCTCCGTCATTAAGTTAAGGCATAGTCTTTCTCTTCCAAAACGAGTTTCTCAGAAGAGCGCAGCTTCGGAGAGCCCAGTGAGCATCGTGCTCAAAATACGTTTTCATTTCAGTTTCAACTTAGGCAACTGAGAGAAAGCACGTGCTAGCGGTTTGTTTCATTCTCGTTTAGTTAATCTAACTTTTTTCCAGTACGATGAAACTAGAAGCAGTGATCATAGTTTTGATCAAAATTACTACAGCTTGTAAGATATGTTTATTCAAAAATCAAATAAACGCTGTAAGCAAAGCGTTATCTTTTTTTGCAGATATGTTGAAATTATCCTGTTCCGATAATGAGTTTTGCGTCGACATTTTAAAATGCCCAACGTATAAAAATTACACTGGCATTATATTTAAAAAATGGCCCGAAAGTTTACGATTACTGGCAAAGATTAATTTGTGCAACCATGAAACTGTAAATAGCACGGTACTGCTCAGCGTTTGTTGCCCGTCGGTTATGAATAACAAGAATTGTGGAATTCAAGGAGATGACCGAATATCCAATGGTGAAGTAGCGAAGCCATTTGAGTTTCCATGGATGACCCTGTTGCAGGACAAAACAGGTGACTTTGTTTGCGGCGGAACACTTGTAAGCTCTCGATATGTCCTCACAGCAGCTCATTGTACTAAGTATGGGAATATGTATGTATAAAATGCTAATTATATTGAATTTTCTGATTCAGTGACCTAATGAATGTGTAGTGTATCAGTAAGGCTAGGAGAAAATGACATAACCAAAGCCGAGGATTGCATCGTTTTGGATGGCGAGATAGAGTGCGCCCCTCTCCCGCAGGATATCCCAATTGACAGAATAATTCAACATCCCAGTTATAGCGATCGGCACAAGAGAAATGACATCGCTCTAATACAATTGCAGAGAGCAGCAACTTTGCACGAAAGTTCGTGTTTTGTTTAAAGCTTTAATGGCATGATAAACACTTTATTCCTTCTTACAGGTGTTCAAACGATTTGCCTTCCAGATGGAACCCCTGCTCAGAAGGTCTTGGAACCGTTTTCTTACATCGTGTCCGGTTGGGGTTTAACCGAACAAAAGAAAAAGTTTGACGTGCTTAGATATGCTGGGGTGCCATCAGTTTCACTGGAGAGGTGTACAGGACGCATTCGTATTTTATTTTCTGCAGTACGACTGGATGATAGCCACGTTTGTGCCGGTGGAGTTGAAAATATAGACAACTGTTCTGGGGACTCCGGTGGGCCATTGCAATATATTTCTAATACAACGTCCCGGTTTATCCAGAAGGGTGTAGTTTCATTTGGAATCCGGTCCTGTGGAGAGGAGAGTGAACCAGGGGTGTACACTAATGTGGCCCATTTTATCAGGTGGATTTTCGAACATGTAGATGAGTAGTGTAGAAACTTAGGAAACAATGAGGAATAGGCATTCATCTCATTACGTCTATTCCAAACCCAAATGGATAGATCTGACAAAAATGGTCTCCAATCAGTGTACAAACTGAGAAAACAGTTTCACTTGTTAATATCTTAGCCGCAATTTTAATCATTTTACTACCCAAGTAACTGTCAAGCCTTATAATCGCCTTTTGTGCAATATATAGTTGATTTGAAACTGATACATTATTTTGAATCCTAATATTCACTTCATATTGCAAAAAGGGTAATAATGGGATAGTTAGCGGGCTCGGTGATATTTTTATGATTATTTTCATTTTACGACTAAATTATCCAATATCATACTATCATGCGTAATCAAGGATTAATGGATCTACTCAATTGATTTACCAAGGGAAAACCTATACTAGTATTAAAAATTTTCAATAAAAAATATATTAGCCGTTTTTGTATAGTTATATTATAGTATTTTTACTATCCATATTTCGTGGAATAGAATAAAAATCTGTGTAAATAATCTCAGAAGCGTTGCGCGCCTCTTCTTGTGACATTTTGAACCTTTAAACTTATGAGTATTTAGTTGAATGTAACACATTTACCTTTATTATATTAAATTGAAATTTACGCGTGATTTCAAATGTACAGCACTGCAAAACGTTAGCTGTAAATTTATTCGTGCTGTCTATATAGGAGCTGTACATTTAAATTATGTTGTAATCCACGGTTTAGAGTTTTTTTTTAGGTTAGAAATATATCTGAATGATTTGATTTCTTTTATTCAAAAATAAATGAAATAAGTTGTTGATTTGAAAAATATGTGCCTTTAAAACCATTTTCAACATTTAACATTTACTGCACACTTTTTTTACAGTATACTGTAATTTTGTACCGAATACGAAACAACTGACCATTCCTTGGGAGGTTGGAGGGAGGGTTGGGAGGGAGCATCAGGGTATCATTCAAGCTACAACTGGACGATGGTTTGATTGACTGCCTGAGTCTAGGAGGGAACGAGCATTATCATTTTCTTTATCCTACCGATTCGATTGTGATGCTGTGAATTCTACTCCAACAGTTTCAGTGAGAGTGACGCGCCCTTCTTAACAAGCCATCCTGTAGAAAGCTTAAATAATAAGTATTGCGAATTGGGTTATTCGAATTGTTGGATCGTATCGTTGGAAGGAGATTCTTAATTTCCCGTGGGTTTCGCGTGAGTGTCTCTGCTTACGGGTCCACCCCTCCGTTTTTGGCCCTTCATACAGCGATATTGTGAATTCAGATCGGTGGCTCAATTTGATCTTGCTATTAAGTGGAGCTGCATCCAAGCCAAGGGCATGAAGGGATGGTGGCTACCATACATACATACATACATACAATACGAAACAACTGACCATTCGTTAATCGATTCGGTAGTTTTTAAACTTTACAATACGTTCAGTAAATTTAACTTCGCTACTGAGCTGTCAAAACGACTCCTTACCGAATATCGCAAATATGTTTCGCTCTCAATTCAGCAACGTTTTCACCAGTGAACATCTCAATCTCCAGGATGTAGACGCAGCCACTTCAAATGTTCCTCGGCCGATACTTTGTCACAGTTCGTTGTCACCGATGACATGGTCATTTTCGCTGGTAAGGAACTGAAATCCTCCACTGGATATGGCCCAGATGGCATACCTTCTCTAGTGTTGAAACGATGTTTGGATATACGTGCAAAACCGCTAGCATCTGTATTCTCGTCATCCCTCGCTTCTGGTGTATTCCGACCGCTGGAAACAGTCATATGTTTTTCCAGTGTTTAAGAGAGCTGCAAGAGAAATGTTGCGAATTACCGAGGAATAGCTGCGCTGAGCTCTACTTCCAAGCTGTTTGAGCTGATAGTTCTTCGTAAGATGTTTCTCCACTTCGATCATTATATTTCGCCAGACCAGCACGGTTTTATGCCTAAACGCTCGACGACAACGAATTTGACCTGCTTTACGTCGTACGTGATTCGCCAAATCGAAACCGGTCAACTAGTAGATGCTATTTACACCGACTTATCCGCAGCGTTTGATAAAATGAATCATCAAATAGCGGTTGCTAAATTTGATAAACTAGGCATGAATGACAGTCTGCTTCTCTGGATCCGATCTTTTCTCACCTGACGAAGAATGTCCGTCAGAATAGGAGACCACGTTTCATCTCCTTGCGTGGTCTGGTCTGGCGTTCCTCAAGGCAGCCATCTCGGGCCAATTCTATTTCTGCTGTATATGAATGATGTTAATTTCATCCTGGATTGCCTGAAACTCTCGTATGCCGACGATTTGAAGCTTTTTTACACGATCAAGAATCCGGAGGACGCATCTTTTTTGCAACAACAGTTAGAAACCTTTGCTGAATGGTGTCGTATCAACCGAATGTCACTGATTGTGTCCAAATGTTCGGTAATTTCCTTTGGCCGCAGAAGCTCCCTCTTCCAATTTGACTATGGCTTGGCAGGTGTACAATTGCGACGGGATACTACGATAAAGGACTTGGGGATCCTAATCGACTCTAAATTGACCTTCAAGGATCACGTTGGGTACGTTGTGTCAAAAGCTTCGTCGCAGCTGGGCTTCTTGTTCCGCTTCGGCAAAAACTTCAAGGATGTTTATTGCCTGAAGTCTATATACAGCGCAATTGTACGCCCTATCCTTGAATGCCCGTCCGTCGTATGGTCTCCATATTTTCAGAACGAAACCCAACGCATAGAAGCCATTCAACGTAAATTCATCCGATTCGCCCTTCGTCACCTCAGATGGGGATCCAATCAATTTGCCAAGTTATACAAGCCGCGCAAGCTCATTCACCTGGAACCACACGAGTCGAGACGCAACATGGCAAAGGCATGCTTCATCGGGGATATTCTTCAAGGCAACATTGATTGTGCATCGCTGCTCAGCCTGTTGGATATTAAAATTCGTCGCCGAACCTCCGAACACACCTGTTTCTTAGCTATCCTCCTACACCAGTGGTTCCCAACCTTTTTGGGCTCGCGACCCCCTCTTTGAATCAGTAATGGCCCCGCGACACCTCTTGGAAAACTAATGTGATTATGTTGCGATACAAAATAAAGAAATACATCAATTTACGATCTTTTTGATTTGTTATAACCAGGGGAAAACAATCTCAGTGTGATTGCTGCGCCTCGATTTGGGACACTAGATTTGAAATTCGGGCTGTGTTTGAGACAACGCCAATCTCATGTCATCTTCAACGTTCAGTCTGTATCTTGTCTATGTTTTGATTTGAAGTAGAGTAGAAAATCCGCTTTCACAAAGGTATGTTGACACGAATGGGATTAGGATCTTCAATGCCTCCATGGAAACTTTGGGGTACGAGCCATACATAGCACACCAGAACTGGCTCAGTTCCTTTTCATGAAACAAATAGCGAGACGGAGAATCGTTTTTCAGGTCCAAGTATTCATCTTGTATCTCATCTGGAAGGCTAGCCACATCCAATGAAGATGAAAACGGGTTGCGTACTAAAGCAGCTACTTCTTGCTTCAACTCGGGGAAATACTTCTCAAATTACTGCTCCAGTGAATCCAAATGTGCAATAATTTCTGCTTGGAGAGCCGAAGTCAGCTCGCTTGCTCCTTTATCGGTCATATTGCACAGACGATCAAACATGGCAACATTTCCCATCTTAACTTTTCGGCGCCAATTTTTTAGTTTTTCCGCGAATGCATGAAGATGATCTTGGAAGTGAACAAGATTGGATTGTTTGCCCTGAAGTTTCAAATTCAGCAAATTCAGATGCTCAAAAAACATCAGCTAATTAAGCGAGTAAGTTGGTTCAAACGAAGACCTTTTCGAAGAAGATGCTAGACATTTGGATGATCCAGCTGGATTTTGCTTCGTAATTTGAGTATAGATTGTACTCGAAAAAAAAGCAACAATTTCTTTTGTGTATAACTTTTTATTGCATGGGTTTATAGTAAAACTAGTTTAAAGTGTAATGTTTACAAGTGCATGTCACAATCTGTCAAGTGGTTATCGAGATGGCTTCCAAGCAAGAAGTGCTTCGACAAGAAATTACGGGCGTGGGCGTGAAAAATCCAGGCCAGTCCCACAGGTGGATCGCGAAACAGTTGGGAATCGACAATTCGACCATGTCCCGTGTGGTAAAATCGATAAAGGAGACCCAGGCAACCCAGCGGTGAGCTGGCAGCGGAAGAAAAGCGAAGACGACCGACCCTGTGAACGCATGGTAAGTGATTACTTCAAGCGCAATCCGAAACATTCGATTCAGGACGTGACCAAGAAGGTTAATTCTTTCGTCTGGTTCGTCCAGTAGACAATGAAGCGAGCCGGACTTCATGTCTTCAGGGTAAGAAAGGCGCCTAACTGAACAGAAAAAAAAAAGATCATGGTGGCCAAATCCCGCGCCAGGAAGCTGTAGCGCGAGTGGATGGTGCAGCGGAATGCATCGTAATGAACGATGAGACGGACATGAATGCGGACGCCAAGCAGATCCTCGGCCTAGAGTTTTTGGTTGGCAAGTCCCGCCTGGATGTTCCTGAAAAGTTCAAGAAGAAGAAGGTCGACAAATTTGCCAGTACTTGGTGTGGCAGGCGATTTGTGGGTGCGGAAAATTCAGCAAGCCGTACATAACGAACGACACCATCAACGGCCAAATTTATTAACAAGGATGCTTCCACTAGCGCCTGCTGCCTTTCCAACAGTCCGATGAAGGTGACACTCTGTTTTGGCAGGATCTGGCATCGTGTCAACACGCGAAACCGGCGATGGAGTGGTACGAAGCCAACGATGTTGTTTTTGTGCCGAAGGAGGCAAACCCGCCAAACTCGCCAGAACTTCGCCCAATAGAAACATTCTGGGCGATTATAAAGGGCATACTCCGGAAAACAGGGAAGGTCTTCAAAAACGACCAGGATTTGAAGAAAGAATGGATGGGAGTGTGTAAGCCAGATGACAGTATTGCACAGGATTGGATGGGTAGGGTTAAGTTTAAGGTGCGGGAATTTCACCTAGGAGAGAAGGTTGGATAAACTAACTGTTCAAAAACATAGCTAATATGTGTTTATTTTGCCCCTCTTAATTTCAAAAATATCCGACTTAAAATTTTTCGGTGATCATTTTTGACTGTTGCATTTTTTGTCGAGTACAATCTTCATCCTACCACGCGGTTCAAAGTTTCCATGCGTCCCCATCAATCTGATTATTTTTTTTCAAAGTTCATTTAGCTTTTTGAGATCTGAGCGATATGCCATAAACCATGTTTTCTCATATTTGGGATTTTCCGACACCCCCCTCCTCTGTGGTTCTTTGTCCAATTATTTCTTTTTTTAATTTTTATGGCGTATCAGCTCGGATAAACTCCCTCTCCCTATTTTACAAAAATCCTGAATATGAGAACACGTGGCTTATGGCCCATCCGTTAGCTCTCAAAAAGCTAAATGAACTAAAAAAAATCACTTCAGATTGATGGGGACGCATGGCGGCAAGTTACCTTGAACCACGTGGTAGAATAATTAAAAAAAAAGACCGTGCGTTTCGTAGTTGCTACTTCGTTATTAAACAGAACAAGTGGAATTGCACAGGTAACCACATAGATGGAGCTTGGGAGTAGCAGTACATCTTCAATGTATAAGTTCACTAGTTCATTTGTAACGCGGTAAAAATGTAAATTTGTAAATACTAGATTTTTAGTTCAAAGTAGTGTAGATAGTAGATTATGTGTTTCAAATTAGATTTTCGCTTCCAATTGGATTTTTGTTTTGATTTGTGTTATTCGTTGTACATTTGTAGGGTTTCTTATTGCATGATATATGCCATAGTAACAGGTAAAGCTTTTTTATAGCAAGCTAGGATGAAAGTTTGTTTTTATGGGAGGCTACATATGCGAAAGAGATGGATATCAAATGAACACCTTTATACAATACAATTGCTTAGCCGAACATCATTTCTCGCGTCCGAGTCCATTTTTCTGATTCCGTGGTTTCTTGGGCAATGGAGGTTTTAATTCTAGTGATTACGCTTGCAAATTGGCTGGAAAACAGTTGTGTTTGTCGCGGTTTTTAAGTGTTTAATCAAAGTTTTTAGAGTACTTGTGTGTAGTATATGCGTTGCACACAACTGTTAGAATCGAGTTAAAATTGTGAAGTCGTACAAAAAGCTCGTTCGACGGGCTTTTTATATTGTACGGGCTGGATTAATATTCCTCGTTCGGCGATCGTGGACGCTGAACGGATGTGATTTGAGCGATTTGGTGAACGTCGTCTGCAAGAACGCCAGACTCGTGCGCCCTGCAAAGGCTCGCCTATTTCAGGTAACTAAACGGAGGAGAGTGAAGTTCACCCGAAAAACTAGCGAAGTTATTCCAACGGTCGCCAATAATCCGTCGTGATTCCACCCTATGTTACAACCCATGTGGAACGGATACCGCGGTTTCAGTGATCCGTTGTCAAGTGTCGGACACTGAACCGGACCTTACCCAAGATATAGTAGTCTTTCTTAACCCCGCTCGGTCATAGCGGAAAGGTAAGCGAAGCCGGGTCGCTTGGGAAAGGGAGCGCCTATATTCAAGGAGACGGTCAATTCCGGACGTTCTCGACGAGATATAAATTGGAAGCTTTCCGTCCAGCCGCCACTATCTCCGCAACTCTTGTTTCGGCCATATTGCGCTCGGAACTAGGTACACCACGGCACGCCATTTTTGTGGTTAAGCGACGCCATCTCGGAACCATCGCCATTTTGGAACCGTCGCCATTTCGGAACCGCCACCATCACTTCAAATTATCGTCGCTTCGTGCCGTTATCATCATTGCTTCGTCTGTCACCGTCATTACCGTCATCAGAAAAAAACCTGCGTTATGTTCTTACAAAGTGTTCAAGGCCATGATTAGTTAAATAATGTGTAGCTTTAGAGCAAGTACTGTCCAACACGAGTGAAGCTTGTAAATAGATGTTAAATAGATTGACTTTGGAGTTTTTGTTTAGTTTCCGGTTTTTATTTACGTTTCGTCCTTTAGCTGGCTCATTCGTCATTTTCAATATTGCGTTCGTCTATTTAAATCAAGCACATTCGTTTGAAAACAGGTTCGTTGGTTGGTTCTGGCTTAAAAGTCTAAAGAGACTACGGAAATTATATGACTTGAAGGGATTGTAGGAATTTTCGTTAATTTTATCGACAAAAGGTGTTCATTTGAGGTTTCGGTAGCATATGTGCGTTTCAAGTAGGGTTTTCCTAAAGTACCGTTCAGGTGGTTCCTCTGAGAAACCACTTTCAAAATTAGTCGGGCATATTCAATACGACCGGTGATCTCCCTTAATGGGAGGGGCCGCTTACGCCATCGCGTTTGACTGAGATTCAGCACCCTTCCCCCGCACGGTTACACATCCTATTTATAGATCAGTACCGGCGCCCCGGCCACGTCCCTCACGATCTTCGGGGAGGGGGGAAGGATGATTAGTTTCACAATCGTTGGTTAGATACCGTGTTTACCTCTGTGTCTCAACAATTGTCAAGGGAAGGATAAATTTTGTGTTTGTGAGACAGGTTATTTTTAGATCATGGATTCACTGTGGTAGTGATGTGATTAATGAAAGCGCAGTAGACTGCTTTAAATTTTAAATCTAGTGGTGATTAAAAGAGGCATATGTGTCATAAGTGACAAATGGCAAGGAAGGGGACGGGCCTGGTATTGAACTCCCGACCATCTGCTCAGTATGCAGAACGAGTAACCACTGTGCTACCCAGCCACGTCTTTTAACCACGTGGTAGGATTATCAGCATAAACTTAAAACTTCAAACATTTTTGAAAAAACACAATTTGCACAAAAACTAAAGAACACACCTACTTATTTTTGGATATGTTATGTAAAAAAGTCTATGATTTCAAGAAAAAAAAATAAAAACGAGGGGTCTCTCTGGTCTCGAGACTCAGAAAACAAATATTTGAGAAACATATATAACCCATGTTTTCATAACGAATACCGCATATAAGTTGTGTATTCGTAATTTTTCGAAGAATTTTTAAGTATCTTTTATTTGTGTATTTTTTTGTTATAAATAATGTAGTAAATAATTTATTTTAGTGAAACTGTGGTGAAAAAAATTTTGCTCACGTACCTCGAAAATCCGGATCTTTCTCATCGTGCCATCAGCAGGAAGCTGGGATTGGTACATTCTACGGTGTCTCGTATTTTAAATCGGTACCACGACAGTTTGACCATCGATCGGAAAGAAAAAAGTGGCAAAAATGGATCTCCGTATAGTGTTAAGGATCACAAGCGGGTAGTACAAGCTTTCAAGAGGAATCCCAACAGTTCAGTTCGAGATGTGACGAAGAAACTGAATCTAATCAAAACTTTCGTGCAAGATGCGAAAAAACGTGACGGACTACACACGTACAAAGTCCAAAATGCGCCTAATTGCGATGAACGGCAGAATACGGTAGGTGAAACACGTGCACGGAAGCTCTACACCCAGATGTTGACGAAACCACATTGCCTCGTTATGGATGATGAGACGTAGGTAAAAGCAGACTTCCGGCAGCTTCCGAGGCTCCAGTTTTCACTGCTCATCATAAATTTGATGTCCCTGAGGACGTTAGAAAGCAGAAGATGTCAAAATTTGCCATAAAATATATGATTTGTCAAGCAATTGCCAAAAACTCGTGTGGAAAGCGGAGCACCCCATTCGTGACAACTGGAACGGTCAATGGGCAGGTGTACCTAAAGGAATGCCTCCAAAAGTGTCTATTTCCTCTTCTGAGGTCACACGATGGTCTTACAATTTTCTGGCTGGATTTAGCCTCGTGCCATTACTCGAAAGAGGTTTTGGAGTGGTACATTCGTGCCGAAGCATCTCAACACCCCGAACGCACCGGAACTGCGGCCAATTGAAAAGTGCTGGGCCATCATGAAGCACGCACTTCGGAAGCATCCTAAGGAAGTGAAATCGGAGGAAGATATGAAGAAAAAATAGATGGCCACGCAAAAAAAAAGTTGGTCCAAATGTTGTACAGGACGTTATGAGTAGTGTAAAGAAGAAGGTTCGTGCATTTGGATATGGAATTGAAATTGAATAAAACAAACATGGGAAAATATTAACAACATGTTTTATTTTACTCCCTGAAAGTTTGTAGACGATTGGTTGAACGGACGAATTTTTCCGAAAATTTGTGTGTGTCGCAATTTGATTCCGTACACCCTTTATAACAGTTTTTCTAACTTTCCTTAGGGTGAAAGAGCAAAAAAAACGTTTTTTTTTCTAGTTTTTTGCTAGAATGACTTGAAGGGCATAAAATGACGCATATTTTAAAGATACAAGATAATTGATAGTTATTGTATAAAAATAGATTTAGAGGTTGAAGTGTAAGATAAAAAAAAAAAGGTTTTTCAAGATGTCTTAATCCCTTATCTGCCAACATACGCAAACATGGAATACGTTAAAAAAATCGTCCGCTCTCTTTTTTTCCGTCTGCAGAAAACCCTATTTTAAAATTGATAGTTTTGCATTTTTTATGCATAGCTCTCGATCATCAGCATCAATAATTAATGAAGTTTGTCAGAAGCAGATAATTTATCATCTCCATGCGAAGCGCTAGGATTTTTCGATGCTAGAACGAATAGACATGAAGAGAAAGTGTATTGATAGGGAAGATGTACCTATATATTATATTAATCTCATTGTTCCTATATTCATCCTACTTGAAATAACACGATATACACGTGACAGGATTAGTTAGTAATGTTTGTTGTAGTTATTTAACGTGAGCAAACCTTATTAGAAAACGAAACCGATCCTTCAACTGCCCAATTGTTTGATTCATCGTAGGATGAATATAGGAACAATGAGGGGGCAGTTTCCCTAGTTCCGTATAGGGCAACGGCAAGCTTTGAAAATTGAAAGATCAAGTTTGAAAACGAGCGAAGGGCATTATTATTGAACGGTAGTATCCGATCAGGCACATAACCCTTTACCATACTACCCCATGCAGGATAGGCAAGAGGAGGAAATCCCCTTGACTAACAAAAGGTTATGCGACCGATCGGGCTCTTATACTACCTATTGCTTTTTTCTAGTTCTTGCGATTTGTCCCTCTCCCAATACTGCCTAACACGGGTGAGAAATTATCTCCCGCTGTTGGGTTTATTTTTAGCATGCACCGCCTATTTCACACATTTGTTCTTCTCGTCATACTATTACTTATAGATCTCGGAGAGAACGACGGTGAGTGGTGCAAATACTGATCCCCACCAGTATAATTTAATGGATTCCCTCATTATGGGCTTTCTACACATTGATTGTTGTTTTTGTATTCTCCCAAACGCGGAAGTAACGATCTTTGATGAAGTTTGTCAGAAGCAGATAATTTATCAATAATTAGTTTTGATGACACTATTTATATTTTTATATTAAACCATCTCCATTTATTTATTAACTTTTCTATCACCAACAAACAGACATAACACATTGAACATTTTTCACTACAAATAATCGTCACTAACACACCTGAGCCATTTGTTGAGCACAAGGCCTGTTCATAAACCACGTAGACTCATTTTAGAAAATCTCAGACCCCCTCTCCTCCCTCGTAGACATTTCTTCATACATTTTTTTGAATTTTTGTATGGAGCGTAGACTTTGGTCAAACCCCCCTTCCCCCAGAAAAGTCTACGTGGTTTATGAATAGCCCCATACCGTGATGGGTGATAAAGCTGAACAGATGGCGGAAGTGTACTAACGTTGGAATGACATGGAATCGACTGTGCGCACTACCTGTGGCTATACTTCCAATTAAGAAACATTTGAAGTGACCGTTTAACCCTTATGTGTTCGACTAAAAAAACACCTTTAAGTGTTTGACCCGGGTAACCACGAAATTCAAATGATTTGTAACCCTGGCAATTATTTACCGATTTTAATGCTTTTGGCACCATTAGATTCAAAAACTCATTCGCTTTGTTATCGGCAATGACCATTTGGATTCATCTAGTCCCCGGAAATCCGGGTCTCCGGGGTTGTGGTCCGGTACGGAGACACAATTAGGTAAAAAAAAAATCAAAGCCCCCACCCCCTTCGGCCCCCCTTGCTATTATACAAAATGTTTTCATGCAAAAAGTTGTCTTTCAATTTTTACTAAAATGTCACTGAATTTCCTGTTTCAAAACAAACTTCGAAATTTCGTAATGTAAAACCTAAAAAGGGTTAATGCGTAATCGATGAAGAAACTGCAAGTGATAGTTTGTTTGTCTGTATTGACATATTTACATTTGTTTACTAACATTTATTTGTTTACTAGCATGGTGACATGAAAGTCACCACCCAAACCAAAAGATAGATCTTGATTTTTAGATTTAATTCACCGAACACATCATGTGATGTGATGTGATAGGAAGCCACCGCCAGTGCAGGACTTGCCATGGCGTATAGTTAGTTCTTATGGCAAGATCAAACTGTGCATAGCTGTAATCCTCACTATTTCGTTGTATGAAGGGCCAAAAACGGGGGTATGGACCCGTAAGCAGAAGAACTTACACGAAACGCACGGAAAGGATAGAGGATCTCCTTCCAACGGCAAAGGGTAAATGCACCCTTCTTTTTAGGGAAATGCTCCTTAAACTTTGGAAAAATGCGCCTTAGATGCATTTGCCCGGTATAATGCAATCGGAGGTATTAGCCTTCTGGTTAGCGCTTGCCGGGTGTTTTGGCGGGTCTTTAAGTTTCTGAATTTAAGAGTCGTCAAAACGAAATTGAGACCCGTCAAAACGACACTAAGACCCGTCGAAATGAAATTAAGACTCGTCAAATGAAATTTAAACCCGTCAAAACTACTCCGAAGATTGCGGAGCGAAGCTCCGTTATACAATCTTGAAGAAACTTAAGACCCGTCAAAACAACCGGCAAGCGCTAACCAGAGGGTAAATACCTCCGATTGCATTATATCGGGCAAACGCATCTAAGGAGCATTTTTCCAAAGTTTAGGGAGCATTTCCCCAAAAAGAAGGGTGCATTTACCCTGCTGCCCCTTCCAACCAAACGCTCTTATTACAGGAAATGAACAGTAAGCAGAACACATTAGGATTTCCGTCTGGTGGTATGTTAAAAATAGGGTTGGCAAACTCACTGGTAGACTGTCGGAAGATAATTAGACCTTTGCTGATCTCGATTTGACGATTTCCACCAAGGAATGCATAATTGTCATCCATGACTTTGGCCAGATAACCAAGAATCCCTCATCTAGCCTACACTTTGTCTGGCACCCTGTATTCCACCCTCACCCTTTGTTATTGAATGTAGGCATGTAATGTACGTAATAGAATATAATATATGTATTGACAAAATTTATCTGACAGCCATTGGGTTGTTACTGCAAAATAAAAATTGTATGTGTATTAATATCTAAATAGCCATGGAAAAGCTGAAAAGCAGAGTAGATCAGTCCTTTCAACAAAGATAAAATTTCAATGAAAAGATATTTGATTTGTTTTATATTTTTGAGAATCAACATACTATTCTATAGGTCGAAGAGAGCAGTTTAGTGGCCGAAGAGCCTGGGTCAATGATTTCTGAAATAATAATAATATATCTTTTCATAATTCCTTCACAATCACAAAAATTGCAACATAATATGATAAAAAGCTTGGTTATTTTTTTGAAAATTTGTTTAGTGCCCTCTTGGACCCCCTTATAATTTGTACATCATTTTGAAGGGCATCAGTTGTTGAATAAATTAACGTTAAGTTCAGCTGCTAATACCTGCTAACCTGTAATCTACACATCCTCGGAGATAGCTTAAAAAATGTATTAAATCTGACGTTAATCCTCTAAATGATGAGATAATGATTAGCAGTCTTCTACAAAAAAGTGTATTTTTAAAATACCAAAACCTTTGTAGAATATTTAAAAAATGTAAAAATTTAAATAAAAAGTTATGGTAAAAAACGAGTTTAGAGGGGGTATAACATTTTTCATTCTCTTTTCGCCCTACAATTTCGTCCAGTTAAGAGATAGAAAGTTAGTTTTTTTTTTATCTAGGTGTATACACCCTTTAAATCAAATTTGTTTACACAAAAATAAAGTACTCAAAAATGTAGAACCACTGTAGAAGACATCAATGTGCCATACCTAATAGTTTCGCCGCAAATACCCATGTCCCACTTTTTTTCATTTCGTTATTTACATTTTTACATTTTGTTTATATCTAGGTGTATACACCCCTTAAATTAAATTTGTTTACACAAAAAAAGGAATAAAAATATGTAGAAACATTGTAGAAGACATCAATGGGCCACACCTAATAGTTTCGCTGCAAATACCCATGCCCCACTTTTTTTCATTTCGTCCCACTGTGCGTCGTCTTGTACCAACCGGATTCCCGTCGAACACCATTTATGCAGGATAGTTGCCCGGCATTCTCGCAACATGTCCTGCCTAGCGTATCCTTCCAGATTTTTTTATGAATACTGGGTTCGCCGGCGAGTTGCGCGAGCGAAGGTTCAAGAATGCGAGAACTGAAAATATACCTTGCTTGAACACGATCTTCAGTCGCAGCCACTCAATTCCCTATTGTCGAGTAGACAACATTGCCCAGGCTACGCCAACCAGCTTCTCCATGCTGCAATGCTGAAAAAATGTGTAGATAACTACATTAGAAAAACTAATTAATGCGATATAACCACAATGGAACTGACTCTTAGCTTCGGGTCTTGACAGAGAATCCCTACTGAGCCCTTACGGCACGTCAAAAAAAAAAAACAATATTTAATGCCGGCCAGTTCAGCGCTAGGGTTGATTTTCCGAAGACATCATGTGTCTAAGGTTGATAGTATTCGAGTTATCAATATTTGTAGTGAAATTTGGACATTCGTACCATAGTGCAGTGGTTCAAAAGTCTTGCATATAAAAATATGCAGTTAAAAATAAGACAATTTTTCGGACCACCCGAATGCAGAAAGGGTCACCCTGATAAAAAATAAAAAAATACGAGTCTATAATTTTGGGATAAGGAACATAACTACCAATCATTATGAAATTCTGAAAGATCTGAAGTCTACAAAGATTGACGATATAAATAACGATATCATAATAAATTTAAACTCTCCTTCAAATCTAATCGTACTTAACCTAAGTTTAACAGTGATTGTTTTGAAAGAATTTCTTTGCTCAAAATATAGCATATGACGGTCGATCATTTTTACTGATATGAAAATGAGAAAATAAATATTCATTTAAATTGATATCAATTTCTGCATCTACCGCATTCCATACTACCGCAAAACAAAAAAAAAAGATATACACGGGCGCCAACTAAACAACACAAACAGCTATCCATTCGTTTGCACTCCAATGCCGCTCGTGCTCTCAGTGAGAGAGGTCAGATACATAAAACCCATTTGAGCTAACGGGCCCCCATTCCAACGGAAAACCCTACACAATTATTATCGTGGGTGTGAATTCCTTGGAAATCCAGAATTCGAAATGTTTTGATAATGATTATGGTGATATGATACCACCGGGAAACGTGTAAAAGATTCCCCAAGCAACATCGCTTCTCGTTTGGGTGGGAATTCCAGACGGTATTTATATTTATGGTGCTTGCTCGAGTGCTTTGTCAGATATTTAAAAGGAGTTTTGCAAGAAAAAATCTTTTTAGTCCGCGGTGTCTGCATAGTGAGGGGTTGCATTGGTCGATGGAGCGTTTGTATTTTCAGTAATAAGTTTTCATTTTATACACCTAAAAAAAAAATCCAGATGCATCACAAGTGTGAAATTTATTATTTCCAACTGAGTTTCTATCGTTATGTCGGAACTGTTGAACACTTTTGGTTTGAGATTTTTGCAAGTGATATTTTATGTGAATTGAGTAATTAAATTTAATTGTTTTCCGCTGTGTGTTGTAAAAACAACTTTAAATATAATAAATTAACGAATACTTTTGACACAAAACAACTTAATATTAAATAAATTCTAATTCAGACATTGTTTGATGCGTTACACATGTTGCCAACACTGCATAACTGTTCTTATAACAATCACATTGGCTTCATTTATCGACATGCTTTAAAATCCAACCGATAAAATGTTCAACCTTTGTATACACTCCAGGTTCACTTCTCACTCCGCAGATGTCCACACCATACGATACCACCCCGTACTGTATGAATTTGGATAGTTTTTTGTGAAAGTACTTCAGTGGCCCACCAGAATCTCCAGTGGCAATTATCCACTTTATCAACTCCGCTGGCACAAACTTGGCTGTCGTCCAATCTTAGAAAAGAGCTTAGATTTCGTATTCTGCTAGCACAGTCTTTTCTCGACACCAGTGGGACCTGCGCAAATCTCAAAACGTCCGAGCGTGTGTTCATTTCGGTAAGGCTCCAGCCAGACACAATCAAAGTGGATGGATGAGCGGCTCATTGCTCCTTGCTTCAGTCCGGGAGACAAAATCGTACGATTTCCTGTAGTAATAAAGTCGGTTGAGCCGTGAATGTTTAGGCAATGAAAATTAGTGTAGACTAACTGGCTCCTATAGTGGCTGGCCGCTCAAGTCGGAGAAGTGCTATGTCGTTCTTTTTATAGCGTGGGCTATATTGTGGATTGGATGAAACTTTTGTGGACTACAATGTCCTGTGGTGGAGGTGCACAATCCCGCTGTCCTTCCGGAATGATACAATACAACTTCCTGGTTGATGTTATTTTCTCCCAGCCGCACCTGATTTTCTGAAACATTAGATAGGTTATTTGTGCTTCAAGTTTGAGTAAAGCCTCTTACATTTTGCCACTGTAGACACAATGAGCCGCCGTAAGGATGAATCTGCGACTAATAAGTGTTCCGCCACAAACAAACTTCCCCCGTTAATGTCTTGCAGTAGTGCCATCCATGGAAATTCGAAAGGCTTTGCCAATTTACCGAACGAAATTTTGTCAACCGTTTGAGTTCCACAGTTTTCACTGTTCATAGCTGACGGACAGCAAACGCTGTATACCTTATAGAAGACCAATCAAATGTTTAATGTTGAACTCATTAATTGGAATACTCAGCATTTGATAAATATACATACCGTTTGTTGGCCATTTTTTTCAGTATTGCAAAGCTTACTCCTTGCCGTATTTCTAATTTTTTCGGGCCATTTGCTTGTCGTTTGGTTTATGTATTGTTTGAACATTGGACATAACTCAAGATGGACGCAAAATTCATTGTGAGTACACAAATTTAGGCCTTGTCCTGAAATAGCGATTGATTTTTTTGTATTTATATAAAGCGTTAAGTTTTAAATTACCCACCTGTAATTACTAGTTGAATAAATAGGCTTACGAGTACAATTAATCTCATTGTTGCGAGAGACGCTGGCGGAGTATTTGTTGTGATTTGTTTGGATATTCAATGACAAGTTCTTATGAATGAAAACCTCCCCCCAGCTATGCATCGGGTTTATATGTGCTGTTGATCATGCCAGCGAGCTCGCGCAAACATTTCTGAATTTCGTAAAGTGGTGGGAGCACGTTGGGATTTTCTTTAATATCTGGTTCTTCTAGGGGGCTCATCTTGTTACATTGTATGCGTACATATGTTTTTTTTTCTTCGGTTATAATTAATCAAATTGCTGGAAATTCTATTGTCATCTTTGTATTTCCTCTCAAAATAGATTAACATTAGTAAAGCTTTTTTGCAACATTTTCCAATAGAATTTGGAATTATTATTGTAGATGAACCCTATACTGTATGATTCAGCTATCCTCAAATTAATATTAATGTAACGTAAAAGTGTGGTCTACTACTCATCAAAATGAGTCATTATTTGTTCCATCTCTTAACGACTGCGTCATTGGTATCTTATCTGAATTCTTCATTTTATGTTGTATTTTTTACATGTAGGTTGGCTGAACAGTTTGGATCCTAACAACGAAAATAATTGTTTTTCCATTCAAAGTTGACTATATTTATCAATATAACCTCCATCAAGAGCAACACAATCATTCCAACGCCACTCTTAGAGCAACAGTACCGTTCGTTGTCATTTGGGCAAGTATTTTGATCACGCACAGCGCTCTTATTTTGAATTGGTCACTCTTTTCCACACCGGTCATTGTTATCATAGTGTTCATAATACCTACTCACCGCTGCCTACATCGGTGCAACTAAAAAACTGGCAATATGCTCCAAATTGTTTACAGTACCTTTTAGAGATCAGTGAGAGTAAATTTAAAATGGATAATTTTTCGATGTTTGAATTGGATTCAAGTGACGACGATCCAGACAGGCAAAATCAATCGCGCACCCGTTTAGGAGGTCGCGCGTTGTTTTGCAATTTTAAACATATTTGATTATCTTTTTTGAAATTTCATTTCCACTCGTTTGTGCTAAACTAAATGAAGCACAATTTTTGGGAACAAACCATGTTGATAAATCTTGTAGTTTTTACATGAGTCCGCTTCTACTGAAAAAAATTGCAAAAAATATAAGACATTGCCTCAATTTTCAAGTGCCCAGCTCCGTATTGTTCATTTTTTTTTGGAAATTGAAAACGGTGCATCGATAGCAAACTCTTCAAAGAACAATTTGGCTACAACATATTTTATATATTATTCACAATTATTAGCGAATGTGATTGCAAGCCGAAGTTAAATTAGTATTTTATTTCATAAATTTAAAGGGCGATACGGTCAAAATTTGGTCAATATCAACTTGACGTATTTCTTTCAATTTTGCATTTAAAAAACCTGAACACCCCTCATTTTGAAGGTGTGTGTGTGTAGAATGTTGCTCCTATTTTGATTTTGGAATTCACTCTTCAGTTGTCAAAATGCCGTCCAAGCAAGAAGAGCAGCGTATCAAAATTTTGCTCGCGCATCGCGAAAATCCGAGCTACTCGCACGCAAAGTTGGCAAAATCGCTAAAAGTTGCCAGATCAACCGTTACAAATGTAATTAAAGTGTTTGGGGAACGTTTGTCGACAGCCAGGAAGTCTGTCTCGGGGAAATCGAAAACCGGAAGCCGCTGAGACGACAAAGAGAGTTGCCGGTAGTTTCAAGCGAAACCCTAACCTATCTCTCCGAGATGCCGCAAATAAGCTTGGTGTATCGTCTACAACCGTGCATCGAGCCAAAAAACGAGCCGGACTATCGACTTACAAGAAGGTAGTGACTCCAAATCGCGATGATAAACAAAATACGACGGCCAAAGCGGGGCGATCCCGGAGGCTGTACACGACGATGCTGACGAAGTTTGACTGCGTGGTAATGGACGACGAAACCTACGTCAAAGCCGACTACAAGCAGCTTCCGGGACAGGAGTTTTATACGGCAAAAGGAAGGGGAAAGCTAGCAGATATTTTCAAGCACATGAAACTGTCAAAGTTCGCAAAGAAATATCTGGTTTGGCAAGCCATCTGTACCTGTGGCTTGAAAAGCAGCATTTTCATAGCTTCCGGGACTGTCAACCAAGAAATTTACGTGAAAGAGTGTTTGAATAAACGTCTCCTGTCACTTTCCTTTCCTGTTCCGTACTGTTTTGGCCGGATTTGGCATCTTGCCATTACGGTAAAAAGGCCATGGAGTGGTACGCCGCCAACAACGTGCAGGTGGTTCCCAAGGACAAGAACCCTCCCAACACGCCAGAGCTCCGCCCAATTAGAGGGAAATACTGGGCTATTGTCAAGCGGAACCTAAAGAAGACCAAAAAAACTGCTTAGGACGAGCAGCAGTTCAAGGCAAACTGGCTTTCTGCGGCGAAGAAGGTGGACAAGGTGGCTGTACAAAATCTGATGGCGGGGGTCAAGCGTAAGGCCCGGCAATTCGGATTTGGAAAAGCGGAAACATAACTGAATATTTTTCCTGAATTTTATACTAATTGAACTTGAAAAAGAAATTTAATTTGATTTTTTAGATAAAGGATTTCACCGATTTACACGCGTTTTCCCTTGACCAAATTTTGACCGTATCACCCTTTAAGATTTATCATCCAAAATTGTGCACTTTCCATTTGCAAAATGCTCGCGACGAAGTGCACGGCAGCATTTTGTTATTTTTTCGAGTTGTTGCTGTGTATATTTTGGTGCACGCTGACGATTCCGATAGATTACGTTATGTTTTCTCAAAAATCGATGGACTGTCATGTTTGAAACCTGACATTTTCGTGCTAATTTGCGTGTTGATTGGCCAACCTTGTTTTCAGCGCTTGACAGCAGTTTTTTCGTTTTTCTGGCACTCAATTTTGTTGGGCGACCACTTTTATTTTTATTTTCCGGTTCTTTACCATCACGACAATCTTTCAAAACACGGTATATTGTTGATTTTGATATTGGCTCGTCTTTGAACACGTTCAAAAGCATGCATTTGATAACATAAACTCAAACGCTACATTAGACTTGAACGTGAAGAAAACGTAAAATGTGGCACTTAATATCTAATGGCAGATTAATTAAATCTTACATAAGAATTATCATTTCATACAGATGCCGCATATTTGACACATCTGATATATAATTTTAGTTATGGTTATAGCAATAGTGTTTTACACAATATTTTTTTATAGTGCACATAATGTATTTTGGATAAATCTACACAAGTATTTGAATATTACCATTTAATTTGAGTACATTTGTACGAGAGTGCAACATCTCTTATATTTGTTTTGTTTTTGAGTTCCGGAATCATCGGTGGGGCAAAGTGAATATCAAACACTTATTAAGGGCAAAGTCAGTCGAGGATCTGAGAATAACGACCGATTTGAAAATAATTGAATGAACTACTCCAGCATAATGAACCAATCACCAACACATCTGCACTATGGTACATAATGAACATTTTATAATTCTTTTTTGTTGATATATTTTGCCAGAGAAGTATTGTTATCATAAAAAAACTAAGAATGATGTAAAAAAGATTCTCAGAAGAGATCTTCTCTAAAAATATTCCAATTTGTTCTCCGGTACTTTTCTAAATCTTATTCTCATATTGGCAAATAAAATCACCGCTGACATTCTCCTATTGCTACGCTCACGTAGATCTTGTTCATATATAGTCAAATATTTCCAGAATATTCTCATTATATTCTGATCAAAGTACAACAAGATTCCTTATATTGTTACATATTTTTGTTCAAGAACGTGAATCCAGCAGTTTTTATTTCATAGGGAAATGGATATGAAACTAAATATAAGTATATGAATATAAATCACATTTTCATAGACTAAATAGAATAAAATTATTTTGATATCCTCCATTCGTAGCGAGGAAAATAATAGCTGAATAATATTTAACGTATCAGAAACACTCAAACGGCATAATGGCACAGACCCACTCTGAACATCGAAGTGAACTCAACTCTGTTCCTGCATTCATCCCTAGGCATCCGTTTGTATGTAGAAGTGCGCATGAAAACATGATGCTCTTGCACCCCGGATTACTCGAAATTCATATGCAAAACTGTGTTATATTTTTATCATCAAAAGATTGCCAAGAAAATTTGCAATCTTATGGTACCAATAAAAGTACATAAAACAAGATTTCATAGCATACTTTTTTGGATTTCCAAAACAACCTAAAAACGTTCCACGCTATGGGAGCTGCGAGCCGTGGGAGGTGGAGGACGAAAAAAAAAAAATTATAACCTAACAGCAACAGCAGTCTGTTCATTTCGTTTAGGAAGAATTGTACATCGAAGAGGGTTATTTTGAAACGCCGATAACGTGGCATCTGTATATTTCAGAATGAGGAAGTGCGGGGAAGATGTTTGTTCAATTGATACAATTTATTCTTTTTTTTCAAATCATTAGTCTGATTATTGAACCTTGATTATTTCAAAACTGGCTAACATTTTAGTTAAAATCGTTTGAACTTTATGCATCGTTCTATATTCCATAAGCAACGTGTCACTTGTTGAATTCAAGTGGATATTTCATATGTTGGAAAAATCATCACAAATTTCGACGCTAGGAAAACATCAGCCTCTGCATAAGATTTAAAACAAATCTTTGTTTTTTTTTCCTGTAACCAAAATTTGTATTGTATTGGCCAGACGATGTATCAATTTCAGGAAAATTTGCAGACTATTTTCATCGACCACCTAACTAACTAACTTGAAGTTAATTAATCCATATCAGAACCGTTTCACCCATATTTCAAATAAAATGAATAATTGTAGGTATATTATAGATCAGAATGTTCAAGTGTTTTTACGAAAAGTTGTCTAAGTATTAAGTATATTTTGAGAAAATTAAAACAAACGGTCTGACGACATTTTAATGTGCCTGGAAATTTTTAAAATAAAGTGTTCTTAACCATTTGGAATGTTCTCAAAAATTGATTTTAAAAAAAATAAAATTAATAATATAATAATATGATTCAATCAAATTATAAACACATAACTTTCAATTTGAAAAACACATGACTTAGTCATTTCAAACAAATATATATATATATAATTTGCAGTAAAATTGCTCAATTTTTTTTAAATATTTTTTCTTTGAGTTTTGGAATATTTTTGAGAAAGTTTAAATAAATCGTTCAAAAACCTAGTTCATATTAAATAATATAATCGCCATCATTTTAAATATTACTACCTCCTAAAAATAGGCAGTTTTTCGTAAGCTTCAGGATAATATCAAGTGTTTTTCAACTGACGCATTTTTTTGGACGAACACGTTATAAGTCAAAACATTAAAGTATTTATGAATAATTTTTCTTAGTTTAAAGCCATTCTAAGAAATCTTTAAAAAAATCTTTTGACAAATTAAAAATATCTGACATAGATTTGTTGATTGCAGTATTGTAAGTCTAAAAGTTCAAGTTATGTTTATTTTCTTTGTGAAAAATATATTTAAAAAAAAATTGAAAGGATAATCTGACGTTATTTTGATACGCCTGATAATTTACGAAAATAATCAAATACATATGAAATAATTTGAAAAAAAAATTCCCTATAGTATTCTCAAGTAAATTTGTGAATACGTAAGTCAAATTTATAAAGTTGAAACAGGTTTAAAGCAAAAAGAATGAATTATTTTTTAGGTTTCATGAATATTTAACGGAATCTGAAACAAATCATCGGACCACCTTTTGAGATACCTGGTGAATCAATGCAATAATTAAACATACAAAATACAAAAAAAAGTTTGAATAAAATAGCTTACGAAAAATTTTATTCTCAAATTATTCTTGTATTTGTGTAAACAATTCTTACCACAAAAGTTCAACTCAGTACACGCAAAAGTTCCACGCCGCAACAAAAAAAAAACAATTTTTATTATTTTGGAATGATTTGCAAAAATTTCACGAAACTATATTAAGGCATTTTGATGATAAACTATCAAACATTATAGAATTCCAATAAACATGGATGTTAAGTAAAAAAACAAGCTTAATACATTCTAATTGAAAAAAAAACCGTGACTAATATTTTCTATACTTTTTTATGAAGATAATTATAATGTTCAAGATTTTCATGATATTCTAAGAAAGTCCGAACAAATAATTTGGTGACATTTTTATGGATGTGTAAATTTTCCACTACAATTTAATACGGCATAATTTTGTAGACGTGTTTATATATTGTAAGTTTTATATTTATCTAATTTGACGATTTCTGGTTAATATATTGGGTGTCACCCCCCCCCCCCCCCCCCCCAAACATTTAAGAATTTTTATGAATATTTTTTTTAAGTTATCAAATATCCAAAGAAAATTTAAGGAAATCATCTAACGCGATTTTGATACACCTGACAATTCTCTAAAATAATGAAACGAGTTTGACATGATTTGAAATAAGCTGTATTAATTATTTCTTGTTGATAGAATTGTACGTCAAAATTAAGTATGTTAAGTATAAAAGATTTGGTATAGTCATTGTAGATAAATATTTATTTTGGATATGTGTACAGAGAATTTTATTTTGATTTGGCTTGAGAATTTTTGATAAAATTAAGTTTTGATTTTTTTTAAAATAGCTGACTTATACATTTCCAATGAAATGTAGTTTTGATCAAAACGATTGAGTTTATCATATAATGATATGTTTTACAATTATTCAGAGGATATTTGCAAAAATCAGAATAATTTTACTGTAGCTGTCAGAACTTTGAAAAAATACGCCCATTTTGAGGAATTTGTTAAAAATTCATTCAGGACATTCGGAAAAATTCCAAAATATTGCTCAAAATGATACTTGAATAGAGTATCGCTAAATCATTGAGTCAAAAATCTCAAGACAAATTTTTTTCGAAAATTTTCACTCATCATCATATGATTTTCTTATATTTTACAGAATGATCTGGAACACTATGAAAGTCATTCAAAAAAATTTAGCTAACTAGTTATTGAGAAACAAAATAAAAACATATTTATTCCTTCAGAAAATTCACTAGGAACATCATATTTTCATTAGATGATTAATTTTCATAAGAAAATTATCCATAAAAATACATTAACATTACCTCCCACTATATTTTACCTGATATAAGCTCAGGCATATATCTTCAAAATTTGGTCAAATGTATTTGTTCACATTAGAAAATCCCAGGTTGATGTGCCTGTTGAATGTTACAGGAAAAAGAAAAAACAAAGATTTGTTTTAAATCTTATGCAGAGGCTGATGTTTTCCTAACGTCGAAATTTGTGATGATTTTTCCAACATATGAAATATCCACTTGAATTCAACAAGTGACACGTTGCTTATGGAATATAGAACGATGCATAAAGTTCAAACGATTTTAACTAAAATGTTAGCCAGTTTTGAAATAATCAGTTCAGACTAATGATTTGAAAAAAAGAATAAATTGTATCAATTGAACAAACATCTCTTCCCCCGCACTTCCTCATTCTGGAAATATACAGATGCCACGTTATCGGCGTTTCAAAATAACCCTCTTCGATGCACAATTCTTCCTAAACGAAATGAACAGACTGCTGTTGCTGTTGGTTATAACTTTTTTCTTGGCTCTTAGTTCTCCACCTCCCGCACCTCGCAGGTCCCATGAAGTGCCACGTAAAGGACTGTTGTGAAGTCCGGGGGGAGGGGGGCGTTGCCCCCCGGTAAGTTCCGATGTTTTTATGTTTTGAATTTAATTATATGTTTTAATTAATTATTTCAAAATATTATTATCTAATTGGTAGCACGGAAAGTTGGCGTGAAAACATTTTATGTGAACTACAGTAGTTGTCACTCCAGTACTAATCAAGTCACTGACACCCAAGTCACTGTAACTGAGTAGGACGAAATGTGTGGTAGATGGTTGTCAGGTTGCACCATAGCCCCCAATAAGAAGCCCGAAGGAGATTTGACTCGGTTACAAAACGAGGAGAAAAAAGAGCGTAAAATTGACATCCATGAGAAAAATGTTGTAATTATATAATAGTTTTTAAAATAGTAACGAGTAACAATTTTATTACAATATTTTTCCTTTAACCTAGAACCCAACCTATGTAGCCTAAAGTATCTAAAAACTAAGCCTAAGCACACAACAGTCAAAACTGGTTTCAGCAGCCTCTATTGTGACTTAATTGAGTCACAGGCCAGTCACCTTTACTGGGTTGAAACAAATGTGCTACTAGGGAAAGATCTCTTAATCTATAATGTTAGCTATTGGATAAGCATTGATTGATTTTTTTCCCCCGCTAGCTGAAAGTTGAAGAAGCTATGCTCAATAAAATGTTCAGTTCTTGGTTAATCAAAAAACTGAATATTCAAACCTATCCTACTAAGCTTCAGAAGCCAAATAATACTAGATTAGAAACACAGTTGATGGTTAGAAGAAAGTGTCAACGAAAAATATTTATTTAATGAACTATATGCAGGCATGGGTTCAAACCGCCCCGTTACCTCGCTTTCCCCGTTTTGGAAATGCAATTTCGTATTATTGAGAAGAATATGTTGATCATATCTTACAGTTTGATTCAGCGTGTGAGAAGCAGAACAGCAAGCTAGTCCAGGGAGAGAAGTTGCAGTTGTCTTATCATATTTAAAGAATTTATCCGTTTTAATGAGCATGAGCAGGATAATGAGCATGATTGACCGCCCCGAAGTTGTTATTCCCGTTACTGCCAGTTCAGCTGTTATTACTCAGAAGATCAACAGATGATGCAAACATGCTCAATGTGTAAAAAACTTGAGTGATCCCAAACTAAGGCAATACCGGCGCTGGCCTCGCCCGAATGCAGGTCAAATAAGGAAAGGGTAGGAATGCGTTAACGTTTATTTGGACGTTTTATTGGAAGCCGAGACCACCGCCGCACTTCCACGAGAAATCACTGGGATTTTGGATGACAAGATTGGGTGGCAGCAGGGTTCGTTTTGGTAAACAATAAGCTGAATTCACGCTTCGTTTAGTAAAATATTTAAATACTAGTACCGATTTCTGATTCGAACCGATTACAACAGTAAGGATGCTTGGGGCCACACACAAAGTGTAATGGTGTTTTTTCATTGAAAAAACAAGGTGATTTTTTATAATGTTGGAAATCCGATTTGATCTGAGTTAAACCAATAATAAGGATGCTATTGGAGCCACTCACAAAGTGTGATGGTGGTTTTCCGTTAGGAAAACAAGGATAATTTTATGAACGCTTGAGAGACGCTTTGTTGTTCTCTTACTGTGCTCACTCGATCACTCGTTACACCGAATTATAGATAACCGAAACAACACGAAACGCGCCATGCTCGATAGGAAAATAGTGCGTAATAAAGCATCGACACAACCTTTCACAACCGATGCTCGAACCAAACTCTGTTTTCGTAACTTACAATTTTTACTACTGTATTCTACAATCTATTGCACTGCTGTAACTAATAACTGTATCAATCAAGTTGAAGTGTCTAATGAACAATCTATGCTAATCCATTAAAAATTGCAATTGAGGGATTTCGCAAAAATAAGAGTCCGTAGATGCATTTTGTGCCTTCTGGTAACTATATGTTTCTATTGATATCCTTGCTCATCGGTTTAATACCAACCGGGAGAGACTTGGCCTTATACAAATGGATTTCATTATCTCCAGTCCGCTCAACCAATCGCAACGTTTTGTGATAGATTGGACGGATTATTATAATTTGAGATAACTCCATGCAGATGTCTTCCAAGTTTGGCAGATCGACAAGCAATCGGTGGAGAGTTTAGAGGAAGACCGGAAGAATAAGCGATGGTTCTGCGCGGGTTTATAAACAGAAGAACCTTCATAACAAAACGAATCATCGGATAAAATACATACGGTTTTTTTTTAATTATAAGCAGTCTAAAGCAGTTATTTGATTCATTTTATCCAGAAGTACCATAAATGGACATTCGAAAGTTTTTCAAAAGTAAGTATAATATTTTCCAGCATGTAATTAAAAAAAACAAGCAAAAAAAACAAAACGAATGTTTTGTCATGCAGCTGAAATAACCACGAATAGAAAAATATGCAAAATGGTTGTATTTCTCGAATTTGAACAACAATTTTAATGTAATTCAATGATACACCGTTTTGGTTTCATACTACTCAGATACACACATGATTGCTACATATACCGTGTTTCGACAGAACGTGTTTCAGTTGGATCATATCAGATAAATCGGTTCAAATTTCAAAACGCAGATGCAGATGTGTATATAAATTATTTTTAAAATATTGAGGAATAGCTGTTGGAACGCATATGAATTTCTATTCGTCATTGATGAATAAAATTTCTTAAATTATTTACTAACTACTCGTGTGTTGAGAATGCAAGTAGCAACAATTCAGCACAAAAAACACAGCTTGCTTACATTTGTTACTTACGTCGTTTTAAAAGGTTATGTTTGATGTTCCTGTTTAGAAAATATCAGATAAAATAATTATACTTAAGGTGAGCAAAGGGGACACAAACCATAAGCTATAAACCACCAAAACTCAAAATGTATGTTTGTTAAAAGTTAATCACTTATTATTTGAACAACCATTAAAAAAATATAATCTATTCAAACATGGTGAGTAAAAAACGGTGTTTCTTCTGTGTTGCTTTGGGTGAGAGGGTCGTGGATGAAAAGTACATTTTCAGTACAAACTGCAAAGAAATTCGGTGGTTATTCTATACAAAAATCCAATATGACCCGTTAAATGTTTGGCATTCAATGTGGTTTGAATTAAAAACATGGGAAAATCGAAAGTTTTAAAATCGTTTTTTTTTATTCCTGAACAAGCCTAGAATTGTTTAATCTTGTTGCAAGAAACGGACGGGTATTGTCAAATACTTTGGGTGAGAGTAATTTTATGAAATAAAATGCTAATTTGACTTCGGCTTGCAATCACATTCGCTAATAATTGTGAATAATATATAAAAATATGTTGCAGCCAAATTGTTCCTTGAAGAGTTTGCTATCGATGCACTGTTTTCAATTTCCAAAAAAATGAACAATACGGAGCTGGGCACTTGAAAATTGAGGCAATGTCTTATATTTTTTGGATTTTTTTTCAGTAGAAGCGGACTCATGTAATAACTACAAGATTTATCAACATGGTTTGTTCCCAAAAATTGTGCTTCAATTAGTTTAGCACCAACGAGTGGAAATGAAATTTCAAAAAAAAATAATCAAATATGTTTAAAATTACAAAACAACGCGCGACCTCCTAAACGGGCGCGCGACTGACTTTGCCCTTAAGGGAGATTAAAAGGAACGCCACGATCCGCGGACGTACCCTCATCGCAGGCGCCGTTTGGGGCAGTAAATGTAAGGGCGATACATATAGAACCCCCATTTACACCTGGGTAGACTTTGGTACCTGGTAGAATTGTACAACACAGTGATGACTGAAATGTGTAAAGTAGACAAGACGTTAATGGAAACAAAATTGAAGTATACAGCAATCATTGCCGGAGAAGTTTTACATGTTCTGGAATGTAAACCGGTATTTGTTACTCCTAGATCAGACGATACTTGCTACCAGGAAATACAGGTGATGTTGAATCATCGATCAATGTTTATTGCTCCGGTGTCTGGAATTTTGCAGAACAGAGGCACAGAAATTGACTGTACCACTCTGCTACCGGCTTAATTTCAAATAGGCGGAAGATGGTACACAACCGATAGCCGCCTTAGAGAAACGACAGCACCATTAACATTGACTACTGATATAGTAACATCATGGTTATATACACCTCTCCCAAGTTTAATGCAAAGCGGGGTATACGACGCTGATAGCGTAGCTAAAATGAGAAATATGATTTATGAACAAGGAGATAGACGAATAGCATCGAATGTGCTCCACAAAAATTTAGTGGGACAGAATCCAGCATTTCAAGGATTCCGTTTTAAGGCACTTGTGTCAGAAAATATCGTAGCAAACATAATCGCCAAATATTAACTCCCCCCCCACCACCACATCTACATATGTAAAAACCCAACAAGACAGCCCCAAAAATACCATTCCACCAACACAAAAACACTACCCACCAATCTCACAACCACCTTTTGGCCGGCATAAAAACAACTACAAAGCATATATACCTTTGTAGGAAAATATCCCTCCTCTGTTTCTTCCCTCCCCCCCCCACCCACCGAACAGCCACACCGCAAAAAATAACCCCCTCCCCTAAACAAGAAAGAAAACAACACACTTAGAAGTAGAAGAAGAGCCAGGTGTACCAATAAAGACTGTATTCGATGAAATTTGGACACACGCAATTGTTCGTAACTTTTTAGCGTGTGGGTAAAAATTATTGAAATTTTAACTGGATGTATTTCATTGTGTTATGTCAATTGTGTAATGAGTTTCGTGAACATCGGTCGAGTGATTTCAGTGATGGCTTCGAATGAAGAAATAGTGCGCCAACAAATGTTGGGCACTCTCTTCGAAAACCTAAACGCTTCTCATCAATGGATCGGAAAACAGCTCGGAATCGCACATTCAACCGTATCTCATGTGATCAAAACGTTCAAAACCGTAAGACAACCAAGCGGAAAAATGGTAGTGGCAAAAAACGTGGCACATCAAATCCGGAGAAGGCCAGGATGGTTTTGAACCAATTTAAGCGTTATCCCAACATTTCGATCAGGGATGTTGCGAAAAAGGCGAAAGTTTCAGTTTGTTTTGTGCAGAAAACAATGAAACGTTCTGGATTACATGTGTACAAGGTCCAGAAGGCACCGAACCGGAGCGTTAAACAGAACTCGGTGGCCAAAACTCGTGCAAGAAAACTGTACAGGGAGTGGCTCACAAAACCGTTCTGCATTGTGATGGACGATGAGACCTACATTAAAGCCGACACCAAACAAATGCCAGGACAGGAACACTACGTCGCCACCTCTAAGTTGGCCGTTCCGGAGAGTGTACGGAAGAAGAAACTGTCGAAATTCGCCAAAAATTCCTTGCCTGGCAAGCGATCTGCGGATGTGGCAAAATGAGTTAGCCCTTCATCACCTCTGGGACCGTCAACGGACAAATCTACAAGGACGAATGCCTCCAAAAACGACTTCTGCCCTTCTTGAGATCTCACGATGGCCCGACAATGTTTTGGCCGGATTTGGCATCTTGCCACTAAGCCCGGCCCGTCTTAGACTGGTACAAAGATAATAATGTAGTTTTTGTACCAAGAGACGTCAACCCTCCAAACACTCCGGAACTTTGCCCAATTGAAACATTTTGGGCAATCATGAAGGCAAAGCTCGTTAAAACTCCAAAACTGATAGAAAATGAACTTGAACTAAAGAAAGTGTGGTTAAAAGTAAGTAAGCAAGTCGGTCCTATCATTGCCCAAAATTTGATGAAAGGGGTCAAGGCAAAGGTGCGGGCATTTGGGTTGGGAGAAGAGGTTCAATAAACCAATGATGTCAAAACTTAACCATTTAGTAGACCCGTAACGCTGGTAGATCACCTTTTCGTGGTGCGTTACGGGGTATCAGATCTACCACCGAACCCTAGTCTGAATTAATTCAAATTAGGGAACATATTTGTTTTTGTAGTCAAAGGAACATATATTAGTCCTTATTACATTTTATGTCTTGTGAAAAGTGACAATACTCGGATTGCCCGGGATAAATAGGAAACATGGATGTTTTCATTTATGTGTTTTCTATTTTTTTTTTTTATTTTATAATTTTTTAAGTTTATAAGACGGGTTTTGAGACATGGTACAAACGGAGTCTTTGTTTGTTTTGTATCAACAATCCGTTTTGTGCGGACAAAGGAGCGCCCCTTTGAAGACTACTGTCGCTCACAAAGGGTTTAAATAGCGGAAACTTTCAATAAAACTCGACTCATTGCCAACAAAACTAACAATGACAACTGTAACAACACCGAATACTTCATCATTTCTCAATAGTGATGAAGTAACTCGACATGCACTAAACAAAGGATACGGGATATACTTACAATAGATCAAATTACTAGTCGCAGTGGTTTATGTCCCGAACAGAGGAAACAAAAAAACCATTTAGTAGTACTTTATTTTCAGAAAGTTTGAAAAGAATCGGGCTCAAGGAAAATTTTTGGTGACCTATTTTGTGTGTCCAAATTTCATCGAATACAGTCTTTAGCTCGTTTATACCCAAATCTATACCCGCGGAACAGCAAAGTGTAAGTAAATCTTAGTCGATTTACGGGCTCCGGAATGTCACCGCGTGCCAATTAATTTCGATCTAGCATTAAAAGGTTATAAGCCATCCATATCGTCATAGAAGAGTATCCCGACGTGGACTCTAAATTCAAGGATAAGAAATGAAAAGCAGGACGAAAACGAATGGTTGGAGTTTACATAATTAGCTACATCACTCGGGCGAGAACGCTTCACGCACCCGAGATAAGAAAACACGCCCACGCGCAGCTAATGAGCAGGCGTGATTATGTTAAGCATATCCTTTCTCTGTTTGGCCTTAAGCCAAGGATATGACCTAAGTAGAAAACAGCACAAATGTTGCAATTTATCTTGAGTTCGTTTTCAGACTCGATTTACGAAATAGAGACAAATATACAAGCATAAAGAAAATTCCCAGGTCTGGAAGGGACACAGAATGCAAGGGTAATAAAACTAGGTAAACCTCTTCAACGACGAATGTAGCGTCACCTAGAATAAGGCCGAATGATAGAATATCAACGGCATTTGATAGGTTATGGAAAGTTCCAGAAAATTACATAAGAACTTCTAGGAGTATATACTTTGTTATAAATCGAGAATTCAACTCGATCACTATTGTATGATATTTTTTAAATAAATCAAGTTCGACTTAAGGAATCTGCAACCATAGTATATCTTTAGTTCGAAGTTCCATGTTCCGGGATAGATCTGCAACCACAGAATCTTTCTGCAGAATTCTGAAGCTGGGACGAGTTAACTGCAACCATAGTCTGCTCGTACTAGAGTTCGAAGCTCACTCCCTAATTCTTTGTTAATTCGAGAACTCGTCGGAATCCTCGTTAGGACTCAGTCAAAAATAGAGGTTAAAACTCCAGGCCGTTGGAGAAGCGATCTCGAAGTTTGCACTGAAATAAGTGTTGTACGAAAAGTTTGCCTTTCCCCCACAATAAGAAAAAGTGTCGTTTTCGCAGCGACACCTTGTCATCTGACAACTGAACTACCTACGGTTAAGTATGAGTTTATAGCTTATATAGGTAACGAAAACAAACGCCTACAAATACTAGACCTCTCTTGTCATCTGACAGGAATACAATAACGAACAAATACACCAAGCACATTAAAGGAAATAAACAAATCTACTATAAATACTAGACCTACTGCGATGATCTCTTCAAGTCAGGCACTCAAAAAACAGTTCGGTATTTGCAAGAACAACGAGAACATCCCTCTCTTCTAACAACAACTGGCCCAACCGGAAACTATCTCATGTAGTGATTTTGAGGAGGAAGGAACTAAGACAGTAACGACTAACCTACCAACCAGTGTCAAGGCAAGTCTACAGCAAGGGAAATATTTCACTGCTAGTGATTTTGAGTCCTCATCTCAAACCCAGAATGAGTCCGTTCCTTCGATCGGTACTATCGGCGAAGATTTATAGAAAACAGATGAGAGTTAATTGAATCCATTGCAAATGTGTTATAAAATGTTTTAGTTGGTTTCCAAATGGTGATATGTATGTATATATTTTTTATATTTTCTTCTGAGCCCCTTCCAAATTATCTTCAACTTCTAAACCACATCTGAAACATGTTATTAATGTACATGTGGCTGCTGCTTTGGATCGCTGCAAAATGAGTGATTGAAATGAGGTAATTAGGTAACTTCTATAGAGAAATATTTGGGACACGACGTTTCAACATTACTGTTGAACAAAGAGTCCATTAGAAATTCGTGTGCAAAAGCACAATGAGCTGAGAGCAACATTCAAACCACAGGTTAACTTAACAGTTCACTGGTATTCAAAGCTGCTTCCTAGTATGTTGTCTAAATCCATCCTCAAAACTGAAAGATAGGCTATAGTTGTATCTGGAGATGGCATCCGTAAGCTATTTCAGTAAACACAAGGTCACATATAATAACAGATATGAGTATAACGTGAAGGCGATATGTGTACATTCAACATGGAGTTAAATGAACGAATGAACGTATATCTCCTCCACGTTGTACTCATATGCTTTATCATATGCGATTTTGTGTTGATTCTGTAGCTGTTCACTTATCCATTCAACATTCAACAGGATTACAACAAGCAAAAGCTGTGTATTTTGCAGTTGTCGATTAAAGTGTGATAATTTTTGATATAGCTTCAATTTTACTATTGATAATTTCTAAACTATTCCGTTATTCGTTTTAGGACTATGTTTACACATCATTTGATCGTCACTGCATCCAACACCGGTCGAAAGAAAGGTGCGTGTCCAGCATCTAAATAAAATGTTTTAAAAGACAGCTCATTAAACTTACATGAGCTGTCGGTTAACAAGGAATTCAAGGTACTACAATTTAAATCAGCACAATCTCCAAATTTTGAGATATTTAAGCGGTTTCAGACGGAATGGCACCGCATAGAAACATCTATAGACTGTTCCAGAAAGTATAAGCACACTTTCAAAATAACAAAAAAGTCATGTTTTTTTTTAGTTTTAATAATTTTATTTGGCAAATCGTATTTGTAATTGTGTTTTATATTATATTTTACTCTCGTTTAATCAAAATATTTAATCATAGCCAAGACTCCTAACTTTTTCTCGAACATGACCCATAAGCTTCTGCACAGTGGTACTTCTCACCATTTTGACCACTTCTGGCCAATCTTTTTTAAATTTTTGGATGTCGTCCGCTGGTTTTATGAATTTTCGAAGCTTTGCTTTGGTTAAAGCCCAAAAAGTCTCGATTGGCCGTGCCTCCGAGTAGTTCGGCGGATTCATGTCTTTCGGCACGAAACATACATTTTGACTTTTGTACCATTCTAAAGTGTCCTTAGCGTAATGACATGACTCCAAATCAGGCCAAAACACTACTTGACCTTCGTGCTGCCTGATCATCGGCAATAATCGCTTCTGGAGACATTCCTTAACGTATTTCTGAGTGTTCATCGTCTCCGTTGTGATGTACGGACTAGATGTTTTACCACACTCGCATATTGCCTGCCAAACCATAACCTTCTTACCGAATTTTTTTCGGTAAAAATTGCCTTCTCTGTATCGGGAATGTCTTTGTCTTCGCTTACAGTATAGAATTGTGGTCCGGGAAGCGTAATCTAGTTTCACATACGTTTCATCGTCCATTATTATACACCCAGAATTTCTACACAATAACGAATCGTAGAGTTTGCGGGCCCGTGGTTTCACGGGCGTGGCCTGTTTTGGGTTCCTTTTGGGTTTTTTCTGCTTTCGGTATGTTTTTAGCCCAAGTCTTTCTTTGGCACGCTTGACGTTACTCGACGAGGTCCCTAGTTTTTTCGCAACATCCTGAACGGAAGTCGCTGGTTTTCACTTGTAGGCATCCCTGATCTTTTTTATCGATATCCGGACTAACAGGACCGGATTTCCGACCACTCTTCGGCGCATCTTCAAACGTACACTGTTCTCTATATTTTCGAATCGCAGATCGTACCGCTCCGACGCTTACACCCTCTTCCGTGGCCAATTTTCTCAAGGAGAGTCCGCTCACAGTGCACGATACTTTTTCGTTGTTCCGGAGTAAGACCGCGCATTTTGATAGGTAACACAAAACTGAGCAGTTTTTTGATGCTATGTCGTTTTTGTTTATTTATTAGACGTCAAACAATAGTAGACCGTGTTGTTACTTATAATCCTTATACTACAGATACATCCTTAAACTAAAATTAAATGCCTATGTTCTATTGCTTCGCAGAGTGTTAAAATATTTTTTCAATTTTGTCCTAGCTGTATTAAAGTCAATCATTTCACAATGCTGATTATATACAATCATCATGCGGTTCAGCGGTCCAAATTTAGCATAATTTGTACGATGACGATCTACTGCGAATAGGTCACGATTACGTAATTGTCTAGTGGGGGCATATAAATTTAGCTTTGACAAAAGATCAGTTGAGTCAATACGTTGTGATACCAAATCATTAACAAACAATACCTTTGCATAATCTCGACGTTCTTTCAAAGTTTCAATATTGATCAGCATACAACGTGCTTCATATGCTGGGAGAGGTAATGTTGTCCATCCTAGCTTTCGCAGTGCATATAATAAGAACTGTTTTTGGATTGACTCTATTCGTTCTTCATGTTTTTTCATATAAGGGGACCAAACAATACTACAATATTCTAATATTGACCGCACATAAGCAACATAAAGCGTTTTTATTGTATATGGATCTAAAAAGTGGTATCCGAAACGTTTTATAAAATTAAGCATATTGCCTGCTTTATGAACTATCGTGTTATAATGATCCACAAACGTTAGTTTTGAGTCTAGAATAATACCTAAATCTCTTATTTTATCGCATTTTTGTACATTTTCTATTCCTAATAAAACTTGAACATTTGGCGTGCTATGTTTTCTGCTAAACGTTATGAGATTACATTTTTTAACATTTAGTTTCAATAGACTTTTACAGCACCATGTATGAAAAACTTGTATCTCATTGCGAAATACAATAGTTTCATTATCGTTCTTAATTTCTAGGTACAATTTTATGTCATCAGCATATATAAGAACGTTGAGATCTTTTAAGATAAGAGATATGTCATTAATGTATAGAATAAAAAGAAGAGGTCCTAAGTGTGAGCCTTGAGGAACCCCTGACGTGACTTGAATTGGGTTTGACTTTTTATTATTGAACTTTACAATTTGCTGACGATCAGTTAAATACGATTTGATCCAATTGAGCAGTCTCATCTCAATTCCCATTTTTTTCAAGCTTGAAAATCAACATTGGAATGTCTAGTCGATCAAACGCTTTACTGAAGTCGGTGTAAAGAGCCATTACGTGATTACCTTTATCCATTGCATTTAATGAATAATTGACGAATTCTAGTAAATTCGTAGCAGCTGAGCGGCCTTTGAAAAAAGCCATGTTGTGCGTTAGTAATTCTATTTTTAATTTGGCTAAAAACATTTTTGTTTATGATCGATTCGAAAAGTTTTGGAATGCATGATATTATGGCAATGCCACGATAATTTCGAAAGTCGGATTTTTTGCGATATTTATAAATTGGAATTAAGAAAGACTTTTTTCCATTCTTTCGGAAATTCACCACTCCAGTGACATATTGAATAGCCAGAAAAGAGGAGTTGTGAGTTCAGTTGCTAGGTTTTTTATGAATGCTGGTGGAATTCCACTCAGGTCCTGCGCCTTTATTAGCGTCTAATTACTTTAGACCTGAGAGAATGTCTTGTACAACAATGTTACTGACACCAATATTACCTGGATAGTCAGGAAAGTATGAGAAATATTCAAAATCGCGATCATTGTCCTTAAATGTTGTGTAGGTCTCTTGAAAATATGTTGCAAATAGATTACAAATATCTTCTGAGTTATCTCCTACTTTTTCGTCCAAAGTCATAGTTGTTGGAAAGTTGCACGATTTAACCTCGGCTTTAACGTAACTGAAGAAATTTCTTTCGCACATGACTTAATCTCATTTTCAGTTTTTGAGTTATACCTAGATAGTGCATAGGAAATAGCTAAATTAAGTTGGTCACAGATATTCAAATACTTTTTCCAAAATTAGCTTGATTATTGTAATTTTTGTAAATTTTGTGAGCCTTTTGTTTCTGATTCTTCAAATTAGTAATTTGCTTGTTAAACCAAATGGGATTTTTAGAAGCATAGTTTCGTCGTCTTCTCGTCAGAGGAACTTCTTCCTGAATTGTTGCCAGTAACATTTTATAAAATACTCTCATTTACTGAGTCAGGAATAAAAATCTGCATTGCGCTGATTGAAATCGCCATATATATGAATTTTATATTCAGGGGGAAATTGAGTTACAATTTCTTAAGCTGTTTGAAAAACATTTCGTATGTTGACTTACAAGCTTGATCTGGTGGAAAATATACTGTTGCGAAAATATGAGTTTCACCAGCAATATGTGTTTTCACCTATACATGCTCAAATTATTTAAATTTTGATGAAACCAGAAGTTCCGAGCTAAAATTTGAAGAAACTGCTATGAGAACTCCTCCACCAGACTTTCTGTGCGTTAAAAGTAAGTCCAGGTCATCTCCTAAAAACATTATAATCACTGCCAAAAATTTCTTCACTTTGTATGCTATCATTCCAGCTTGTTTCGGTACCCAAGATAACCGAAAAATTGGAACACAAAATATTTTTATGTATAACATTTTTGTTTGACTTATTTTTACGTGTTAGATTCTCTCACACACACCAGATTAGCACGACCTCACTGATTCTGCTACCCATTTCGTAGAAGGTGATTCTGAGGGAATTGATGGAAGCACGTCATCGTTTAAAACTATAGATACATTACCAGTCACATCCGGTTCGTCATAGCCTACCTCTGTAGAGTGCGTCAGGTCGAGCGAAAACACAGACGCTCACAGGAACAGGACGTACAATGCTGCGAAAAAGAGCTTCGCGGGGCGGGGCTGAGTATCAATCGGGAGTAGAAGTTGGTTTTGTTTGCGGGAATTGATGATCCACCTGGTTTAATTCAGTGTTGAAACCGCGTCCCTCTGGTCAATCTGAGGTTGAGAGAAAGCCGCCTTTGCAGCTGCAAGTAGCTCCTTATCGCTCCTTATCGAGCTCATCGTGCTGGGATCTAGCAAATGCTAGATCTTCGGCCAACTCATCAGCAAGAGTGATTTCATCACTTAAAGTATTCGTTGCTGGAGGCTGCAAATCAGAAACAATACTCGACAAATGTTTCATTTCTTCTATGATATCAGAAGCAGGAAAACTAGGAACTTCTTTTGCAGCAACTTCAATAAGGCTTACATGCATCGCCTTGATTTGGTCTTCCAGTTTTGAAAAGCCATGTTCAACATCGAGCGTAATTTTGCTGGCGAGCGTTGCACAAGCCCGTTGTACACTTGAATCAAATGTGTCCGGGTTACATTTGTCGCGCAAAACCGATGACACATCGTTAAATAATTGTGCCACGGTGCCGTCGTTTGTCTTGAGCTCGCCCCTCAGCTCAGTCAAGTTAGTTTCGAGGCTATCAAAAGCTTCCCGTACATTGAAGCTATTGATGAAGCGCAAATTTTATCATTTGCAGCCTCGATGTCGCCAGACAAAGTGCGCTGGCGTTGAAGTAGTTTTCTGAGTTCAATTAAACTCGTGAACTCTTTTTGGCAGCCGTCGCACAGCGGCAGCATGAACGCACGAATGTGTTGTTCGTAATTTCTCCTAGTTCCAGCACAGGCTGCGTGGAATTCTTTTCCGCAAGCTCCATAGCAATGGAAGATTAGTCGGTCATCCTCACTGACACAGTTATTTACTACACACGGCATTTTTACGCGCGCAAGACTTGGTTCACTACTGGAGACGACAAAAAAAAAAAAAAAATGGCTTACGCGACGATGTTTATGCACGGTAGAAGAAACAAATAAACAGCTAGAACCCGCGTTAAAATTGTACGGACGGAATTGAAAATGCGTGCGACCTACTCGACTGCCGAAATCTTATTCTCTCTCTTTTCTTCTTTCACCACACAACTATTAACCCTCAAACAACCAAGGGGCCCCTAACCCGCCTAATATGCAACGACCGGATTATATTTTATAATAAAACACAAAAAATTGACGGAGGCATATTCAACTAGTTATACACTTGTGTAGACAAGTATTGTTTGTTTTGTTTTGCGTTACGCTAGGCTCGTCTCTATCCCGTCGCAACAAGGCCTTCCTCGACCGACCCTTCCCCCCCTCCCCTCCCTTCCCTACCGCGGGACTAAAAAGGCCACCCGGGCCCCCCTGTGAAAGTGGCTGCATGCTATACAGATTAGTATGCACGAACGTCTAGGTTGAGTAGACTCTCACTCAGCTTAGGTGCAGAGCGGCGGGTCGTTGCCTGCCAGGGTGGGGGCTGATCAATAACAATAACAATTTTTAATTCTTTTCAGCAGAAACCTTCGGGTATGATGAAGTGTTGGGTTTGGATGGTTAAGGGGAATGATTGAGAGAGAATTTAATGTTGGCCAATGCGGGGCACCTTCTACGTTTTCATTTGATTGTTGGAATAAATATTTAATAAGATGGGGTTTATGGAATGTTACTAAAACTCAAAATCCAAACGGTATAAATGTGGACATGTTAATCGTTCCCATTCTGAAAAGTTTATAACGTTTATAATATTTTGAAGAATTAGGTATGGAGTTTTCATATTTTATGGCCAATTGAGTGCAGTACAAATTACTACTGACTAGCCGTTTTACACACAAGTTTTCTCAAAACTTTTTAAGAAATAATACTTCAGTTAGACATAAAGATGAATTAATGCACCAGAAACTGGACGGACACCTGAGCCTACCCAGTGGAGGACCCGGATACGACCACCCACTGTGTGTCTAGAGCATCGCACAAGTTGACACGTGCAACGGGAAGGATTAATAGGTTGCATAGACCCGGCGGGGAATAGTCCTCAGATACGCCTTAAGTGAAGGCACGACCCAACAACACACATGTTTTATAACGGTTGAAAATACTTTTATACTATTTTTTTTATAATCCCCACAAAAAATATAAATTGTTTCCTCGTGATTTATGTACCTAACAATAACAATAACATTAAGATGGATAGCAAAAACGATTTATTCTTGAAAAATGTTTCTTGACCGGCACACTTTTGCGTTATCTAAGGCAACTAAACATCAATTAGCACGATTTAATGTATTCATTGTAAAAGTATATTTAAGACACTGGTTACTTTCTTCGTGTGCTGCAATGTTTGCCAATAATGACCTTAATTTAATAAAATCGCTTAAGACCTATTAGGCTGTTGACGAAGAAGTTGCAAAATCAGTTCATAAAGGGTTCTTGAATCATCTGCAGTACTTGGATAGCAATCTCATCGGATTGTGTTTGTTTTACGATTGTTGGATATTGGAGATAAAAAAAAATTATTCAATCCTTACATACATCAGGTCGATATTAAATTTAATTTGTTGCACGGAGAAACTTATTATCCTCACAATATTTTGATTTTTAGATAACCAAAAAAATCTACCTGCTAAATACATAATCGAAACTAACAACGTTTCAACACTTGAGCTACACTCATTTGTACAAGGCAGTCAGGATACTAAAAATTGGTTCTATGCTTTAGAGATTCCGAGAGCCTTGTTGGAAACTGATATTACGCAGTGGAATTGTAAAAAAACAATATGCAAATGCCAAAAGACGTATTTAAAGTTTGGAAGTACTAAATGACAATGCGGAGCGAGGTATTGCATTATTCGGATTCTATGCGTTTTTCATGTATGGTACAGTACGGATTCCATACTAGGTTGCATTATTCCAAAATTGGCCTTACATATGTAATGTATAATAATTTAATGGTGTATGGGTCTTGAAAGTTGTGGCTGAACCTCGTAATGAAGCCCAGCATACTATTTGTTTTACTTATATTTGTGTTGTAATGTTTTAAAAACGTGAGTATAGAGTCTAGGATAATGCCTAAGTCCCTTACTATTGCATTTTTCTACTATTTATTTTCCTATAAACATGTCAGTACGAGGTGTTTCATTTTTTCTACTAAATGCAATTTAGTTACATTTTTTACGTTAAGTTGAAGTAAGCTTTTGCTATACCATGAGTTGAATAAATTAATTTTGTTCTGGAATTTCTCTGCGTCACTAGAATAATTTATTTTCATGAAGGGCTTTATGTCGTCTGCATTTAAAAGTACTTGTATTTTTTTAAGTATGTAGGAAATGTCGTTTAAGTACTAAAAGTGGGTCTAAATGCAAACCTTGGGGTACCCTCGAGGTGACTGAGATGGGGTCTGAAAGTTTATGTTGAAGACGAACTATTTGTTTGGGATGCGTTAAATATGACTGCAGCCGATTCAACAGTCCAGGTTCCCTTTTTGCAATTTGAAGAGTAATAATGGCATGTCGATTAGGTCAAATGCTTTACTGAAGTCAGTTTAAAGGATTTATACGTGCTTGCCATTGTCTATTGCATTAAGAATAAAAGTTACAAATTTAAGAAGATAAGAGGTAGTTGAGCGACCTTAAAAAAGCCGAGCTGTTTGCTTGTAATTTGGTTTTTACTGGCTGGAAAATATTTTTATTATTTTTGGGATGCAAGAGATAATGACAATTCCACGAAAGTTAACCAATTAATTGGATTTCCAAATGTTAGGAAATTTTACGGTTTTCAGAGACCTATTAAAAAGAAGTTCTAAAGGAAGGAAAAGTTCGTCTGACAGATTCTTCAAAAATATGGGTGCAATACCGTCTGGTCCTGGCCCCTTAGAAGCATCCACGTTTTTTTAGTGCTTTGAAAACTTCGTGAGTAGATAATTGATTGACAGATATATTGTAATGTATGTATGTAAAAGATACCACTCATCGTTGCAGGCACAGCCATAAGACAGTGGATCGTCCTCTACGAATGATTTGATCAAGTTCGACATCTGCCTGTATTCAATTTAACACTGTCTGAAGGGCCAAAAATGGATGGGCGGACTCGTAAGCAGAGACACTTACGCGTAATCCGCGGGATAATGAGAATCTCCTTCCAATGCTAGAATCCTACAACCTAATGTCGAACAAGCCATCAAACGTGAGGACTTCCCAATGAGTGGGTAGAAGAGCTCGCCATCAATTCACGAATTGTTAATGACAGGGAGTTGGCAATTCCACTCTCCCCATCCAATTCGCTTCAATCCGGTGCTCTGATGGTCCCTTCCCAACCCTTTTTATTTGATGTATAATATAGTGATGTTCATATAATAATGTAGAGTATTTTTCTTTATAATAATAATCTTACCTTCCCTGGTCTACCTGGTTGTAAATAATACAATATGATGAAATAACTGAAACAATGATAGACATATGAAAATTATATGCTGCTTGGTGCCTCATTACAGCTCAATCATTGGTAGTTGAATGTAACTCCGGAGTGTGAAACCTTTTTTGCCAAACCATTTCGTAATTAAATGAAGTATAAACATGCATTATGGCATTTAAGTTTATACTAAATAATAAAAAATATGTACGTATTCATAACATATGGGTCATAATCAGCAAAAATCGTACGTGTACAGTCGAGTATTAGTTAACACGACACTGAAGAAGTCTGCACATTGTAGACGAAATACGCGTATCTGTCAAGATAAGCAATAAAGGTAGTTGGAATTAAATGGAAATTACTAATCATTCTTCTTATTTTCTAGTTATAAAATAAGATAAAATTTAATTATTATTTCTATTATTTATAATAATAATTTCAATATGTTTTTAATAATAAACAATGATGAAAATGATACGATGTCGCAATAAAATGCTAAATAATGTATATATAATTATAAAATGCAGCCATTTGCCTCTTCGGCAGCGGTGTTAGTTGCTTTAAACTCTGAAATAACGGAAATTTCCAATGTGATATAATGAAACATAGTTGATCTCCTGGCAGCCGTTTTGCTAGGAAAATGTAAGCAAACAATAAGGCGAAATAAATTCCCTATGAATATGATTATTGCCTAAAAACGGAAGCTTAATAAATCGGAAATAAAAAGATATAAAAATTAAAACAAGAGGAAATTTGATTTATCCGCTAACTTTTGTTTCCAACGGGGCCCATAAATGATTCTTTATGCCTGTCTAATAGAAGATGTAGGATCAATGTTAGGTTTTGTATTTTTAATTCTCTTATGATAAAGAAGGGCAAAAATTGCATTTAAAACCATCGTATCTTTGCATATACATAGCGTGATTTAGGTTGGCTTAGACTCACAACGATGCATAAATGCGAAGCTGAAAATAGCATTAAAAATATTGTGAAGGTTTTGTGATAATATAAAATTATAATGACCATTACACTTGTTATGTCTGCAGATTGTGGTCCTGCTACCATTGTAAACGGACTTGCATTATCATAGCCACGAGGGAAAAAATAATCTTAAATTATTATACCTGAAATTAGCACTGAAATTACTATTATCTGAAATTAGCACCGTCGGACCTTATTAAGAATACTTCCATTTTTCGTGGCAGGGTAAGATTTCAGCATACTACCTTACCGGGTCGCGCTGCCGATGCCAGGACAGACCGCACCTCCTTGGTGGACACAGACGCTCGGCACGCACCTCCTCAAACTAGCAGAAGTCATAAGGACAACAGTGCCCAGGCTGCACTACCAGCTAAGTACGCAACCCTTAGCTGGCGGTCTTTGTCATCTCTTGACCCGTGGAAGCATGAGGTAGGAACTTGTGAGGACCAGGGCAATGTTGCGTGGACGCACGCTCCCTGCCCATTGTCGAGTCACCTTTTTGCAGCCCATAATTGATTGACAGATATATTGTTGAAAAATTCGGGAATGAATCCAAGTAATTCGCGATCGTGGTCTTCCTCGGAGAATGTGGAATATAAATCTTGGAAGAAATTTGCAAAACGCTTGCATTTTTTAGAAGAATTTTCACCTACATTTCCGTCAAAATGCATTTGTGAAGGAAAATTGCTAATTTTCAATTTCGTTTTTACATAATTGAAGGAGTTTCTTGGGGCATGATTTGACTTTAATTTATGATTATATTCTTTATATGCAGAGTTAATGGCTGTGTTAAGTTGTTTACATATGTCATGATAATTTTGCATATTTGTGCTTATGTTCTGCCAATTTATTGTACATAGTCTACGTTTTGCTTCTTCGTAATTTGCTTCATGATATTCCGGCACTTCCCCGAATTTCCAGTCGCTGGGGAAGGGAGTGATATGTATGAGGATTGAATATTCGATTGCGTTGTGAAATACTTCATTTTTCCATAAAGGTAAGAATGATGTATTAACACAAAAGTCTTCAGTGCAGTTCGTAAATAAAAGGTCTAAGCATGCATTTTGCTGATTTTTTATATGATTAACTTGTAAGCCAAAATATGGAATTTTGTCGAATCGAAATTGTAATGATTCATCTTCACCTACGACTGCTAGTAGAAATGATTCATTTTGAATGTCAGTGATGAAGTTCGTGTTCCGTTTATTAAAGTCGCCATACATATGCAGTTTTACTTCAGGTTCCATATTTGATATGATAATTTCGATATATTGAAAAAAAAATCGAAAGATTGTTTATTTGCATGTTCGGGTGGGAAATACACAGATGCAAAAATTTGTGTTCCACCAGCAATAAGTGCATTAACCCAGCCATGCTCAAACTCTTTGTGCTTGATAGTTTTAAGTTCTTGAGAAGTAAAGTCTGCATTGATGGCAATGAGAACTCCAGCTCCAGACTTTTTATTGCTATGTTGCAAATTACGGTCATGTCGGAATACATTAAAGTTATTTCCAAAAAATTGTTCGCTTCTGACGCTTTCATACCAGCTTGTTTCGGTTGCCAAAATAACGATGAAAGAAGAAGCTAGAAGCTTTTGTTGAATTTCTTTCAGTTTGGCTGGGCTTTTCATGCGATTGAAATTTTGGCAATACACCAAAATTTCAGTTGCATTCTGTTCAAATTAAGAAGAAGTTTGTGGAAGTCCGTCTTTGATGAAATTTTACTATTTCCTTCTGTGCAAGAAAGCTTCATTAAACTTACAATAGAATTTTCTTCTGGAAGTATGGACAAGCTATCCTCTTCTCTTATCAAAATTACTTCCGAGGGGTGCGTCAACGAGATTGAAAATTTTACGGAGTGTAAAATTTATTCACAGCCTCCTTAGTATGCGACAGTTGCTGAATGCGTTTACTGGATAAGAACGTTCGATTGGACTGCAGGTCTGCTCAAGGCGTTCTTGCGTGTTGTTTCAAGCTCCTCGTGAACCTCAAGGAAAATTTCGCGCAGCTGATTCATGTCGGTTGGTAGTCTCTCGGCGACTTAATTTTACACGAAATCTTTATTTGCGTTCCCCGACTTTCAACAAAGATGAACTACGTATCGTGTAAAATTTCTAAGTGTATGGTTCTAAAAAGTCGGTCAAATATTTCATAATATGGCACAGGGACGCAGTGTGGAATTTGATGTTTCACATCCTTTTTGAAATCCAAGATCTGGCATTTCCCATCACAGCCCCAGAGGAAATAGGCAGTTTTGGAATTGGACCAAAATCCAGCATGCGACACTTCAAATAACTAGAGAACTTTAAAATAACTATGATGGCGGTTACATTAAGTGCCCACGAATACATTGGACTCATCCGGACATGTTTCGAATAACTCATGGGAAGTGATCAGCCTCGGACTTGGACCAAAACCTAAAAATCACATGAGAATTCAAAAACGGGTTCTTTGATGGTCAAATCAAGTGCCTATCCTAAGTTGCTATAGAAACGCAAAACATTCGAAAACAAAATTGTAAAAATATTCATATCTCACCACAGGTGGATATATGTCGTTTTTTACATTGGATAGTACCGTAATCGACCAATCTTCAGCAAGGCGAACTTCAAGGAGTTGGTAAGGATGGTTAAAGGGATCAAGCCTTCAATATGATTGATAGCATTAAAAAAAAACCCGTACCCATGGTACTTTCCCATTCTCGAGAAAAAAAAACATGAAAATAACTCAAAAAACGTGGGAAAAACTCCTATGCGCCTTAATCTTTCGAGGCGTGATAAATGAATGCCTTCTTATATTCAATTCTAAGATTGACGAAAACGGAACATTTCGAATTTGCCTTATGTCGTAAATGCGAAAAAAATTTAATAACGTTTTTTTTTTATTTTTTATTCGTCAACATACTCCATAATCCAGTTGATGAAATGCTCAACCTTTGTATACACTCCAGGTAAACTTACTTCACCGCAGGTCTTAACCCCAAACGACACAACGCCGTACTGGATATACTTTGAGGTTTGATTGGAAATGTACTGCAATGGACCGCCCGAGTCACCGGCACAATTATCCACCTGATCGACGCCTCCAGCACAAACATGACTCTCACCTAGCCTAACATGATTGATCAGGTTTTGAATTTTGGGGGCACAGTCTTCTATCGGAACTGGTGGTACACGTGCAAATCTCAGCACGTCAAATGATTTATTATCCTCAGTCAGGCCCCATCCCGATACAACCAGAAACGATGGATTAACGGACCGCTCTTCACTAGTTCCACTGGGAAGACAAATCGTGCGAACACCTGCAATGATACAATTAACACAATTGAGTATTGCTGATGAAGATCAGCCATGTCAAGTTAACTTACTGTCGCCTAATTTCGCTTGTCGTTCTAATTGGAGCAGAGCAATGTCATTTGTTTTGGACCGATCGCTATACTGTGGATGAATAATGTTTTTTTCAACCTTGATGTCCTGTGGCGGAGGAGCGCAATCCTTGTCACCATCGAGAATGTTGCAATCAACTTCTGTGGTGAGGTCGTTCTCTCCCAGTCTTACCGATTTTCTACAAATGATTAAGGGTTAAATTGGTTGTTTATTTTTTGCTTCACACTGACTTACATCCTATCGAATTTGGTGCAATGTGCTGCCGTAAGGACATATCTATTGCTTATTAGTGTTCCACCGCAGACAAATTCTCCACTTGCCAGAGCCAACAGGGCCATCCAAGGAAACTCAAAAGGTTTAGCCACTTGACCCATGGATATTCGATCACCGGCTTGCACGCCACAGGATCGGCTATTCATTACCGTGGGACAGCACACGCTGATGATCCTTTGCTGATCGATCGTTTCTTGATTGCACAAATTGTCCTTTGCCATTCGTTTGAGATCCGAGGGCCAATATTTGAAACCCTTGTTAGCATGTTGCTTGTACATAGGGCAGCTTCGTATGTTGACACATAATTCATTGTAGGAACACGATTTGAGTGTGATTTCTAGAAACGGTAATTCGTCAATTAATTTGCAATGGACGACCGATAAGTCGTCTACTTACGTGCTGCTGCTAGTGGAATAATTATGCTTACTAGTACGGTGAATCTCATGGTGGCGGTGTGAGGTAGAGTTGACTTTGAAGAGTGCGAGTATTACTATCAATTGGTTGGGATGCGCTTTTGTATTGACTCTGAAAGAAGTGAAACATGCCTTTTTATAATAAAACCTGCATTTATCCAGGCTGGATGGGATGGATCGTCTGTTACTTGACAGGTCGCCCACATAGAGATGTCTGCTAGCATGCTGTAATACCAAGAACTGGGGACTTTTTGTGGGATTTTCGTTAATATCTTCGTGCCTCGCTAGGTTAGGGTGGTACGCATGTTTCGGATAGATATTTTTCACTTTTTTTTATCTCAGCGTAATTTAAATGCTTGATATGGCTGGACTTAATGCAAGTTGTTCTTTCTGTTATTATTTTCAGTGATACTTCAAAATGCAATATTTGTAAGCCAAATTTAAAATACGTTAGAAAAACCCTATGTCACATATGGGTCCTATGAATCAACTATCTCCCGAAAAAAATAACCGAATGAGTAACAAAGCATTGAACAGCTTGATTCTAGAATGAATCACACATCAGACGACCTAAGATTATTCAACTTCTACTGGGTTGTCACCATTTCACAACTTATTGCAATATTATTTTGAATCGAAATTTTAATTTAAACCTTTCTCGAAACAGTTTAAAATGATCGACTCACGTTTCAAATGTCTTTGATTGAGTAACATAATCACTGACACTGAAAAATACAAAAATTATAACCAAAATATCGCTTTCAGTCGGTGAATCTCAGGGAATAATTAAAAATAAAGGGTGTACGGAATCAAATTGCGACACACACAAATATTCGGAAAAATTCGCCCGTTCAACCAGTCATCTTCAAACTTTCAGGGAATAAAATAAAACATGTTATAAATATTTTCCCATGTTTGTTTTATTCAATTTCAATTCCATATCCAAATGCACGAACCTTCTTCTTCACACTACTCATAAGGTCCTGTACAACATTTTGACCAACCTTTTTTTTGTGTGGCAATCCATTTTTTCTTCATATCTTCCTCCGATTTCACTTCCTTAGGATGTTTCCAAAGTGCCTGCTTCATGATGGCCCAGTACAATTGGCCGCAGTTCCGGTGCGTTCGGGGGTTGAGATGATTCGGCGCGAAATCGACCTCCCTAGCCTTGTACCACTCCAAAACCTCTTTTGAGTAATGGCACGAGAATAAATCCGGCCAGAAAATCGTAGGACCATCGTGTGACCTCAGAAGAGGAAGTAGACGCTTTTGGAGGCATTCCTTTAGGTACACCTGCCCATTGACCGTTCCAGTTGACACGAATGGGGTGCTCCGCTTTCCACACGAGCTTTTGGCAATTGCTTGCCAAAACATATATTTTTTGGCAAACTTTGATATTTTCTGCTTTCTAACGTCCTCAGAGACATCAAATTTATGATGAGCAGTGAAAAACTGGAGCCTCGAAAGCTGCCGGAAGTCTGCTTTTACATACGTCTCATTCCCAGCTTCCTGCTGATGGCACGATGAGAAAGATCCGGATTTTCGAGGTACGTGCGCAAATTTTGTTTGCACCGCTGCTGTTTTTCCGTCTCCATCTTCACAACGATTGTACATCTGCTAGTGAAACTTACACAGCGTAAACAAATATACATTGAACTAATTCCACCCAAAATTTTATTAGAAATACCCCACGGGTAAAAAGTTACAGCCATTTAAAAGTGGTGCAATTTGATTCCGTATAATCTCTAAATGCCTGCACCTTGGACTTAACTTTATCCATCAAATCCTGCGCAACACTAGCGTAATCATTCTTACACACTTTCATCTTCTCTTTCTTAAAATCCTTGTCATTAATGTAGACCTCCCCTGTTTTCCGGAGCTTGCCCTTCATAATCACCCAGAATTTTTCTATTGGGTGAATGCTGGCGAGTTTGGCGGATTTGCCTCCTTTGGCACAAAAACAACATCGTTGGCTTCGTACAACTCCATCACCGGTTTCGCGTAGTGGCACGATGCCAGACCTGGACAAAACAGAGTTTCACCTTTGGGGGACCGGAGAAAGGACAGCAGGCGGTTCTGGAGGCATTCTTCGTTATATATTTGATGATTGATGGTGCCGGTCGTAACGTACGGCTTGCTGAATTTGCCGCAACAACAGATCACCTGCAACACCAAGTACTTCTTGGCAAATTTGTCGACCCGTTTCTTCCGGAACTACTCTGGAACATCTTGGTTGGCCTTGCCAACGAAAAACTCCAGGCCGGGAGATCTGCTTGGCACTCGCTTTAATGTCCGCTTTCGTGTCGTTCATAACGATTCATTCCAGCTGCCCCAACAACTCGCGGTACAGCTTCCTGGCGCGGGATTTGGCCACTGTATTCTGATTATCGGTTCAATTAGGCGTCTTCCTTACCTTGAAGACACGACGTCCCGAATCGAATGGTTCGGATTGCGCTTGAAGTAATACTCTCACAATCCTTGCGTTCACGGGTCAGCCGTGTTCGCTTTTCTTCCGCTACCAGCTCGCCGCTTGGTCGTCTGGGTCTCCTTTAACGATTTTAGCACACAGGACATGGTTGAATTGTCAATCCCCAACTGCTTCGCGATCCACCTGTGGGACTGGCCACGCCCATATTAATTTTGTCCCAGCACTTCTTGCTTGGAAGCCATCTCGATAAAGACTAAACAGATTATAATAAAATTTTGCACATGTAAACATCACACTTTAAACTAGTTTCACCCAAAATTTCATTAATTTATACTCATGAAATAAAAAATAATGAACAAAAGAAAATGTTGCATTATTTTGAGTTCAATCTTTAGTAGTTATAATATCTTGAAAGTAAAGAGCATATTAATTTAGTTTAGAAAGACAGTGTGTAGATGCAAATGGGTAAATTCTCATTAATCGAGATTGTTTGTTCAGCCCTAGCATTTCTTCACATTTGATAAATATTCTGAGCGAGAGCTCCCAGAATCGATTCTGGAGGGGTTTTACTCCTGCCAGAACTTCAAAACTCATGTTTTGCGTTGAGTGCATACAGCCAGAGCAATACGCAGACTACGATATTAAATTCGATCCAATATTATGAGGTGACTCTTTATTACCTAAAGAAAGCAGAAGATTTCGTGTGGAAAAATGCGATGAAAAATGCAAATGGCATTTTTGTTTTTCGCTTTCCTTGAAAGTGGAAGGAGGATTTTTCTTCCTTTTCTTTTCGGGTGGCTGGCTGGAGAGTCGCCCTCTGTCAGCGCCGCGCCGCTTGCTCTGCTGCGCGTGTTCTGCACTCGTCGTCGCCTTCTTCAGTGTGTGATTGTGGTCGTGTGACAATCAGGCATCGTTGTGTTGTTGCTGCTGCTGTTGACAGACGAATACACGCTTCTTCGGAGACTTTGTGCATCAAAATACTGGACCCCGGTTTGATTGATCATCTAGCGGATCGTAGCATAATGGATGATAGTGTAACGGTGCTCATCAATAAATCATTGGTGACTATTACGTTTAAAGGATATCTGGGCGGGAAATCTTATGCACCTTAAGCGAAAAACATACAGGACAATGGCAGATCATTATAATTTTGGGGGTTGATTTTGGTTTTATGCTTTATGCTTCTCACATCCACCACAGAGTAACAAACCAGTAGATATCTTGATTCTCGAATCGAGTTCACGTGAAGTCGGTGGTGATTTTTTTGTGTATTTTCTACGAAATACTAAATTTTTCAACAATCCTGACCGAAAATGTCGAAAGAATCCGTATCGCGGAACGTCGCGGAAACCCTTCGGCGAAAGTTACGTGCGCAACGGGCGCTGGCTCGCGAGTTGCGTCCTCCTCCTCCGACACCGACCAATGGTCCGGAAATCGACGATACGACGGAGTGCTCTGTCCCGACTGCGAGTGACACCGTGGCCGATGTAAAAGCCAAGCGCGGGTTGATTGATACCTGCTTTCCGGAAAATCCTTCTCCCGCGTACCCATAGATTGTGTGCTTTCCGGAATCGTACAAACAGCTGCACGTCGCTGAAGCCATCGGTTTTCCTCTTTCCCGATATGGTCGGGTCATGGAAGGAAATTGCATCGTTCGTGGCGGATTACATCGTTTACGAGCCCCCGCCGGATCAGATTAATATTAGATTAAATCAAGCTGAACAGCGCATTGGGTCCTGAGTGGCATTGGGAGGCTCTTTTCATCGACTTTCTCTTTTTGTTCCTACGGCTACGTAAAAACATGTTCAAGTACTTTCAACGCACAGAACGATAATATAAAATATAATTAAGGGTCCAATACGTCAAAAACATCAGCAAATCGTTTAATAGACAAGCTATTGACGAAAGAGAGGGTCGACGGGGAGCGTCTCTCACTGTTGCTTGGGACCTGATGCGTTGTTCAGCTTGACAAAACATATTTCTACCAATCTTTGAAGACAATATCTAATATTTCTCAAAACGGACACATCCGGAATTGGATACCGGCGACTCGGGATGTGGTAAGTGCTCTCAAGGACATGTAGCGAGACAGGTAATTGTTACCCATTGTATTTATATTAATAAAAATTTATTTGTAATAGGTTTGCGTCGCCCATCGGTTGAATCGGATGAATCGGTTGTGTCGATACTTTGCTCCGCAATATTTTGTTATCGGGCGTAGTGTTTTGTCCATTGTTTCGGTTGGCTATTGTACGTTGCGCGAGTGATCGAGTTATCATCAGAAGTCGTGGTTCGCCGGGTAAGATCGGTCGGTGGTGATCCAAATTATTCGTTCGTCGGGCCACCTTATCCTGGCACAAATAAACCACTGTCCCATTTTGTAAGAGACTCCAGCGGCATCCGCACTGTTGGTGTAGATCGTTCCAAGTTGGCTCTCAAGCGCTGAGATAAATTACCTTGTTTTCCTAATGAAATACCACTATCACACTCTGTGAGTGGCCCCAATAGCATCCTTACTGTTGGTTTGAATCGGTCAATATCGGCTTTTCAGCATTATTAAATATCACTTTGTTTTCCCAATGAAAAACCACTATCACACTTTGTGAGTGGCCCCAATAGCATCCTTACTGTTGGTTTAAACCGTTCAAAATCGGCTTTTCAGTATTATTAAAAATCACTTTGTTTTCCCAATGAAAAACCACAATCACACTTTGTGAGTGGCCCCAATAGCATCCTTACTGTTGGTTTAAACCGTTCAAAATCGGCTTTTCAGTATTATTTAAAATCACCTTGTTTTCCCAAATGAAAATAACCACAATCACACTTTGTGAGTGGCCCCAATAGCATCCTTACTGTTGGTTTAAACCGTTCAAAATCGGCTTTTCAGTATTATTTAAAATCACCTTGTTTTCCCAAATGAAAATAACCACAATCACACTTTGTGAGTGGCCCCAATAGCATCCTTACTGTTGGTTTCAATCGGTTCAAATCGGAAATCGGTACTAATTACACTTCACAGCTTATCGTTAACCAAAACGAACCCAGCTGCCACCCAATCCTGTTATCCAAAATCCCAGTGATTTCTCGTGGATGTGCAGTGGATTCCGCGGCTTCCAATAAAGCGAGTATCACGTCAACATATTCCTACCCACTCCCTACTTGACCTGCATTCGGGCGAGGCCGGCGCCGGTATTGCCTTAGTTTGGGATCACCAATTTTTACACATTGAAGATGTATGTTAGTCCCAAGCATCATCTAGTGGTTCTCTATGTAATAACAGCTGATCTGGCAACAACGGAGTAGCAACCTCGGGCGGTCAATCATGCTCATGCTCATGCTCATGCTTAGAGAAAGCATTAAGATCCATACGCTAGAACAGAGAGAATTGTTGTTTTATAAAGAGTTATGAGATCTCCTGGATGAGCACCTCACCACAAATTGAACGAAGAAAGTTGATCCTTTTTTAGCATTTTTGCTTCAATTACATAATGTGCGCATTCCAAGTTCAAACCAGACCTCAAGATATTTGAAAAATAACGGTTGGGTGATTTTCCTGCCCAAAAGATTAAGCTGCAGTTGGGCTGGTTACAGCTTTCGAGTAAACACTTCCAGCTCAGTTTTCTGCGGTGAGAATTCGATCTCTAGATTCCTTGATCAAGACGGTAGGTTGTCTAGGACATTTTCAATGGTCTTTGCTAGTTGACGGCATGTGAGCGTCTTAAGGAAACCACAATGTCGTCAGCAAGTTGTCTTAGCGAGCATTTTTCTGCAAATCGTTGTCAATATCTTTGACGTAAAAGTTATATAGAAGGGGGCTGAGGCATGCGTCTTTAGGCAGACTCATGTAACTAATTCTGGAAGTTGTCAGTCCACCAAATTAGAAGATCATTTTCTTTTCTGACAACAAATTGTACAAGAACTAATTTAAAATTCCGGGAAGTCCACATTTCTGCAGATTATCTGATACGATTTCAATGGAAACTGAATCAAAAGCCACCTTGATTTCCAGGAATACTGAAGCCAGTTGCTCATTGTGCGCAAAGAGTTGAATATCTGTGGAAAGCAGCGCTAGACAATCGTTTGTTCCTTTGTTCTCACGGAACCCAAACTGTGTATTTGATAGCAAGTCATTTGATTGACCTTTCGAAGGATCGTTTTGCGTAGGACTACGTCTGTGTTTTCAATACAAGTTCAAATTACGAAAAGTGTTTAGAGTTTGGAATGGTATTTACCAAGTCATTTCCCAATCGATTTCTAAAATGTTTACTCCAATCGATCGGGACATTTTCTACGCTTCGATTCCAATATTTAAAACTATTAATTTTCAACATTTAACTATTTGTTCCGGAGTAACAGCACCCCATCCTCGCTACTCCACTGCCGAACGAGAGGACTTTCTCTCCAAAGATCGTTCCACCGAATCACGACGGTATTCTCCCTACCACCTCAACCGATGGCGACAGCGATCACAGGCGATCGTTATCAGTGACGTCACCGTTTGGAATCTTCTGCTTGTAGGATAGTGGACGTTCTGCTGTGCAATAGTCAAGTCGTGTCGGCTCTGACTCTCGGGAAGGGGGAATGAGAGCAGAGCCATAATGGAAAGGGACATCTTTGTTGAGTGTTTGTGATGTAGTAAACGTACATATGTAAAGAGATTCTGTAAATAAAATGTGTGCTAGACAAAATTATTGCTGCATGATAGATGGAGGGATGTGTTATGTGGTGTGTGGAAATGATTGAATAGAACTCTAAGAGAACCTCCAAATTGAGCCAAATACAGTCCATTTATGGAGACGCCCAGTATATTCCACTCCACAAGCAGTATAATTATTTAAATCCCCCCCACAATCGGTGTTGGTTAAGGTCCTGTAACCCAACATTATGGTATGATGCCAACAGCTAAAAGGTTCGATGGACCATAATGTAGGGTTTGGGGGTTTTTAGGAGTTAATCAATTAAACTGCCGGTGGGGTGGGATATTTGCAGTGCCCTGCAAATCTCCCAGTCCACTGATCGACTGTATTTGGGAGTTCCTTTTTGTAGTTCCATCCAATCATTAACACACATACGCACATCACATTCTTACGCAACACACATAGTTCGTCCAACATACATTTTATTTTCAATATTTACATTTTCTACGAACTATTTTACAGTACAACACTCAACACAGAATATTTCTTTCTAATCTATTCTATTCACATCCATCCTTCCCGAGAGTCAGAGCCGACACGACAATCTGAAGATCGTCTACTCTCCAACAACAAGAAGATTCCAAGCGGCGACGTCACCGATAACGATCGCCTGTGATCGTTGTCGCTATCGGTCGAGGCAGTAGGGAGAATACCGTCTCGATTCCGTGGAACGATCTTTGGCGAGAACGTCCTCTCATTCGGCAGTGGTGATGTTATTCCCGAACACTATTGATAATAACGCAAATAAGTATAAGGTAATGTCTATTCCGCCGTTGATCCCACTAGACAACAATGACTCTAAGGATCGTTTGATTACTCCCGCTGAGAAGGCTGCTGAGATAGGTCGACACTTTGTCAGCTCCCACAATCTTGGTCAGAACATCATGTTGACCTATATCAAAATGTCGAAGAACATGAAGACCCCAGGTTTCGACAAAATTCTGCATTTTGAAGTCATGCACTTGAGTTCCCAATTCTTCGAAACTCTAGCATTGATATTCAATAAATGCCTACGACTTAGCTACTTCCCCTCGTGTTGGAAGTCAGCTAAAATCATACCCATCCGGAAACCTGGGAAAGATCCTTCCTCCTCCAAGAGTTATCGACCCATTAGCCTTTCGGTCGGAAGTATCCAAATTTTTTGAGAAAGCAATCTTCCGTCGTCTCCTTGCATCTGCCGACGAACTCAACATCCTGCTTTATGTGAAGTTTGGATTTCGACGCGGTCGATCAACAGTACATCAACTGAACCGAGTCACTAATATCCTCAGGCAAAACAAGTCTGTTTCGAAAACATCTGCCATGGCCCTTCTTGACGTGGAAAAGGCGTTTGACAACGTCTGGCATGATGGCCTGGTGTACAAACTGCATCGGTACAATCTTCCAGTCTTTCTGATAAAGATCGTGAAGAACTACCTATCAAACAGAAAAGTCTGTGTTTCACTGCTTGGTGCAGTTTCCGATGCGCAGGAGGTTTCTGCCGGTGTTCTGCAGGGAAGCATATTAGGTCCACTGCTATTTAATCTGTTCACCTCGGACATACCCCCACTCCCTGAAAACTAATCTCTGTCGCTGTTCGCCGATGATACCGCAGTCGTCCACAATGGTAAGGTAGTAAGAGCGATCGCATCGAAACTGCAGCGAAGCCTGAATGTTCTGTTGAAATATCTCACAGACTGGAAGATCTGCATCAATGCAGCGAAGACCCGGGTCCTCCCAGACTTGTTCCGGCTGAGGATGTTAAAATTTGTCTAAACGGTACAACAGTAGAATGGACCAATTCAGCCATCTATCTTTGCGTGACACTAGACAGCAAGATGAACTTCAGGGAACAGGTTGATAAGACTGTCACAAAATGTAACGTTCTGTTGAAGCTTATGTACTCCTTGCTAAACAGAAAGTCTACATTGTCCCTGAAGAACCAGCTTGCTATCCACAAACAGATCATACTTCCGGTTATTGACTACGGCATGCCGATCTGGGAGAGTTGCGCAAAAACACACCACCTGAAGCTACAGCGGGTTCAAAACAAGTTTCTCAGGATAATCCCGAACACACCTCCGCGGACGAGAAATACTGAGATCCACCGTCTGGCCGAGATAAAAACATTCGAAGACCGTTTTAGTTAGACTATCAATAGGTACAGTACACGTTGCCACCTATCAGACCAGCAAGTCATCCGAGACCTGGTACCCCTCCCCTAGGTTTTTCAAATTTCAAATTTCAAATTGTAGCTATTGTAGTTAGGTAGGTTATCAAATTATATAAATTCAAACGAACCAAATGCAAATTAGAATATTAAATTAACAAAACACACCACAAAACAAATGTAACGAGGAACAAAGATGGAAACCCCTTCTGACTAATCAATTTAAATGTAAAATTAAAACAAGGAAAAATAAAGACACATTTTAATAGAAGTACTGCGATTTGCAGAGCATATTTGCTAAATGCACCGCATTTTCCTATCACAGATTTCATATGTAAGTAAGGGAGGTCTCATATGCAGCAGTGAACGATTTAAAAGAAGCACACCTTCGGATTTACTTCATTCGCTCGGAAGCCTCGGAACCAGGGTTGCTACTCTAGATTAACACAGATTTTTTGACGTAGACTTACGGCAGGGGTAGGGTGTCAGATGAAAATCCGAAAATTGCGACCGTCACGAAATAAACAAAACGTTACATACGAAGATGTCTGCATCAATCAATTGAAAATTTTCCCGTGTATCAATTCAGCTATAAAAAATTATCCTTGTTTAATTTTTAACTATTAAAAATAGGGCAAATACAAGGCGATGTCTTATAATTTCGTTAATAGGCTAAATTTACTAAATTCACAGTACTTTCCCATCATAGATTTCAAATGTGAGCAAGGGATGTCTCATATGCAGCAGTGAAAGATCTAAAAGGGGCACACCTTAACAAATTTCTCATTTTTTTGTCAACATTGAGGCAGTTCGGTTCTGTTCACGGTTTTGGAGCTGCCGGCGGCAGTGCACTGGCTTCATATCGAGGTGGCTGTATTGAAGCTGAGAGCGGCAGTATTGGAATGGCAGCTGGCGGCGCCCGGATAAAAATAACCATACAATGACAATACAATAATATAAAATAACATTAAAATCTATTGCCGAACATGAATCTTATTGTTAACGAATTGGATAAATGAAAAATGCATATTGTCATTACAATAGATCTACTATTCACCCTACATGCTAGGATTTTCAACAATTGTGAAACAATACAATCAATAGTAATTGACTCAGATTTGTTCGGGAAAAAAGATTTTTTCTATAGTTAAGATACATAACAACCCCTGGGCTGCAAAATGGTGAGTAGACACCTGGGATGGAGCGTGCGTCCACGCAACATAGCTATGGTCCTCACAAGTTCCTACCTCATGCTTCCACGGGTCAAGAGATGACAAAGACCGCCAGCTAAGGGTTGCGTACTTAGCTGGTAGTGCAGCCTGGGCACTGTTGTCATTCTGACTTCAGCTAGATTGAGGAGGTGCGTGCCGAGCGTCTGTCCACCAAGGAGGTGCGGCTCAAACAGCGTCTGTCCTGGCATTTAGCGGTTGAGTAAGAAACGCTGTATCGCGTCAACTATAGGTGGCAGCCGCACCAAGGCGATGAAGTCAGCGTGACCCCAGTAAAGAAGCATGCTGAAATCTTACCCTACCACGAAAAATGGAAGTATTCTTTATACGGTATATAATTTCAGATCATCATTGGAATTCCCAAGTGTTGTATAATAATTTTGAATTGTTTTCTTCTCCCGTGGCTATGATAATGCAAGTCCGTCTACAATTGCAGCAGGATCAGCAGACATGCAGACATTACAAATATAATTGTTATTACCATTTTATATTATAACATCCCTTCACAATATTATTCAATGCTATTTTCAGCTTCGCATTTCCATCGTTGTAAGTTTTGGCCCACCTAACTCACGTTGTGTATTTGAAAAGATAGGATGGTTTTTTCATTTTTTTAGAGATCCTCTCTCTATATACTACAAATTCAACAAAAAAAAAAAAAATTCGTCGTCCAAATTAGTTAATTCAAAAACTAACTTTGTTTATGAGCCTACCTTTTCTATTTTACAGAAATAAAGAATCATTTGTGGGACCAGTAGGAAAAAAGAGTTATCGGAAAATTTCCTGTCATTCATTTTTATTTTTTTTTGTTTTGGATTTATTGAGTTTCCGTTTTTGGGCAGTAATCATACTCGTATGAAATTTATTGCTTGAATTTTCTTTGCTATTTTGCTAGGATGCCAGGTGATCAACTTTATTTCATTATAGCACGTTGGAATTTTCGCTATTTTAGAGTTTCAATCATCTAACATCGCAGCGGAAGAGGCAAATAGCGGCATTTAATTATTATATGTACAATTTGTAGTATTTCTTTACAACATCGTATTATTACGTTCACATTTTCATGCAACAAACCTGATTTAGGCGGTATCTGGCCTAAACACGAAACATACATTCAATTTATGACATCTAGCATTCCATATATGTCCAGTATATAACGCAAAAAATTACAACTGTGGTAGGCTTTTGAAAATTACGGAATCTGTGGTAGGCTTTTGCACTTTTTGCTGAATGTATTTTTCATTTCCGGTTTACAATGGACTTTTTACCAATTCTGAGCTGATCTGATTCATGCAGCGCTGTGTGCCATTTGACCAGTGTCTGATTTTACATTTCAAGCTTTGTCATTACCTGATCATAACTCACAATATCATTATAATTGGTAATATTGTTTTATTGATTTTACTTCAAAGATGATTAAAACATTACTTATTGTTTTTTGCCCATTTATCTTTAACTCCCTTCCACTTAAATCTTCCCATTCCTAACTCGGTAGCAATAACTTTTAGGTCAGCAAAAATAAAAGCGGACTGCTATTATAAAATCAGCATCAAGTAGCAAATAGTGATCATGGCAACAGTAAATTAAAATGTATAAATGTTAGTTTTGTAAAATTTCAATAGATTTAACAAACTTTTTCAGGATACCTCAAATCCAGATTTTGGTGAAATGCTGCTATCGCTGAAAACGAACGAAAACGTGCTTATGCGCGAAACCACAGAACTCTACACTTTAACATTTTACTTTTCTTGCATTTTAGGATCAACCGAACGAAGATCATATATTATAGATACGAGTGCTTGTAGTATTTTTCATTTACATAAATATATACACCATTATATAAATATTTCATGGGAATGGGAGGGACCATCAGGGCACCCGATTGAAGCACTCTGGATGGGGAGAGTGGGAATGCCAACTCCCCATTGCTAACAGTTTGTGAATAGCGAGCGGGCTCTTCTCCCCGCCCATTGGGGCATCCTCATGTTAGATAGCTTGCTCTTTTGACCAATTGTTCAGTCTTGTTATTGGAAGGAGATTCTTTATATCCCTGTGGATACGTATAAGTGATGTTGCATATCGATCCACCCAACCCCTTTTTGGCCCTTCATACAATGGCATGATTAGGATAATCAGTGGTTATTAAAGCTTGATCAAGTCTAACAGAGAGGAGAGCCCATTGCTGTCGGACTTAGTTTCCGTGCTACAATGGGTGGTAGTACATATCATCATCATACATCAAGATACATAACAACCCCCTTATTCTATTGTCGATGTCTCAATTACCATTAAATTCTATTGTTAAAACAAAATCTCCTTTTGTCATCTTATTGTCATGAACAATAATATTAATTGTACACACTATTGATTCTATTGTATGGTTACAACACATTTAATTGTAAATCTATGAGATTTTTTTTTTCGGGCGGCAAGCACCCTGGAGTGTGCCCTGAATATATTTGAACTGCAGTATTGAAGCTGTTCGGAGCGGCATTGCATTGGTAGCTGGCGTGTGGCAAGTACCCAGGCCCGGTTTGCATGATGGCTGTTACTGTAGGCTGTTGCTTGCAAGCCATTTACTAATCCCAATGCGGTTGTACGCAAAGCTTACGTAGGACTACGTAGCAATGTTTAATGAATGATATTATTATTATATTGCATGTGCCTGTACTAAAAAATGTATGTTTCGTGCCGAAAGACATGAATCCGCCGAACTGCCCGGAGGCACGGCCAATCGAGACTTTTTGGGCTTTAACCAAAGTAAAGCTTCGAAAATACATAAAACCAGCGGACGACATGCAAAAATTTAAAAAAAGATTGGCCAAAAGTGGTCAAAATGGTGGGAAGTACCACTGCGCAGAAGCTAATGGGTCATGTTCGAGGAAAAGTTAGGAGTTCTTGACTATGATTAAATATTTTGATTAAACGAGAGTAAAATATCATATAAAACACAAATACAAATATGATATGAAAAATAAAATTATTAAAACTAAAAAAACATTACTTTTTTTTGTTATTATGAAAGTGTGTTTATACTTTCTGGAACAGGCTATAACATTCATTACACATTGCAACGTAGTCCTACGTCACCTTTGCGTACAACTCCATTGGGCTGTCCCATGTAGTATTATTCCTTACATTTATTCAAAAAGTGATGCTCTGCAAAGTTGATGCTAGAGAAATTGTTTATTTGCTACGCAGAATACTTTGAAACAGAATGATTAAACCAGTTGTTTCTCCACATGAACTAAAGGTTAGGTCACTTAACGTTTTTGACACTAAATATCACAAACAAAACAGAATATAATAAACAACGCTAAAATTGCTATCCAATGCAATCCAGTGGAGCAAACGATTCTTGAAAATTTCACGCCTGAAGTCCTAATATTATATGAGGTGTGTACTCAAAAAACTTCGAAGTGACCGGACTTGTTCCCCAAGTTCCTTAAATGTTTTTAAAAGTAAATAAATTTGGAATCCATCTGTACTATAACAAAAAATACAAGGTGTCGTAACTTTTCCGCAACATTTTCTTCGGCAAATTTCCTTGCTGCTGATGTGCTGCGTATTAATTCGCCAAAGCTACTCCAATCACTGACTCGAACGATGGCATGGCCCTCTATTCTTCCATTCATTCATTCAGTCGTAATAATAAGTCAATGATTTAATGATAATTTTATTTCGCTCCAACCTTATACACTACATCCTTCTCTGCCTGTACCCTATTGAAAAAAATTGTACCTAAGGACTAGGGAACGTTCCCCGAAACATAGAACCTACAAGCATTTCGAAAGGGATCACTCGTAAGCGAGAGTGAGGCACTAATGTGATGTGGTTATGGATGTACTGGATGTACCGGATGAGGGTGATATGGACCTTTTTGAGACAACAGAGTACAGGTTTGGCAAGATCTCACGAATTTTTCTTCTTCTTTTGCCATACCCGGCCAATTGGCAGCTTCGCAAACTTCCTGTATTTCACTGTCATTTGCCGAGCATGATTCGATATTTCAAACACTCCGGCGTCTACTGCATGCAGCAGATTTTCAGAATCTTAATATTCAAAAGGAACTGCTTCTTAAGTTTCGTACAATAACCTAGACAGTGGGTCGGCTTCGTTTAGTTCGCCTGTAACTCGTTCGATCGTAAAATCGAAAGGCTGTTGGCGTAGAGCCCAGGCTTCGGCGCGGGATACTGCATCCCGGATCACTGAGCACTGCTCTCAAGACGAACATTTACAACAATTTAAACGACAATACAAATTAACCTGCCTTCGATTCGTGTTCTCCGGCACGAATCCAAACACCCGTAATCTTGGGAAGAAACAGCCAAATTTAAACTTGATTCGCGTCCTCTCGCACGAATCCAAAAAATCAAAATTTGATTTGTGTCCTCTCGCACGAATCGCAACATTTCAAATTTGATTCGCGTCCTCTCGCACGAATCTAAACTAACCTAAAACATCCGTGTCCTCTCGCACGAACAAAAACATTCCAATTTTGATTCGCCTTGGCTTGAACGAATCTAAGCATCCAAACAAATAGTCGCGCTTCCTAGTATGCATCTACACGATCATGCAGTTACGCTTTTATCAGCTCCCCCTTTTTGCATTCGTGACCTTGGCAACGTATTCGAAAACTGATAAAAACAACACCAACACCAACTCCGTTCTGCGAATCGTCAACGTAGGCACATGTTGCTAAAGTTCCGTCTCAGATTTTTCCTCGTTTTTCGGCAAGACACTACACTCGGTTCACAAACCTCCTTTTCAACCTCAGTTAATCTCTTACACGACATGTGAACACAAGCTACGAGCCTGCAAAGCCTTCCAATTTGTCTGTTTCACGATTGAAAAGACAAAACCCAACATGACCGCCGAAAATGTTTCTATGTGTTCATCAGCTTCTCCAAACCTTCCAACCAGACCAAATTTTACGATGAAATGCAAACGCAGATTAAATATTTCTTGTAGAAATTCTCCTTTCACTCACAAATTCTTATACGTACCGATCACTGGGAGCCGCTGCGCCATTGTCGTAACTTTTCCGCAACATTTTCTTCGGCAAATTTCCTTGCTGCTGATGTGCTGCGTGTTAATTGGCAGCAGGGTAAATGCACCCTTCTTTTTGGGGAAATGCTCCTTAAACTTTGGAAAAATGCTCCTTAGATGCGTTTGCCCGGTATAATGCAATCGGAGATATTTATCTTCTGGTTGGCGCTTGCCGGTTGTTTTGACGGGTCTTAAGTTTCTTCAAGATTGTATAGCGGAGCCTCGCTCCGCAATCTTCGAGGTAGTTTTGACGGGTTTAAATTTAATTTTGACGAGTCTTAATTTCATTTTGAAGAGTCTTAATTTCGTTTTGACGACTCTTAAATTCAGAAACTTAAAACCCGTCAAAACTATACAATCTTGAAGAAACTGAAGACCCGTCAAAACACCCGGCAAGCGCTAACCAGAAGGTTAATACCTCCGATTGCATTATGCCGGGCAAACGCATCTAAGGAGCATTTTTCCAAAGTTTAATGAGCATTTCCCCAAAAAGAAGGGTGCATTTACCCTTTGCCGTGTTAATTCGCCAACGCTACTCCAATCACTGACTCGAACGATGGCATGGCCCTCTATTCTTCCATTCATTCATTCAGTCGTAATAATAATTCAATGATTTAATGATAATTTTATTTCGCTCCAACCTTATACACCACACAACATACCGCCCAAGGGGTTTGCCACAAAGACACCACCCACCACCTCCACCCCCACACAACACACCCCCCCACCCATCCATTTATAAAACTCACCCCAAAAACCACAAAAAAATTTCATTTTAAATTTTTTAGAAAGAATTTGGTGGCTCTTAATTATGATACGGCCCCGGTTGTATTTTCTACGATGGTTGAGAGGGCCACTATCTCTAACGCGTAGAAGATAGTTATGGATCTGTTGGTTCATTGGTTGTTCATCGCTCTATGCTATTTACTCCGGGACGCGGCGTTTAAAGCAATGCCATGTTCAGCCGGGGCGCGGTAATGGAAATTTCAAACAGCACAAGAAAAAATTCACCCAAACGAACTCTTCAGTTGGCAAACTAATTTGGTCGCCCTGAAAAGGACGGATTTAGTTGACGTTCGAAACAGTTCGCGATTGAACTTGGGTTTTCTCTCTTGATTCATCTCGCGGGATAATTGATTCTTGTCTTGTTGTCACTGGCGGCTTTTTCCCGCCAACTTGTAGGCTTCAGCAGCCATGTTTCTCGCAGTGAGGTTGACGGAAGCATCGGCAACAACAGCCAACTGCGCCAACGTCTCTCTGGGTAACGACTGCTCGCCGCCGAAAACTGTGATCCTACAGCCACTGCACAGCTTAACGACTGTCGTAAGGAATCAAAATGCTCTGCTAAAAGCTATTAAATAGGTAAAGGCATCAGATGCTAGTGCACGAAAGAAGGCGGTACCAACAAAGGCAATGTGTTACAAATTGCATCAAAGGGGACGAACTTCAATTATTGCGCCACAATAATTAGTTTTAATTATTACACGCAAGACGGATGATTTTCTTAACCGAACCTTTCCTAATTTGCTTGCAACCGCCAGCAACTATTCCTCTATGCATAGATAGAAACTAAAACGAACTCAACCACATAGTCGATCTGAAGTGACGCAGTTCGGCTCGAATTCCATACGTTGGTTATTCAACGTTCTTTGTCATTTACTACGGGACGCGGCGTTTAATGAATGCTATGTTCAGCCGGGACGCGGTAATTGAAATTAATTTCAAACAGCACAAGAGAAAATTTCAACCAAATAAACTCTTTAGTTGGCAAACTAATTTGGTCGTCCTGAAAAGGACGGATTTAGTTGACGGGGGAGAAACAATTCGCGATTGAACTTGAACTTTCTTTCTTGGTTCATCTCCTCTTCATTGCGGGTGGCCATCTGCAGGTGACGTGGGGTGATTGATACTTGTCTCGTTGTCACGGGCGGCTTTTTCCCGCCATCCTACGAGATCAGCCATGTTTCTCACAGCAAGGTTGACGGGAACATCGACAACAACAGCCAAATGCACCAACACCTCTCTGGGCAACGACTGCTCGTCCAACGGCAGATCCTACTCTGCACAGCTCCACGATCGCCGGAAAACTAAATCAAAATGCGAAGGTGTAACCCATATATAACATTCATGGCTGCATATGAGACGTTCCTTACTTAAATATGAAGTCTGTGCGCGGAAAGTACTGTGTATTCGGAAAATTTTCTATGAAAAATCGATATGATAAGTCATCACTTCATATTTGCGTTAATTTTATTAGTTGCATGTTAAAAATCAATCGTTTGAATTATTTAAATCGAAGCGTAGATAATGTTCCGATCGATTGGTGCAAACATTTTGGAAATCAATCGTGGAATGACTTAGTTATTAACGTTCAAAACCTATGTATTTTTCGTGACGCTTCAAACTTTCGCAATTCGAACGTGTACCCCAATATTGAAAACACAGACGTAGTCCTACGTCAACATCAGTTTTCATTAAAGCTTGTATTACACTGTTTGTCCAATAGCCAAATATTTGTCATTGGCAGCTAGAGAGCTGACAGATATCATAGATGTTTGTCAGATGCCTATCTGCCTATGACAAATATTTGGCTATTGGACAAACAGTGTAATACAAGCTTAAGACTCGGTTGGGAAAATGGGGAAAAGTGCTAGTTGTATTTATAGTCCATGAACCGGGTCAGAAACCACAGATGCACTTCTAATAAAATTTCGTTTTTATTATGAAATCGAAGTTAGGAATCGCGAATCTATTCGTTGTTTTCTGCAACGAAACTAATGGTATGCTTTATGAAACTACTTACTTTTTCGATGCCACACGCGCAACTGTCAACAGTATGAAAGGTTTCCTGCATTGTACGAAAACAATACAACGAGCTACAAATATGTTGTTACAAAAAAAGAGAAACTTTGCTCCGAGTATAAAGTCACAACCTTCGACAGCGCTTTTATTTTTATTTTGGTTCCCGCCCACCCCAGCAGCAACACAGCAAAAAATAATGATTTTAATAGACGCGTAAAACTTCCCCTCGTGTAATTGCAAGCCAAAACAACCGCAAACAACGTAAGTGTCTTCACAACAGTGTTCGTATTCTTCCCTACAAAAGATCTGTTTCCAACGATATCTGGCTTAAATTTACAAGAAATATCCCATTAATTTATGCCAAATCTAGCATTCCCATTATATGCATTAGGTAACGCAGAAAATTCAAAGTTTCTTTCAAACAGTGTATGTAAACATATCGCACAAAAAAAAAGGAAACTAGACTCAAACATGATTCGTTTCTATTTGTAATGATTACCAATAAATTGGTGAAAGGGTTTCAGTTGCTTATCTGTTGCGACTTAACCACACTGTCTCACAAGATTAGACCAACCACATATGATCCAATACTCTTAATTTTCTGCCACAACTATCACATTCCGCTTGTACTGCATCACTTGAAACTTGAAGTGCCTAGTTGAAAAAAAAAAGTTATCAACAAACAGAATGCCACCCACACAACCGGCTCCAATCAAAACAATCTCCTATTCTGCTGACACATGGTGCTTCTCCGGAGGCGCCAATCACTCTCATGCTCTCACCGTCAATTAACGATCTTCACACAGATACAATAAATCAACTTGAGCTATCGATCACGTGAGCTCCTATTCCGAATATCTGGTAAACCTACCTTTCAAATGTACGATAATATTGAGTTATTGTTCGTGGATGTCTAGAATCTATGCACGAGAAAATCCAGATATTTGCTGGTGAAGACTCAATCCCGGGAGGTGAGTTTCGTATCTTGTTGAATTCGCGAACTAAACTGATACGATGGTACTATCAACGATCACTCCGAAGCAGAGTTCCCAAGATTTGCTGCTGCTCATCATCATGATCATTCGCTCCAATGTGGTGGGAATTCTTTGTGGCAAGAAGGTATATCATAGTGAGCCGAAAAGTGCCAGGTACACATCGGCAGAGTTAAAGGTGTATACACATGCTAAACAGGATTCCAGAATAGCCATCAGCCGTGAGCTTGGTGTCATCAATGTGTGCATTAATTAGTAGATAACAAGTTTCTGTAGACTGTCGGACTGGTCGATCTTCAACTCGTAGTGTTGGTGTGACGTATGTGATATTGATACAATGGCAGAAACCTAGAACCGGTGAGACGGGTTCTTGTTGGGTTTCCGCATTGGGTTGGATTAGTTGTGTTTACTTCTTGCTTTGAGGCTATTTAAAACGTATGGAGCCGACTTAATATTACATTCCGAGTTGATGGTAGGTAGTTAGTTGTGATTTTACAAATCTGAAAGTGTTATTTGATGGTTTCTCTGGCTCAAGGTAACTTTGTCTTTTATGCGGGGTGGCTACATTGATATACTATAGTGAATTCAATAGGTGTGAAACGGTTTGGTATCTCGGACCAGTTAAGATTTCACCGTTCGACCAATTGTGACATTCGGAATAGGTTATGTAAGAAAACAAAAGGATCTTTTTTAATTCTGCGGAATTTTAATATTTGTGTGCTTATAAATCACGCTCGGACATAATATTGCCCATGAACGATGTTGGATGCTCATATGCAGAACAATGGCTATCTTTTAGAGCTTTTTAGAGCCGGAGAATAATCTTATGATGGTTTGAGACCCCTCCCTTCACTGGAAAGGGGGGCTCCCATACAAATGAAACACAAATTTCTACACAACTCGAGAACTAATCAAGCAAAAGAAACCAAATTTAGCATGTGTGAGTTTTTGAAAGCAAAAAAGGTTTTTATGGTAGCTTGAGACCCCTCCCCTCTCTAGAAAGGGAGGCTCCCATACAAATGAAACACATATTTCTGTATAACTCGAGAACTGATTAAGCAAAGAAACCCAAATTTAGCATGCGGAAGTTTTTGGAGGCAAGAAATTTTTTTATGGTAGTTTGAGACCCCTCTCCTCTCTATAAAGGGAGGCTCCCATACAAATGAAACACAAGTTTCTGCATAACTCTAGAACTAATCAAGTTAATGGAACCAAATTTGGCAGGTAGAGGTTTTTGAAGGCAAGAAATGTTTCTAAAGTAACTCAAGACCCCTCCACCCTCTGTAAGAGGGGGGCTCTCATGCTAATGAAACACAAATGTGTGCATAACTCGAGAACCAATCAAGTATATGGAACCAAATTTGGCATGTGGAGGTTTTTGGAGGAGAGAAATGTTTCCATGGAAGTTTGAGACTCCTACGCCATCTGGAAGGGGGAGGGAGGGGGGGTTTACATACAAATGCAACACAAATTTCTGCATAACTCGAGAACTAATCAAGCAAATGGAACCACATTTGGCAGGTGGTGGTATTTGGAGGCAAAAAATGTTTCTATAGCAGTTCAATACCCCTCCCCATTTTGAAGGGGAGGGGGCTCCCCCTACAATTAAAAAGCAAATTTCTGCATGACTCGAGAACTAATCAAGTAAATGAAACCACTTTTAGCATATGGAGGTTTTTGGAGGCTAGATTTCTATATACATAAAAATGAATTTTTGTATGTCAGACCCTTATAGACACGGAAAGTTCTGAACCGACCAAAATGAAAATTTATATGAAGGGGTTTTTGGGGCTGGGGAAGGTTCTTATGATTGTTTGAGACCCCTTCTCTCTCAGGAAGGGGTTCTCTCATACAAATGAGACACAAATTTCATCATAACCCGAGACCTAATCAAGCAAATCGAATCAAATTTAGCATGTGGGGGGTTTTGAAGGCAAGAATGTTTCTATGGTAGTTCAAGACCCCTCCTTTTCTGAGGGGGGGGGGGGCTTCAAACAAATGAAACTCACATTTTTATTATAATCGATGAGCGCAGTGTGATAGTTCGAGAACTAATTAAGCAAATGGAACCAAATTTGGCATGTGGAGGGTTTTGAAGTCAATGATTGTATGGTGGTTTGAGAAACCACCCCCCTCTGGAAGGGAGGGCTCCCATACAAATGAAACACAAATTTCAACCAAAAATGAGAATTATCCAGGTTACTTAAACACAAACCGTGTATTTCTAGGGTAAGAAGCATGTTTTGTTAGAAGTTTGAACCCCTGCTTATTCAAGAAGAAAAAAACTCATTTTGAAAAAAAAAAACCATAAACGTGACAGTTATTTTAAATTTTCCTTCATTTAGTTGCAAGCGTAGCAGCGCACGCACCGGGTTCAGCTAGTTATGAATAATTGTCAATATTTTGCGCTCACTAGCACCTTTTTACCTTTCTGACATGATAAGGTTAGTAAAAGGATTGTTTTATAAATGAACTTTGAAGGTGAAAAAAACATGTCGACTTCTGATCCCACTAAAACCTAAGCCCTTGTTGCCCATCATATTCCCCCCGGACTACCTTACGGTATTACTTCTTGAGAAATCTGACTTTGCCTTTTGACAACAGCGCTATTTTGAGCTAACTTGCTGCTGTCGGCTTCTTCACGAGTCATATAGCTCCCTCTCATTTGCTGAGCCATTTAGCTCCCATCCTCCTAGTTTTAGCCACTAAGCTTTCACACTCGACAAAGTCGACTCAAGTATTTCCCGACGGTGAATCTACTCTATGTCGACGAAGAGTTCCCCGTCAGTGGAATTTCTTCCGATACCGAAGCTTAGCAGCTTAGCAGTCCCCGGCGGTCTACGCCGCTGACGGAGAGTTTCCGGCTACAGAACATCCCCCGAGGCCGATTACCGGTTGCTTCATTCTGCTGCTCGCTTGGTCTTCACGCCTTTCTCGCTGCAGAGCCGACATAATTTGCGTACATAATGCCTCCGCTAACAACGTTCCATGAATTTTTGCCGCGACAGATTTTGTGAGAGATGTTTTCTAGGTTGGTATCTACCCCGCTGGTATAAGCAATGTGCGTCGTATTAAGCCGAACTGTGGGCAGTCAAAGACTACGCGCTCCGGTGTTTCTTCGAAGTCTGCGCATTTCGGATAGAGAGGGGAAACCTACTGTACGTACAAATACTTCCTATAGCAGCCATGATCTGACAGAAATGGCGTCAGGTGGAAGTTGGCTTCACCGTGCTTTCTGTTCATCCACGTGGAAACGTTCGGGATCAACTGCTGTGTCCACCATTCATTCACCGCCTCATCCCATTCCTCTTGCCACTCCCGCGTGGTGTCAGTCCGTGTTCATCTTCGGATCTGTGTCTCTGATCAAGTAGCACTTCTGATCCTCCTCTAACAATAGCAGAATGAGGATCATTCCGGCTATGAAGCAGATTGCTTCAAATGAAACCGCCCTCATGCTCAACAACCTAAATGTGCTGCAGACATAACCTTTTTTTTAACATCTTTGTTACTGGGAACCAGGCCGGACTACCATACTGAAGTACTGACATGGATACACTAGCTATGAGCCTTCTCTTGCTGCTATTTATCACCGAATTGTTGCGCATGATTCTGGTCAACTCTGTGGTCGCTTTTGCTGCAGGCGTAATCAACGTGGCTGTTAAAGTTTAGTCGAGAGAGAGAGAGAGAGAAAGAGAGAGAGAGAGAGAGAGAGAGAGAGAGAGAGAGAGAGAGAGGGAGAGAAAGAGAGAGCGTGTTTCGCGTTCTACTGGCATTCTCGTGTTGTGTTCATGAACTTCTACCAGTCTCAGCGGGACAAATTCTTCAGTTTTAAAGTGACATCTTGACAACATCTCTTGAACGAGGTTAGCCACTCTCAAGGCAGGCATCTCCCTAGAGGCTATCTTAAATCTATGGCATTCAAAAAAACGTGCTCCGTTGTTTCCTCCACATAACTACATTCTGGACAGGCGGGTGACGTTAAATGTCCATGTTACATGTTACATGTAGATATTTACTCAAACATCCATGACCAGACAGGAACTGTGTCAGGAAGAGGTTCATCCATGTTTTTAGACTCAGAATAACGCCTGTACGTTCGTCTACTATTCGCCATTGTGTTTCCACTCTTGCTTCCACTTGGCCATCAACTCCGCTCTTAGTATTTTCCGTACTGCTGTGGTTTCTCTTTGGCTGTAGCATTTTCACCGGTGAAAACGAATACTGCCTCCGATAAAATGGTTCGGTACGCGCTTGCGATTCGCATATCCATGATCCGAAGCTTCTGTTCAGCTTCACTTCATTCTGTTTAGTTGCCAACGCAACCCAGACTAGACCACTATAGTATCGACGATGACACACTTGCCAGAAAACGCTTCTTACTACTCCAAGGTCCATAGATGTTTGGCGTCAGTCTAGCTTCTGTGTTGGTGGTCTTCGCCGCCTTTTCACAGGCATAGTCGACTTGGTAATGGAATTTAGATGGTCGTCAACCATCATTCTCAGGTACTTTAGCACGCGATTCAAGAAAATGGTATGCCTTCCGACAGTGATTTCAGCCCGGTCTACCGCTTCGCTCCATGCATCCAGTCTTCAATCATGTTGATTATTTTGGTCGCCAATATTTTCACTTCTTGCAGTGACTCGCCTGACACCGTCAAAACGACATCGTCTGTAAAACCAACAATCTTGACTCCTCTCGGCAGCTGCAGTGTCAACACACTATTGTACATCAATAGTTTCAATGAGTTGGACCGAGAATGGAATCATGTGGCACACCTGCTATAATACGAATTGACTTATGTACCGTGTCAGTATCGTAAATCAGAGTCCGGTCCTGGAAGTAGCTTCTCAGAACCCTACACAGATAGTCAAAGACCCACGTTCTGTGCGACGATGGATCCACCCTACTCCAACGGCGGATTCCTCGGCAGTGGAAGTTCTCCGGAAATCGAACCATGGTGAGCCATTTAGCTCCCATGTTTTGACGCAACGACGGAGAGTTCACCGACGATGTTACATCTCCCGAAACCGATTACCCGCTACTCCGCTCCCTCCGCTTCCTTTTCATCCAGATTGATAGATCCGGTATGAGCTGGTGCGCCTATAGACCGTGTCTCACCCTTGCTGCCATTTGGCGATGGACTCCGTTCTCACCAGCATCCGAATACCTCTGATATTTCTCCGCTGATAGTGATAGCATACTGTCTCCGATGAAATAGTGCTGTACGCTCTTTAATACGTACAATACTAAATTCTAAATTCAAATTCGTAATACCGCCACAACGCAATCACGATTTGCATGGCCAAGAGCCTGAACGTACTGTTCAACTTCACCCGGTTTGGCTTGGTTCCTGGACCTCCGTATCTAAGTATCGATGATGATACACTAGTCAGTAGAGTCCGTTTAGCTGGTCATCGATTGTCACACCCAGATACTTCACGCAATTCGAGGCGCTTCAAGGCTATCACATGCTCTCCGATGGTGATTTCTGCCCGTTGTACCGCTTTGCAGTTGCTGACCATCAGCACTTCCGTTTTGTGATGGGCTATCTGCAGTTTCGCCCCCTGCATCCAGTTTTCAATTATGACGATTGGTTTGGTCGCCAGCATTTCCCCTTCTTCCACTGTTCGCCTGTCACTTACAATACAATGTCGTCCGTAAAACCAAAGATCACTACGCCTTTGGGAAACTCCAGCGTCAGCAGTCCGTTGTACATCCCATTCCAAAGTGTTTGGCCACAAATGGAACCTTGCGGTACTTCCGCTGTGATGTTCACCGATTTCCACCCCTTGGAGGTCTCGTAGATCAGCACCCGGTTCTGGAAGTATCTCCTCAGGATTCTGCACAGGTATTCGGGGACCGTCATTCTGTGCAGCGAATTGGCAATACCCTTCCAGCTGGCGCTATTGAAGGCGTTCTTAACGTAGATCGTTACAACAGCGCAATTTCGATCGCCTCTCCGCTTCTGTTTAAGCAGTCTCGACCACTGGCCGAATGGCATGCACCGTAAAATTACCTTTCCGGAAACCGAATTGCATCCTCGTTAGCCCTTGCTCGCTCTCGGTATATTTCGTTAGCCTGTTGAGGATGATCCTCCACAGGAGTTTCTCGAGCGTATCCAACAGGCATATTGGCCTATGCGATGTTGGATTCTTCGGAGGCTTTCCTAGCTTCGGCAGCAACAATTGCTTTTGTATTTTCCACTTACCCGGAAACTTCCCTTCTTCTAGACATTTCTGCAGCATATCCCTGAACATGTCCGAAAACGCCTGAATCGCCACTTTCAAAGTCACGTTAAGGATTCTATCCGGTTCGGGTGCCTTCTTCACCTTGCTGAGTTGCTCATTCCTCCAGTAAGCTAGATACGGTTCCGCAATGATTACCTATCAATCAGACAGGAGTTTCTAGATTTCACAACAAACGACGAACTATCACATAGTAGAACTTCTATAAATTACACTAGTTTACAAAATAAATCAAAAGTGATGAACTTTATAATTAGACCAATATTTCTAATGTGAAATTTTATGCAAAATTCGAAAATGCCGTCAAAAAAATTTAAGTTAAACAGTTTTCGAGATATGGATAAAAGTTGATTTTTTAATAAATTAACAAAAACACATTTACTTAAAATTAAATATCTCCAACGCGTGTGATCCAATTTCAAATATTTTGTCATCAAATGAAATCAAATGTCATCAAAATCAAATCAAATTTAACACTGATCTTCTGAACATTGCAGTTTTCTAAGAGTAATAGTTTCGACGGTATTTATAAGTATATCTAATTTTTAAGCGATTTTTTGGAGATTTGTTAAAAAAAATTGTGCTAAACATATGATTAATACGAAAATATCGTCAACAAAAAAATATGTTCAATTCAATGTTGAAAATCGGTTGAAAAATGAGAAAGTTATGCTGGTTTTTGGAAAAGGTGTAGATATGCGGGAAAAAACAGAAATTCGAAAGAAATACGCCCATATCTCCCTCTCTCTCTCTCTCTCTCTCTCTCTCTCTCTCTCTCTCTCTCTTCTCTCTCTCTCTCTTTCTCTCTCTCTCTCTCGCACAAACACACACACACACACACACACACACACACCGTTTTTTGTCATTTTTGAGCACTATAGGCAAATTTCTTTAAAATAAGTTTATTTAAACTTAAAAATGATTCAAACTTGAGCTTCGTCGTTTATGCGTCCAACCCAGTCACCCCGAAACCAACCGTAGTCATCCAGCATTGATTCGTCCCAAAAGCCTTGATATCGTCGTTCTATTTGCTTCATTTGTTTGTGGAATCGTTCACCGTGCTCATCACTTTCGTCGCCAAGATTCGGTGGGAAGAAATCCAAATGTGAGTGGAGGAAATGGATTTTCAATGACATGTTCACACCTATAGTCATGAAGAGCAAGGAGTTATAAACTATGTACATGAAACATGGGTAGCTTGATAAGTTATTTTTAGATTTAATAGTACCTATTTTCTTATAGTTTTCCAGCAAATTCTCAATAACTTCAACATGATCCGCACTTTTAGTGTTTCCTACAAAATTCGTAACAACCAGTCGAAATGATTTCCACGCTTCTTGCTCATCAGGAGCCAAGACTGCGAAGAAATGTTGGTCCTCAATCAATTTTTTTATTTGAGGACCCACAAAAACACCTTCCTTAATCTTTGCATCCGATATGTTCGGGAATACTGATTTCAGATATTCAAATGCAGGTCCATTCTTTTCCAACGCTTTTGCAAAATTCATAAAGAGTCCAAGTTTTATATGTAACGGTGGGAGAGTAATTTGATCTTTATCTACGAGAGGAACACATTTCACGTTTTCTTTCCCAAGAGTCAAACTTGTCCTCTTTGGCCAGTCTTTTTGAACGTAATGCTCTTTCGTGCTCGGCTGTCCCATTTACAGAGAAAGCACATGTATTTTGTGTACCTCTGCTGTAACCCAGTCAACATGGCAACAACCTTAAGATCGGAGCAAATCTTCCAAGAATGTTGCTTATAATTTATCAAATTCAGCTGCAGCGCTATTGATTCATACGATTCCTTCATGTTAACAGCATGAGCCAGCGGGTTTCCTGTTTCCTTGATGCAGTAAAACGGCCTTCAAACTCAGTTTACTGCTGTCGATAAACAAACGCCATTGACTTAGATTATGATGCTCCCCAAACTCTTCGAACAAACCGTTTACATCTTGGCAAAAACTAGCGTTATTTTGTTTGGAGAAGTATTTAGCGAATTGTTCATCACGATTTCTGTAGTACGAAATTGTCACACCAGGCTCTAATAAATTTCTTTCTTTTAAGCGTGATGCAAGCAGTTCATGATGGTTTTGTTTCAAATTCTGTGTCGCTTCCTCGTTCTCCAGCTGGGCAGTATCTTCAAATGAAGACTCCCTTTTTCGTTTTGGGCAAATAGGGTACCGGTTTGAATACGAATGAGGAGTTGGTTTTTCTACGGATTGCACCAGCATACTGCACCGACTTATAGCGGCCATGTTGTTGAACTTCGATGAGGCAGGAATAACAATCCGTAGCCTGCCAAAAAGGTTCATTCCCAATATCTGGCTTATCAAAGGACAAATAGCGGCTGTACAGTGACAGAAATGAGAGTATCTAACAAATTTGAATGAGACCAGTGGTAAGCCATACATACCTTTAACCTGCTATCCGCCTAGCCAGAGGCATGTTTTGCACGAATTACACAGAACGTTAGGCACCCATGGTTTATCCACTCCGGACAAAATTTCAAAATACAAAAGGAACGCAGATTGAAGAGAAGCCGTGAATCTGAATCTCTCTCTCTCTCTCTCTCTCTCTCTCTCTCTCTCTCTCTCTCTCTCTCTCTCTCTCTCTCTCTCTCTCTCTCTCTCTCTCTCTCTCTCTTGTGTGTGTGTGTGTTGTGTGTGTGTGTGTGTGTGTGTGTGTGTGTGTGTGTGTGTGTGTGTGTGTGTGTGTGTGTGTGTGTGTGTGTGTGTGTGTGTGTGTGTGTGTGTGTGTGTGAGAGAGAGAGAGAGAGAGATATGGGCGTATTTCTTTAGAATTTCTATTTTTCCGCATTTCTGCACCTTTTCCAAAAACCAGCATAACTTCTTCACTTTTCATCCGATTTTCACCATTGAGCCCTAATTTTCTTTGTTTTTCTATGGCTTTAAGCTTCTTATGCAATATATTTTTTTGTTGACGTTATTTTGATATTAATCATGTGTTTAGCACAATTTTTTTTACAAATCTTCAAAAAAAATCGCTAACAATTATACATACTTATAAATCGCGTCGAAACTATTACTCTTTGAATATTGCAATGTTCAAAAGATCAGTGTTAAATTTAATTTTGCTTCATTTGATGACAAAATATTTGAAATTGGATCACACGCGTTGGAGATATTTAATTTTAAGTAAATGTGTTTTTGTTCATTTATTAAAAACAAATCAAATTTTATCCATATCTCGAAAACTGTTCTGTTTTAATTTTTTTGACGGCATTTTTGAACTCTTCATAAAATTTCACATAAAAAATGATGATCAGCTTATCGTGTGCATAAATGCTGTAAACTAGTGTTATCTATGACCCCCAAAGGGTTGAACTTCTTGATCATTTCATCAGATCTCTTCATTTTTCATTACACTGTTTGAAAAAGATCAAATGACTTAAAATATTTTATGACAGTTTGACTCGAGCGACTGTTTTATTGCTGTGTTTCAAAATAACAACATACTTCTTTGGGTATTTTTTATTAGTTCTCATATTAGGCTTAATGAACTAGTGAACTAAACACGAGAGTTCAGATACAGCGTGGCATTAACCCTTATGTGATCGATAGGGTACCCGGTACCTTTTCATGTTTTACATTACGAAATTTCATAGTTTATTTTAAAACAGGAAGCTGAAACTCAGTGGTATCTTAATGAAAGTTGAAAGGCAACTTTTTGCATAGAAAAAAATCGTATAGTAGCAAGGGGGCCGAAGGGAGGGACTTCATTTTTTTTACCCATTAAGTGATCGACAGGGTACCCGAGTAGCCACCAAATTCAAATGATTGTAACTAATTATTTTGGCACCGTTAGATTCAAAAACTCATTAACTTCAGGGACATTATCAGCAATGACCATTTGAATTCATCGTGTTCCTGTACATCCGGGATTCCGTGGCTGTGTTCCGGTACAGAGGCACAATCTCGGAACATCTATTGAATTTCCAGGAATGGATGTCAAAATCATTGGAATAATTCCATAGATCTACTATTTATCCTATACCTACTACGATTTCTTCTACAAGTCGAGCATTGGTACCTTACGAAGTTGTTGACGAAAAAAGCCAATCGGTCAAAAGATAAGCTTTTATTTATTTACTAGCTGAACACGGTGCGTGCGCTGCTACGCTTGCAACTAAATGAAGGAATATTTAATATAACTGGCAAGTTTATGGTTTTTTTCGGAATTAGTTCAAACTTCTATCAAAATATGCTTCTTACCCGAGAAACACACGTTTTGTGTTTAAGTAACCTGGATAATTCTCATTTTTGGTAGGAATATGTGTTTCATTTGTATGAGAGCCCTCCCTTCCAGATGAGGGTGGTTTCTCAAACCACCATACGATCATTGCCCCAACAAACATCGGTGTTGAATTAGAGCTTGTTCAACCAAATTTGGAGTAGCTATTCAGCTATTCTAGAAGAAACAGCTGAATAGTTTCTCCAAATTTGCTTGTACAAGCTCCAATTCAACACCGATGTTCGTTGGGTGCCTTCAAAACCCCCCACATGCCAAATTTGCTTCCATTTGCTTCATTAGTTCTCGAACCATCACACTGGGCTCTTCGATTATAATAAAAATTTGAGTTTCATTTGTTTGAACCCCCCCCCCTTCTGAAAGGGGGGGGGGTCTTGAACCACCATAGAAACATTCTTGCCTTCAAAACCCCCCACATGCCAAATTTGATTCGATTTGCTTGATTAGGTCTCGAGTTATGAAGAAACTTGTGTCTCATGTGAGCCCCCCTTCTTGAGAGAGTAGGGGTCTCAAACAATCATAAGAACCTTCCCCAGCCCCATAAACCCCTTCATATAAATTTTCACGTTGGTCGGTTCAGAGCTGTCCGAGTCTATCAGGGTCTGACAGACAGACATACAGACAGAAATTCTTTTTTATGCATATAGAAATCTAGCCATTTGCTTAAAGTGGTTTAATTTACTTGATTAGTTCTCGAGTTATGCAGAAATTTGCTTTTTATTTATATGGGAACCCCCCCCCCCTTCACCTTCAAAATGGGGAGGGGTCTTGAACTGCCATAGAAACATTTCGTGACTCCAAAAACCTCAACATGCCAAATTTGGTTTCATTTGCTTCATTGGCTCTCGAGTTATGCTAAAAATGATCTTTCATTTTTATGGGAGTCTCCCCTTCCAGAAGGCGGAGGGGTGGTATGAGACCTTAAAAACATTTATTTCCTTCAAAAAGCTCCACATGCTAAATTTGGCTACATTTGCTTGATTTGTTCTCGAGCTATGCAGAAATTCGTGTTTCATTTGTATGAGAGACCCCTCTTTCAGTGAGCGGACTCAAACCACAATAGAAACATTTCTTGCCTTCAAAAACCTCTACCTGCCAAATGTGGTTCCATTTACTTGATTAGTTCTCGAGATGCAGAAATTTGTGTTTTATTTGTATGAAAACCCCCCTCCCGCCCCTTCCAGATGGCGGAGGAGTCTCAAACTTCCAAAGAAACATTTCTCTCCTCCAAAAACCTCCACATGCCAAATTTGGTTCCATATGCTTGATTAGTTTTTCAGTTATGCAGAAACTTGTGTTTCATTGGTATGTGAGCCCCACCCTCCCTACCAGAGAGAGAGGAGTGGTCTCGAACTACTTTAGAAACATTTATTACCTTTAAAATCCCCGCATGCCAAATTTGGCTCCATTTGCTTTATTAGATCTAGAGTTATAAAGAAATTTCAGTTTCATTTGTATGACAGCACCCCTTCTAGGAGAGGTTAGGGGTCTCAACCCACCATAGAAACATGTTTTGCCTCCAGAAAACCCCACATGCCAAATTTGATTCCATTTGCTTGATCAGTTCTTAAGATATGCAGAAACTTCTGTTTCATTTGTATGGGAGCCTCCCTTTCAAGAGAGGGGAGGGTTCGCAAGCTACCATAGAAACATTTCTTACTTCCAAAAACTTCTGCATGCTAAATTTGGGTTCCTTTGCTTGATTAGTTCTCGAGTTATGCAGAAATTTGTGCTTCATTTGTATGGGAGCCCCCCTTTCCAGAGAAGAGAGGGGTTTCAAACCATCATAAGAACCTTCTCCGGCCTCAAAAACTTCTCCATACAAAATTTCACGTTGATCGGTTCAGCAGTTTTCGAGCCTATGAAGTTCAGACAGACAGGCAGTCTGAAAAAACAGACAGACAGACAGACAGACAGACAGATAGACAGACAGAAATCCATTTTTATACATATAGATAGATTTATTTATTTATTATTTATTTATTCGTCAACCGATAAAAATGTTTATCCCAATGACAATTAGATAAAACTGAATTACATACAATAACTCACACATACATCTTCGAAAAAAACGCTTATTAACATTACGGGATACATTAAACATGCTTAGCACAGGTTCGTGTCTGCCATAGTTGGTCCTTGAGTGCCGGTTTATAAAGAAAGATTGTAAACGTAAACGTGTAAACGTTTCGTCGTCGAGTGTTGATGTTCAAGAGACCAAGTAAAGTGGAACAGTCAATGTTTCCCCGAAGGAGGTCACCAACGAAACACGCTTTGGCCACCATACGCCTCCCTTCCAACAATTACAGGTTTGCCAACGAAGATGTCGATCCTCTGGACTGCATTTTGGTAGAAAGGGGACCAAACGACAGCACAGTACTTCAAAAAAGGACAAACCAAAGAGCATTATAGTGCCTTCAGACAATAAACGTCTTTGAAGTGAATGAACATGAATCCATACTGCGATTAGGCTTTTGAAACCATATACGCAATGTGTTTCTCGAATTACAGTTTGAAGCCGAGCATTACTTTCAGATCCTTGACTGTTGTTTTACGTTTCAAGCGTGTTCCTCGAAGGATGTAGTCGTGGAGATACATCGCGCGTTTTCGGCCACAGGAGATAGCTGAACATTTGGATACATTTAAGGACATTCTGTTGATCCGGCACCAGTCGTCGAACACTTGTAGTTCCTGCTGAAGAAAGTAGACGTCATCTGGACATTTTATGACGTAGTACAGCTTAAGGTCGTCCGCGTAGGATAATTTCAGGCATCTGAGGACCAAGTTCACGTCGTTCATATACAACAGGAAAAGGAATAGACCAAGGTGGCGGCCTTGCGAAACGTCGGATGTTACTGAAAAGCTAGACGAGGCATGATCTGAAATCTTCACAGAAATAGTTCTACCAGTTAGGTATGAGCGGAGCTAGTCAACAATTGATCGTGAACCCCCATTTTGTCGTATTTGGAAATTGCAATCTGATGGTTCATTTGATCGAAGGCCGCAGAGAGATCTGTGTATATGGCGTCTACTTGATGGCCGCGTTCCATTTCACGGATGACGAACGATGTTAATACGGAAGGTTGGTCGCCGTAGAGCGCTTAGGCATAAAACCGTGTTGGTCAGGAGAAATAGTCTGTGAATAGTCATGGACCAGCCTTTGGAGAACAATTTGTTCGAATAGCTTGGATACAGCATTTAGTGCAGCAATCCCAAGATAGTTGGCGAATGACCATTTGCATCCCTTTTTGTGAAGTAGGAAAGCAAACGACTCTTTACAGCATTCAGAAAACACACCGGAAGCTAATGACAAATTGAAGACCGTAGCCAGGGGCGATTGTGTTAAGGCAACGCTTCAGGGCAATTGAAGGAATACCATCAGGAACGCTTCCAGTTGAGTTTTTCATCTGGTGCTCGGCTGAAATCACCATATCACTATGGACAGTGAGTTCAGAGCGAAATACAGACAAGCGGGAAACATTGCTAGTAGCAGCTTCGTGACCCTCGGCATCAAGAATTTCATAGCAGAATGCACTTCTGAACTGATTACGGAACAAGTTGGCGATATCCGTGACAGAGTCAGCTTAGAGTTGAATTGAAAAGAATACACTCACGTTTACTAGTGATAGTTTAAGTAAGTACTTCACTTAAATTTTCACGCAAATCTTCCGCAAACAAAACATAATAAACAATACAAACTTATAAAAAACAAACTTGAAAGGTGTGCATAACAAATGATGACCATTGAAACAAATATTAACTACACAAGGGATTCCCAATGAATCATAGTTCCTTATAAAGGATCCCATGGAACAATAGAATTAAATTAAACTAATAATATTCACAAAACATTTCTCTCAGCTGATATGGATTTGGATCAAGAACACATTGATTTTAGATCTGTAGAAATGTTTCTATATTGTTTTAAATAACGTTCTATTGATGATCAATTTCATTCGCTCTGAAATTATATAATAAACAGACGAATAGAATGACATTCGCATTTGGCCAAGACTACTGAACGCTCTAGATCAGGCTAAATCAGGCTATTTGCGTATCTTGTGTTATGATCGTGAGGCAAGACTAGGTAATGATGCATATTTGAATTTTTTATACTATCAAATAGGATGCCCCAGAAAGTATAAGCACGATTTCTACACGAAATCGCACGAATGGCTTCGTGGCAATGGCTTTCACTGCGTGTCTTTGTTTACATTTTGAAAAACAAGTTGGTGTTTCGGAACTGGATTTTTTCAGCAATGTCATCAAAATGCAAAGCATTTCTCTCGAAAAGCGTAAACAGAGCAAGACATTCAAGTAAGAGCAGGTCTGTTGTATTAAAGATTGCAGACAGGCCTGCTGTTATCGCTTGTTTTGGCTTGCCAATGAATGAGGGGAAGCTGTACGCGTCTGTTAAAATTCATTATATTTCACTATGTAGGGAAACTGTTGTCCATATTAATCTCATTGTTTCTATTTCCACACTATGCCTAGTAAAGATATTGTAGAGAAAATAGAGTCACAGAAAAAGATGATGAATTTTACCAGACGCTAAATTTTTTCCCTCGATCAATAACAAGCCAAAGCAAGCGTAAACAACGAAATTGTTTACATTCTTCCATATGACAGACCTGAATTCAGCAACATCTGCCTTAAATTAACATGAAATATACCATGAATTGATGCAAAATCTTTACATCCATAAATGAACATTAGATAGCGCAGAATAAGATTAGATAACGAAGTTTCTTTCAAGCTGTGTTAGTTTCTATTCGTAATAATGTTTGCTTACATTGAATACAAACATTTCAAACCAACCCTTCTTCCGCGTCAATCGTTTGATTTCGAGTTAGATGAATTGCAAAGTAATGAGATGAATATAAAAACTTCTTTCCTATTTATTGAAGCAGTCTAGGTTGATGAGTTGATAGTTTAATTGTGAAACCGTCGTAAATTCTCTTCTGTCGAATTGCAATACTATAATATATTAACATTTCACTCAACTTATCATTTTTTTTATCATTCCACACGCTTCCGGTCTATCCCAGCGACGCAGCCGCGTCGAATTTTATTTTGCGCGACATTTTGCATGCGTCTCATGGACATCATTCTCACAGGCACAATGATCGGGGGAATTCCCCAGTCTGATTCAGAAAACCCGTCCAGCCCGTAGAATCATCGTTGCTCTAAAATGTCAATGGGCTCTCTTTCTTGTCCAGTTTTGAGCGGTTTCCCATAGTAGAGTTGGAGTAGCCGCTCGAATACAGAGGAAATCCCAACGCGCGAGTTGATGTTGGCGCTACCGAATACGTACGCAAACAACTAGATTTGTAATGCATTGCTCTCTGCCTCCCATGTCTTGCAGCCTAAGTTCATGAACGGGATTACACCATTCGATACATACCACCCGATGTGCCGATGTTGCTGTTGTTTGGTTTGTTTGGAAACAAAACTCTCCGGAATATAGATGACAATAGCCGTAGCGATCGTTTGAGATGAGAGAATAATCGAATCATAATGGCAGTGCGGGAAGATTGACACTTTTAACGTAGACTACCTTGCGGTAAGTAGGGTGTGAACATTTGGGAATAGCGGCCGTCATGAAATATTGAAACAAATTGAAAGCTAATAGCTCAATGATTCCTCGATAGATTTTGAAGATGTCTACATAAATCGGTTCGGCGATGTCTTTTAATTTCATTTTGCCGACTAAATTGACTAAATGTACATAATTTTCCTATCACAGATCTCAAAAGTGAGTTATGGAGGTTTCATATGCACCTGGTTGATGCACCTTCACGAAATGCATCATTCGTCCGGCAGTCTTCGAACAGTTAGCAGCGGCGAGGAGCTAGTGTTGGATTGTCTGCTGGCGGTGGCAAGTTGATGGCTCTGCAGCCAGTTGTTAGCAAGCCGTTTACTAGGCAGCCGGTTGTTCCAAGCTAGTGGTGAAGTTGTAGCCAGCGTGTGAGGCGCAAACATGGAGAGTGAAATAAGATGCTTGTGTGTGATCCAGTTAGCAGCCATCATTCGGTATGGCGTGAAGTTGGGTGAAAAAAAAACCGAATTAATCTACCGATGGTGAGACTGAACCCTTCTTACACTTCACCTGAAAGCAAAAGAAGTTTAGTTTCTCTCTCATGTATGCACTGTGAAAGTGTGAACAAATAATCGCTAGAACTATTCCAAGCCACTCGTAGTACATGAGCACGACTAGGCGCGCATTCTTTTCCCAGTCAAGAGGATATCCTTTTTTTTCCTATCCAGCATTTGGGTAGCTTGGTAAAGGACTGTGTGCTCGACTGCGTTTCAAATAGCCCACCGCTCAATTTTCAACTACTTCTTTTAAATTTTCACAGCCTGTCGTACACTAACGGAACTATCAACACTTGCTCTTTTAGCAAAATCACTGTGCACTCCTAGAGCCTCATGGTGATGAGAAAATATTTGCTTCTAAAAACATCATAATTCGATACTTCATGAATGGAGAATACAAAAAAAAAAAAAAAACAATTATAGTATCGATTGTTCATTCCCAATCGAGAATTAAAACTCAATATTGTAAAGTTTATCCAAGATTTTAGAAATGACTACCAACATATTTCACAAGAACTATGCAGGAAGCAATATATAACATTTATTTCATTTCTGTATTATCAAAATGAAAATCATTTAGAATATATACGTATGCTGATATTATTTTTCTCTACTATAAATATGTACATAATTATATGAATATTTCATGCGAACATTGGGGAATGGGTGGGATCACCAGGACACCCGATTGAAGCAGGCTTGATGGGGAGAGCGGGATTGCCAACTCTCCATTGCTAACAGTTTGTGAATAGAGGACGTGTTTCTCCCCGCTCATTGAGGCAGCCTATTGCTGTCGGACTAAGTGTCCGTGCTACAATAGAGGGTGTATTCGATAAAAATGGCACACACATATATACTCATCAAAATTAAACTGATTATCGGATTTTCTTGAAATTTTCAGGGAATGAAGAACTACTAATGAGTTTTGATTTACAACATTTGTTTTATTCAATTTCGTCTCCCATCCCGAATGCCCGCACCTTCCTTTTCACTCCACCCATCAAATTTTGTACAACCGATTTTCCCAGTGTTTTTGTTGTTTTTTTTTTGTTCTTCAATTCTAGCTCTGTTTTTATAGTTTTGGGATGTTTGCGAAGTTCTGTTTTCATAATTGCCCAGAATTTTTCAATTGGACGAAGTTCCGGTGAATTTGGTGGGTTCATATCCTTTGGCACAAAATTGACTCCGTTGGCTCGGTACCACTCCAATACGTTTCGATCAGGCCAAAACAGAGTTGATCCTTTGTGCTTCTTAATGAATGGCAAGAGACGCTTCTTAAGGCACTCTTCCGTGTAAATCGCACCGTTTATTGTTCCGGAAGTGATGAAGGGAGCACTTATTTCACCACATCCGCAAATCGCCTGCCAGATTAGAAACTTCTTTGCAAATTTCGATAGTTTCTTCTTTCGAACATCCTCCGGAACATCGAACTTCGACTTGGCAACGAAATATTCTTGCCCAGGAAGTTGACGGAAGTCGGCCTTGACGTATGTTTCGTCATCCATCACGATGCAACCGGATTTGGTGAGCAGCTTCGTGTAAAGTTTCCGGGCGCGGGTTTTCGCAGTGATGTTTTGTTTTTCATTCCGGTTTGGGGCTTTTTGCACTTTGTAAACATGTAACCCAGCACGCTTCATGGTTTTCTGCACAAAACCGACTGACACCTTAGACTTTTTAGCGACATCTCGAATTGACATGTTTGGACGGTTCTTGAATTGTTGTACGACTTTCCTGGCCATTTTACTGTCCATTGGACCACTTTTACGACCACTCCCTTCCTTCCTTTGGACACTCAGACGCTCCTTGGAGGTTTTTATTACACGAGACACAGTTGTGTTTGCAATTCCAAGCCTTTTAGCAATCCACCGGTGGGACGCCCCTGGATTTTGATTGTGAGTGCACAAAATTTTCTCACGGACAATTCCTTGTTTCGACGACATGACTGGAACTACTGAATGTATAACTATGAAACTTGGCAGATGTAAATAATACACTATGGATAAGATCTACTCAAATTTCTAGGTATTTTACTCATACGATTCAAAAGTTACAGAAGATTTTCTGTGTGCCATTTTTATCGAATACACCCTTTAGGTGGTAGTTCATATTATACATATCATACATCACCACCACATACGTGGCTTCCCGTTTACATCTCATCCATTTGCCAGGTTTGCTGCTCGATTGGAATAGCTTTTTGCTAGGTTTTGACAGATAATCAGTTGTTTCAATCGATGAATGTTGCCTCTGTTCTAATACAGGCTCGTTAATAATAATAACAATCATTACGCATTGCAACGCAGTCGTACGTCACCTTTACGTACAACACCCCTAGGTTGTCCCTTGATTTTTTTTAACCTGGAAGTGTGTGAAGTTTGCCGGTCTCCACATGATATTCTCATATTAATATGCTGGACAAATTGCATCTGAAAGTAACCTCGGATTTGGCGTGACTTTCCGTACATTATGAAATGGGATCCGGGATGTGCAACAGAGCTATCATTGCCAATCAACAGGTGTTGATTGTTGCAAACAGTTGCAACAGAACAAAATTTTTACTGTACTCTATGCCAAAAAGTTGGTATATAATCCAGACCGAGTGCAGATAATAAAAACCCTTTCAATGACAATATGGCATACATTCACAATATGTGTTGATGTGGAGGTTATATGGTTAAAACGAGATTAAATTATTTGATAACAATAACTTACAATTTGATAATATATCATTAGGCTCAAATGTAAAACTCCTTACTTACGCCGATCCAGCTTGGAACACAGTCCCCATGAAGGGCACAAGAAGATTGGGATTGTGCAGAAAGCTGATATCAATGTTTGTGAACAAGCTATAGCATCAAAGCGTGAGTTGAAAAATCTCGGCGTAATGATCGACCCTCGGCTCAATTTCAATAGCAATGTTATGCTTGTGAGAAAGCAGCGAAGACGATTACGGCACAGTCAAGGATCATGCCGAACAACTCGGCAATAAGCAGTAGCAAGAGAAGTTATTGGCTGGTGTGTCTACATCTATCCTTAGATACGCATGTCCATCGTGGGGGACCGCGTTGAAGACGAGGAAATATCGAGTGTAGCTTAACATGCGGGTAGCGACAGCCTACCGAACTATATCATTCACTACTTTGGAAGAGGACAAGTGTTACAAAACTAGGGAAACAAGAGATGCTCGGAAGATTGCGAGAGTCAGCACGATGAGAAAGTGGGAAAACGAGTGGAACACCACAGCGAACGGAAGGTCAACCCACCGCCTTATCCCGAATGTGTTGAAATGGGTACACACTACCAAAATATCATGTAAATTTCTGTCCCCTAAGACCGACACATGCAAGCGTCCTTTAGCACATAAGAATGAGTTGAAAGAGATGAGAAAATAAATTCAATCAAACGCATATTTCGTCGAATTGCGTAAGTGTCAATTTCATGAGACATAATTTTACACAAAATCTTTGTTTACGTTCCCCGACTTTTTACAAACCTGAACGTCTCGTGTAAAATTCATAATTTCTAAATGTGTAGATAAGCCACACGGAGAAGTCAGTTTTCAAATGACTCAGTTTCTGCCATGTCACAGCTGCTTCAAGAAGTTCCTACGCAGTTTCTGACACGTAAGATCGCCGCTCTGCCCTGAGTTCGGAGACGTAGAGGGAACGCCGGACATGTAATTTTAGAGTGTCCACGTTTTGATCCAACCAGAATTGCAGGACCGACCTTGACACCTGACTAATCGCAATCAAGGCACCGGTTTTGGGTGAACCTCCACCACTGGGGTAGATTTCGGTCGGTGTAGTCTAGGTCCACCGCTGGGGACTATATCGAGAAGATCACGAAATAGTCCCGGCAATATGGACGTCAGGGCCCCATGTGAACTGTAAGTTAACCTCCACCCATAATCGAAGGACCGACCTCGGCACCTGCTTGGAATGCATCGGTTACGGAAGATCAACCACCACCGGGGAACTCTTTGTCAGATTAGGGCTAATCCGCCGACAGGGACTTGGGCGCAACTAAATTGGATGACTGCTTGCTTCTTGTTGGGTTGCTGAATGGCAACAGTGGAACGAAGTAAGGAATGCTAGTAACAGGACGGGTCGCTAAATAGCGACAGTAACTAATAAAACAAACTGAAGCCAATGGGCTAGGCATGATGGCATGAAACATGATAAAGCTGGAAGTCAAGTGACTTCAAGGCAGGTCACCGAAGAGAGAAAATGTAAGGCTTCTAATAGCAGCCAAAGGGCTGACTATAATGTGGTGTGTACATACGAAGTAGTACTGCAAAGTGGTGCCGAAGGGAAATTCAAGTGAAAGGGAAGCTAGGATAGTGTTTTAGTAGTGCCTTACTAAATCTGTTACACACTGACATGAGCACGTACAAAACATCACAACAGAGCATTAGAAGATTTTTATACTCCTAGATGAACAAAACACACATACACACACACACGCACACCCACCCACACACACACCCACACACACACACACACACACACACACACACACACACACACACACACACACACACACACACCCACACTCACAATATCAAACAAGAGAGCGTCTTTCTGAAAGAAATACTGGGAAATCTTGGGCTGTTCTTTGTTGTTTATTTTCGTAAATAGCGTTACTATCTATGAAGAAGAATGTCTTCATCAGTATCTACAGTAAATATCTTATTTTCATTCACGTATTTCAAGTACTTATTAAAACATAGTTTCCTTATTTTCCTCTTTCTGTTTATAATTTTAAAAGCTATTGAGATACAAATAACCGTACGATTACCATTAAATAACACAGGATTCAAAATGAACAATTCTGCCAACAATGTATTTTAGTATGTGACCATAAAAAAAAACTCATGAACCCTAAAATGTGTAACGATCAAAATTTCGAAAGCGCAGGTGAGCCAGTTTCAACACTTGCAGCAGATTTTGGCACTACTAAGGATCTAAGCAAATAAAATGGGTACATGGATGTATTGAAGTCTGGGATATATTAATTCAACAGAAAAACATATTCAAAATAAGAAGAAATTGTTCCAGTTTATAAATATGAAATATGGATACAATAATTTCTCTGAGTGCATCATTTTCTTAGCTAAATAGCTGTTATTTCACTATATTTCACTTCACAATATTGACAACCCAGGTAGCACCAAAATCATATATATTAAAGTTATATTTTTCATGTGTCATGCTGTAGATCTATAGAAGTACAATTTAACTAGTTTAGTCATGTAGATGTACGTTTCATGCATTTTGAATCTGACTAATTGATTTGTCATATATGTGTTTGATGTTTTAAAGTTAGGACATGTTTGTTTACATTTCACATCTTGCTTGTTTGCATATTATGTTGTACAAATGTACCAACACAAGTCTTCAGTATATTAAGAAACAAACATATTTTTGAAATCTCAAATGCCTACACAACCAGTCAGGTATGTTTTGTTCGTGTCGTATTGGACGTTAAATGACCGTTCCTATAGTCTTAACCAAGATTAAAAACTATCATATATCTATTTATATCACACATATATTTACCGCTGAAACATTCAAGAACCTAGTGTGATGAAAAAAAAAAAATTGGTGTAGCCTATGTTCATGCCCCTTGAACATTATTTGCACGGGAACAATTGCTAGTATGATGACATACAAGCAAAAACTGAAGTGAAATCGACCGATCATCAAAGTTTGAAAATCCATTTAAATCAAACGCTTACTATCTTAAGCCTGAATGGTCACTCATTATCACTAGAATTATTCACAGTTAAATGAGTTACTGTGTCCCTTATCACATTGGCGCTAGTTTAAATAATAATGATGTGTATGGTTAAAGAGAATTTTAATTGATCCATTTCTCACATGTTGAGATGGTCGAGTGGTAAGAAGACTGATCTAGTAGGCTTTGGAGTTCATGGTTCAAACCTAGTTGATGAATACCTTTTTGAAAACCGACAATTACTTGTTTAACTGAAATTTTTTTTGATAATGACAATTATCAAACTTAAATTATGTTTCATAGACTCCACCTTCTGCGCTATTTTAATTCTATAGTAGTATCCTAAAAAGTTTTCAATCACCAGATAGCAACATTATTATTTGTCACATTGATGCAAAAATGCGGACGTTTAAACATTTCGTATTACTTGGGAAAGAATAGAACACCATTTTGTTGAACTGTCTGTCTGTTGAACCTATCCTTTAGTTCGCACACGCGTTCTTGATTCGACGCCATTTTACCGATTAAAAGTGACTATGGCCAAATGAGTTCTCTATCATTGCACAAATACATTAAAATTCAAATAGTGGTGTATGCGTACACGGAGAAGACTGTATTAAGGCATTTTCGGTGATTACTTTTTGCTGTGTACATTCTTACTTAAAAACTCTTTTGTTCTATCGCTGGATTATCCAATTACATTGATATAACTCTGCGGGTCATGAGTAAACAAAAACTACGAATACAGTTCACCCCTCGTCGGCACCGGCGGTGCAGTGGTAAACGTGACTGCTACTTGGACCCCAGTGGGTCTGGGGTCAATCTCAGTCGAGGTCGGTGGGTGTTTTCTGAGGCGAAAAAATCTCTAGTGACGTCTTTCATCGGAAGGTAAGTAAAGGGTGTCCACGATGAAATTGCCACACACAAAATTGATTCGCAAAATTCGAGTTTTCATCCGATTGCCATCAAATTTTCAGGGATTGAGAAATAACTATTAAACTTCATTTTACCATTTTACTCGTATTTTATTTACATTCCATACGCAAATGCCCGCACCTTGGCCTTAACCCCGGCCATAAGATTCTGCACAACCTGTGAATCAACCGTTTTTTGCATGTAAACCCATACTTTCTTCAGTTCCTCGACTGTCTTCACTACCTTAGGTCGTTTAAGAAGGTGCTGCTTCATAATCGCCCAGTGCTTCTCGATGGGGCGGAGCTCCGGAGTGTTGGGAGGGTTGAACATTTTCGGCACGAAATTGACCTTATTGTCCGCATACCACTTCAGCACGTCCTTGGAGTAGTGGCATGAGGCCAAATCCGGCCAGAAGATTGTTGGGACGTTGTGGGCCTTCAGGAGAGGAAGCAGCCGCTTCTGGAGGCATTCTTTTATGTACACCTGTCCGTTCATCGTGTCCTGAGTCACGAAAGGTGCACTCCGCTTCCCGCACGTGATGGCTTGCCAAACCAGGAATTTCTTCGCAAATTTGGACATCTTCTGAGTACGGACATGCTCCGGAACGCTGAACTTATCCTTGGCCGTGAAAAACAGGTTGCCGGGGATCTGTTTGAAGTCGGCCTTCACATATGTTTCGTCGTCCATGATGCAGCATTCAACTTTCGTCAGCATGTTGAGGTACAACTTCCTAGCACGGGTTTTGGCGGACTTGTTCTGCTTCTCGTCGCGATTAGGGGCCTTTTGTACCTTGAACGTTCGAAGCCCAGCCTTAGTTTTGGCCTTCTGGACAAAACTTCGGCTTAGGTGCAGCTTCTTAGCCACATCCCGAACGGAGGCGTTCGGATTTCGGTTGAAGGCCCCAACTACGCGGTTGTGATTTTTGGTGTTGTACGGAATACTTTTTCCTTCACTTCTGGGCTTCCGATCGGTGGTCAACCGTTCCTCCAACCGCTTTATCACTCGCTACACCGTGGAATTTGCGATTCCCAACGTTTTAGCGATGGAACGATGCGAGAGATCCTTGTTCTCGTGATGAATGCGCAAGATTTTATCACTCACGAGCTGTTCTTTCGACTCCATTTCCGCGAGTTTTGATCACAGGACTTTAAAACTTGCAGGATGTAAATAATGCACTTTGAACTATATCCATCCAAATTTTCTTTCAATTCTACCCAACGGTTAAAAAGTTAGAGCAATTTCATAGTGTGGCAATTTCATCGTGGACACCCTTTTAAGTCGTTGGTCCCGGTTCATGTGCTGATGAGTGCGATATCTAGGATCCAGGTAGTGGAGTAGTCTACCACGTGAGGAAATAGGTTGACAGAAAATAATCGAATAAAAAAAACCATTCCACTAAAAAATCAGCGTTTGCAACCTATCCTTTAATCAATTAAGCTAATTTTTATTTTGCAGTTAGGGTCTATGATAAACTTGTTACTTATTGAAAATTTGTATAATCACAATCACAATCATATTCATCCAAACGTGCACAGATTGAATACATAAAACAAGAACAACGGTCACAACCAGTGTTTGGAAATCTATCATGATACGGCTGAACCATCATGTGTCAGACTGCTGATAGTTCACGAACGTATTTTTCAAATGATTGAAAAGATCAGCTACCTCTGCCGAATAAGAGTATTCAGTTTTGTAACAATGAATGAATAGAGGAAAACGGAGAACAAAAGCTTTACAATATGCGGACGATCTGATCATTGCATCGAAGAGAACGAGGAATTATTGTGCCAGTGCTTGAAAATCTATCATCATACTGCTGACCTATCATGTGTCAGGCTACTGATAGTTCAAGAGCATATTTTTAAAATGATACAAAGGATCAGCTTCCCAAGCCAAATAAGAGTATTCAGTTGTGTAACACCGAATGAATGAAGCCAACAAAGCCAATAACTTAAATGATCATTACTATGGAAATATCCAAACGATTAGGAATATTTGGCTGCCTAGGATTCAGGAACTCAACCACTTTCTCAAAATTGACTCATATAACAGATGCACAGCATCCGTCTCCGAAAAAAACGGATTTCCGGAACCGTGTTCTGAAAATGGTATAAATACCAGATTTCAATAGAAAATCAACAATAATAATACTAAAAGTCGTGGAATGAATACACAGGCATGTGTGTGATTGCTATATGACAATCCGGAGACTTGATCCTGGAACGGCAACTCCGGAGCAGGTTCCCGTGGTGTCACAGATGGCCAGAAAATGATTTGGAACCGTAGCAACATGGGTGTCCAAATTCTTAAAATTGTTCCTGAAGAAAGTTTGCCATATTGATTAGACCTTCCGGTCACTTGGCTTTGGAGAGGCTAGTTCAGAGAAGGTTCCCATGGGGTCACGGATGACCAGAAAATGATTTAGATTGAACCGTAGCAATATGGTTGTCAAAATTCTTGGAATCGTTTTAGAAGAAAGTTATATAAGAGTACACACTGATAAACATTTGTTTATTACTTGTATATTCAACTTCCAAAATATAGCTCCGACAATATGAATGCAAAGATTTCATAAAAGGAAACCGGGTTCACATTTTTTACTCTGAACTGGCCACACCGAAGCTAAGTTATAGGATGTACCGATAACGATCAGAAAGTTTCTTTTGGAACGATTACAATAATTTTGATTCCCATGTTGCTAGGGTTCAATTCAAATTATTTTCTGGCCATTCATGACCCCATAGAAACCTACTCCGGAGTGATCATTTCAGGATCAAGTACCAGGATCAAGCCATATGACGATCAGACACATTCTTATGTATTCTTTGCGTTTCTTTTAGTATCATTATGGCTGATTTTCTGTTTAAATTTTTTTTTTAAATTTTTTTTTTAGTTGCTTGATCATCGAGATTTTCTGCCACGGACTGGTTCATCTCCCGTCATAGTCACTCAAATACCTTTTTTTGTATTTTTCGTAACGTGTCGGGGGTGAGATTCGAAGTCATGACTTTGGCGTAAGAGGTATGGATGTTCCGGAGATTTCCGGTTTTCCCGGAGATGGAGCAAGTCCTTTGTTCATATGAGAGAATATTGAGAAAGTGGGTAAGTTCCTGAATTCAAAACTGCTAAAATGTTCCAAATCAGTTGGACATTTCAATAGTAATGGTCATTTGAGTTCGGTGGGTAAACATTTTCAGGGGTATCGGCCTTTTATGGGTAAAAATGTTCAAGGGTATCGGTTTTTTATAGGTGCTTTTTTTGTTGGGCACACAACGGTTAAGTGACTTTTATGGGAGATGAACCAGCTCAATGCTGCAAATATCGATAATAAATAAACAAAAAAAAAAAAAACATAGATATATATCAAATCTTCGAAATGATCCTCACAGTCCTGGTGATCCAGGCGATCACTTTCGGAAACTATACGTCTGATTCTGATAGGGCCAGGACAATTGAGGACAATCTTTGAAGATCGAATTATGGAGAGTGTGAGCTGCTTAGTGGAATACTTGTAACTAGAAAATAAGAAGAATGATTAGTAATTTCCATTTAATTCCAACTACCTTTATTGCTTATCTTGACAGATTCGCATATTTCGTCTACAATGTGCAGACTTCTTTAGTGTCATGTACTCGAGTATTAGTACACGACACTGAAGAAGTCTGCACATTGTAGACGAAATACGCGTATCTATCAAGATAAGCAATAAAGGTAGTTGGAAATAAATGGAAATTACTAATTATTCTTCTTATTTTCTAGTTTGAACATCGGTTTTTAGTATCGGCAGTTCAAAATTCGAGGTTTTGCAACATGCCATGGACCTACCGTCCGTTAGAGCCTTAAAAAAACATTTTTCAGATTTTTATATGTTGGTACTGTTAGATAGTTTACAATTCATGATTTTTCATAAAGAAGTGAGAAGAGGAAGAAATTCCTTCTTATACGGTACATAGAGGAAAAAAATTCTCCTCGAAGAAAAATCTGCCTAGAATTTAGCTGCCGGAATCATTTCATGCATCGAGCATATTTCAGATACAGATTTAAATTTGCAAACACTACCAGATTTCGGTTGAAACATTGTTTTTCTTCCGTTCACCAAAGGCAGCAGCCGCTGAACCAATGTTTTCACGTTCATTTACATCAGCTGAATATGAACCAATCAGTATACGCCACAGTATTGACACACAAGCTTCAAGAATACAAACTGATCCGATACATAACGAAAACGGGAATACAGAAGAACACAAATGATCCTAATCGAGAACGTTCAGCAGCAGAATTTACTTTGACCATGTATTTGTCACTGAAGACTAGCGAAACAAATCCTTCTTGTCCCCTTTTGAGCGATGATTCGTACACGCTAAGAAAAAAGTGCCCAAAATTAAGTTAAAAAAAACTCAACTTTGAGTTCCGCCAAGTTAGGTTACCAGTTGGGTGAATTAAAAAATTGATGTAGGTAGAATTCACCCATCTAGTCAGTAATGATAGATGTATTCAAAGTTAAGTTTTTATTGTGTTCGATATTTATTTTATTTATTGGCAGGTTTGCTTACGTCGCTAACTACAACATCGTCATTCGTTATTTGCTTATAGATCTATATTATCAACAATGTTTGAACATTTAATAAGGACTATTTACTATTGTAAACTGGTATTTCCAAACCTAATTTGTTTATATTTGAATTTAAAGACCAAAACAACTCAATTTTAAGTTGGAGCTTCTCATCTACCCCGTTCTCTTCGCGCATTGAAAGGTTGAGTATTTTCAACTTCTTTTTGGTTGCAAATCGTAGCACCCGTTGGCGGTGTTAACGTCATTTATTTGTTAGTCTGGTCGACTGCGGACGCATTATTTGCTCGTTCTCTTCGGCTATCGGGTTATCCAAATCCACGAAATGGCAGCATTGTTAGCAACGCTATAACATATGGATTGCCAACGTATTTATGTAAAAATAATGAGCTGTTCTATTGTTTTCCAGTACAGATATTGACAAATAAAAATGATCGATTTAACTATTTTTCCATGTGTTTTAATATTCAGTTCGAAAAAAAAAATGATCATTAGGTTTCTATATTTACATTTTCTATTCCGTATGGTTAAGAAAATTTCACCCAATTTATTCGATAATTCATTAGGTAAATTTTTCCAATTGGCACTTGCAATGTTAGTACCCAAAATTAGGTAAATTTTACCCATTGGTATTTGAAATGTAATTACCCAAAATTGAGTTTTCATCTTATACATAATTTTAACTTAATGCACAAAACATGCAAGATGGGTGAAAAAAAACTCAATTTTGGGCACTTTTTTCTTAGCGTGTAGCATAGGGGAATAGACAATTCTCACAGGAGTAAATGGTTTATCTATTATCATTCAGGAACAAAAAGCATGTGAACCATTCGGTGATATACGAAATGGGCAAACACTGGTCACAACACTCTCAGTTTCTTGAATTTCCATCTGAATCGATTTCTCCAAAAGAAATTCAGCACATGACGTTGAAAAACACAAAACAAAAATACACTTATTTCCGTATAATAACCAGTTCCCCACGGACGTGGAGTCCTTTTCAGATTCAATGTGTGACTTGCAACTTGTTCACGTTTGGATTTCCCACATTGGCCGATAATTGATTGTAGTCCAAATGAACGGGTTTTCCGAAGTTAAACGCACAAACAATCCGGCAACATTGCCCACCACCCGACCGAGAGAAAAATAGAGAGAGCTCGGTTGGGGTGGTGCTGGTTTGTCATTTTTCGTGGCGCATGTGGAAGCGGAGAGACGATCCGTTTACCAGTTTTAAAAAATGCCCCTCTCTCGGTCCTTACGGCTCCAGTCAGTCAAACTCACAGTTGAAGCTAAAATACGAAGCGAAGAGGAAGTGTCGTGGGCATCTTCTGGTGCGATCATCATTGTGAATGCTGATAACGTAAATTATTCGGGCAGTTTCGGTTACCTATCAGATTGCGTAGAACATAGACAGCGAAGTGTTCTAAGTCGTGAGAGAAGACTGATTTAATTGCTAGAGTATAGTATAGTTATAAATTATGACTGCGTGGAGAGAACACTGGGCGGTAGTAGTGGTACTCTGGTTGTCGTTGTTTGCGGTCAATGGCCAGCAAACCAGGCCACCCACAAGAGTGATATATAACCAAATTCAGAACATGGTTTTCTCGCAGCAGCAGACTGAGCCTCAGTCATTTTCCCGACCGATTCAGTTCCCAACCGATCGAGGAAATACACCGGCACCATCAGCACCCGTCTCTAGCCAAGGTCAGGAACAGTTCCAGTATGACGCAGCATCTTTTGCCGTCACTGAACTTGCCAGACGAGTTGGAGCTGTTCTGGGACAACAGAGTAATGCTGCCGTATTTTCACCTGTGAGCATAGCCTGTGCACTGTCGCTTTTGCTGCTCGGCGCGAGAAACGAAACGCGCCGTGAGTTAATGCAGGTTTTGAATTTTAATCCTAATGAACAGGATAGGAATGCAATTCATCGCCAGTATGGAATGATGTTACGGGCAGTAGCCTCTACAAAACCCGATGTGCAACCAATTCCTTGGCGTCAAACCGATCGGTGCAGCGACGAAGATGATGATGACTACCGACAGGAGAGTGAAGTTACTCATCTAGCTAATGCTATTTTTGTACAACAAGATCTACCAATCAACGCTAGGTTTGCCGAGTTGTCTAACTTATTTTACAATAGCTCAGTCATACCATTAGATTTTGCCAATAATCCTCCAAAATCTGCATATAACATAAACCGGTGGGCCAGTGAAAATACTTATGGAAAAATTAACCAGATCGTATCAGATTCACTCAATCCAGATACGCAAATGATTGTGGCGAATGCCTTGTACTTCAAAGGTCTGTGGAAAGAAATGTTCGACAAGCAAGCTACTAGCTACAAAAAGTTCTACCCAGATGGTCACGGCTACCCTTCAACGGCGAAAGATGTCCTCACGATGGCCGTGATAGGATGCTTTCCTTACTTTGAATCTGCACAACATGATGCTCGAATTGTGGGTCTTCCATATCAAGGTGACAAAACTGCTATGTACATTATCATACCGAACAATTCCACCCGCCAGCGGATGCAGAACTTTCAACGGCGTCTAACAGGCAAGGACATTGGTGAAATGGTAGTGCAAATGACCGTCCGAAAGGCGTTAGTTCAGATTCCAAAAATGAAGATTTCCAATACTATCAACCTGCGGGATATACTGAAGAAGCTGCAGCTGCAGTCCATCTTTAGTCCGTCGACAAGCGATCTATCGGCAATGTTGGATAACAATGTCAATCCGTATGCCCGGCATCGACTCTTCACAAGTGAAATTATTCACAAGGTGGAGCTGGAGGTCAACGAGAAGGGAACGGAGGGCGGTGCCATCACCGCGTCCACCATCTTTCGATCGCTACCTTCAGTACAGATCCGGATCGACACACCGTTTCTTATGCTGCTTGGCCACGATGCTACTCGGCTGCCACTGTTCTATGGCACTATCTACGATCCGAGCGGTTAAATGTTAATATCCTGTTGGTGCCTTTGAGTGGATGTGTGAATGTGCGAAAATGTGATTTCAACTCTTATATAAGCATACTCGAATGAATAGAAATACACGATGAAAATACTCTGGACAATGTCTTTTATTCTATTCAATTAAGGAGGTATAGTGTTAATCACCGGAATTTGTAAGCTTAGTTATATTTTACTGATGAGACAAAATACGGACCCGTTAGGCTTGATGCAATTATTGATTTCCATTTACATGTTACGAGTCACACTGTTTCAAGAACTCGTTTATCACAATATAGTAAAGTACAGTCGAGCGGAATGAATCACAATCAATTAAATAACTCGGTCTCCACATTGAAATTCGTCAGAGGAAAAACCACCACATGAAAAAATGCAAAAATCAAAATTATTCCTAAACAACACTGACAGTGTTCTTTAATCTTCAATAATCAAAACTAAACGATATTGAACTCAAAACCAGTTTTTTACTTCTAATAAGTCTATAAACTCGACAAACCTACAACAGCGTGGCAGAGCAGTAATCGTAGGTTTGAAGATTTTTGTTCAATTATATTAAATATATAGAACAGTTTTCGGATTTATTTAAAGAATCATTTATTGGTACAGGCTCAATCAAATCAACTTTATAGAGTTTTCATGTTTATATACCGTGACATGCCGTATTATGCAAGCTAACCTTATAAAAATGTATTCACAACGATTAATATTTCTTCGAGCGTCATTTGATTATGTATGATATACATTATAAAGCAAAAATATGATTTACGTTGCTTTATGAAACTGAAACATAAAAAAATATATGAACTGTTCAATACAAGTCCTTGCCTCATTCCCCGCACTTCAAACATAGAGTTCCAAGTACCGCGCACAACAGAGCCCAATTCCGTGATAATGTTATGTTTCTTCTTATAACGAAGTATAGCTAAAAAATGAGAATTTTCTTTAAGGACCATAGCAAAAAGACCGATTGATTTATTTTGAAGACACGTCTCTTTACTAAAAAAAAAATTAATGAACATTTGAATACGGTCCGTCATCAGCTGTTCGATGATGCTTTGTCCTGATGTTTGAACAGGAGCGTTGTATAGATTCTTAATCGATTTGGCGAATGCATTTTGATTCTATTAATCAGTTGTTTACAGTCTTTGGCTCTCCAGTTGTTTTCGTACACCAGAGAACTCAAATATCCAAAGAAATCTTCAATCGGGCGACACCGGGGCAAACTTGTTGGATTACGGTTTTTTGGTACATACGAGATGTTTTGGCTTTCCAAGTAGGCTTGTGTTTTTCTGGCATAATGAGACGACGCTTTATCCGGCCAAAACACGTAATTTCTATCTGCATGATATGTTTGAAGAAATGGAACCATTTTTTTCTTCAAACATTGAGTTTGTTACACTTCTTGATTAATATCCAAACCACTGGGCTTGAACCATGGTTTGGAAATTCCTCTCTCAGCAATGGCAATATAAAGCATCACTTTCTGTTCAAACTTAAGATTAAACTAATATTTCACGTTCGGAGGTGCAGTAAAAATGTTATCAAAATCATATCGATCGTGTCCTGGGATGTGGGTTTTTGTGAGAAGAAAGTAGCTTTCATCATCCAAAACGAAACATTTTCCGGTGTAATTTCGGGTCATCCAGCGGCATTGGGATTTTATGGTTGATATCTGTTGCTCTTGTATTCTGGTGCTCTTGATTTCTTGTGGCAGACTATTCAACGTCTTGCAGATAAACGGTTGCGTAGTCTTGAACTTTTTTTTGATGCATCAGATTGACTAATCGAATCCTTGGTGTTAAAAGTACTACGGAGCAATTTAAGTCCTTTCTTGTCCATTATTTTAGCCGGGGTCCCACTACCACTCATACGAGCTGTTCCTGACGATGCCAGGATACGATAAATGGTTGAAACTGGAACATTCTAAGTTTTAAAATGGTTCATTTGATAGAACTGTACAATCCGCTCGCGTAATGTTTCTTGCTTCGACGGCATTTTGAACACAACTGAACAAGTTGGAACAAAACAAAACATGTGATTATGTTGGGGAGACAGAAATCATTGATTCACAAAATCTCTCTTTTCTCTGGCTCCGTTTGTGGTTTGGTATGAGAGAGTAAATCATTCTATTTTTTTAGTTATACCTCGTTAAGGTGTATACAATTTCAAAATAAAAATGGTTATCATTTTGGTGATAAGCAAAGCATAGTTTTCAGAACTTTATTCATCAAAAAAGTATGTACACATTGAACATTTCCCTCTATCCACTATACATCTGTTTCTTCTGTTAAAGATCATAAATAAAGGGTGTCTCGATCAAAATTTGGTCAACTTAAACATGACGCATTTCCTTTCATCTTCCATTAAAAAATGTTTCACACCACTCATCTTGAAGATGTGTGCGTGTAGCATCATGCCTCTATTTTGATTTTGAGATTAGCACTTCAGTTATCAAAATGTCGTCGAAGTGAAGAGAAGCAACGCATCAAAATTTTGCACGTGCATGGCAAAAATTCAAACTACTCTCACGCCAAGTTGGCGAAATTGTTGAATGTGGCTAAATCAACTGTAACCAACGTATTAAAAGTGTTCGGTGAAAGTTTCTCGACAGCCAGGAAAGCTGGATCGAGGAGAAATTGAAAGTCGGAGGCCACAGCGACGACACAAAGAGTTGTCCGCTGTTTCGAGCGGAACCCCAACCTCTCCGCCCGAGATGTCGCAAAGAAGCTGGGAGTGGCGCCTTCAACCGTGGATAGACCTAAACAACGAGCTTGACTGTCGACTTACAAGAAAGTGGTGACTCCAAATCGCGACGATAAACAAAACACGTCGGCCAAAGCACGATCGCGAAAGCTGTACACGAGGATGCTGACGAAGTTTGATTGCGTGGTACAGGACGATGAAACTGACGTCAAGGCAGACTTTAAACAGCTTCCTGCACAGGAATTTTATACGGCAACCGGACGGGGAAAGGTGGCAGATATTTTCAAGCACATTAAACTGTCCAAATTCACGAAGAAATATCTGGTGTGGCAGGCCATCTGTACCTGTGGCTTGAAGAGCAACGTTTACATTGCGACCGGAACCGTCAACCAGGAAATTTATCTAAGCGAGTGCCTACAAAAGCGTTTACTGCCTTTCCTGAAGCGACACAATTGTCCCGTTCTATTTTTGCCGGATTTGGCATCTTGCGATTACGGAAAAAATGCCATGGAGTGGTATGCTGCCAACAACGTTCAAGTGGTGCCCAAGGACAAGAACCCTCCCAACACGCCAGAGCTCCACCCAATCGAACAATATTGGGCCATCGTCAAGCGGAACCTTAAGAAGACTCAAAAAGCTGTTGTGAGCGAGAAACAGCTCAAGGCAAACTGGCGTTCTGCGGCGAATAAAGTGAACAAGGAGACTGTACAAAATCTTATGGCAGGTGTTAAACGAAAGACCCGGCAATTCGCATTCGGTGAAAAGGAAGCTTAGCTGAATATTTCTCCTGTATTCTGTATTAACTGAACTTGAAAAAGAAAAATAATTTGACTTATTAATAAAAACTTTGATCGACTCACACACATTACTGTTTGACCAAATTTTGATCGGAACACACTTAATTAAAGGTTTTCCTTGGATTTCTCATCAGTTCCTCCAAATGATTTGCTTAAATAAATGAAGAAACTTCTTGAAACCAATGGTTCTGTTTTAAGACAAAGTGCTTGGCACCCTTTGCGAAATGGTGGGATGACGTTTCAAAAAATCGGCAATCCACTTGGTTCTAGAAACTCCAGAAAGGGCTTCTAACTTTTATCATTGTTTAAAAGGCCGACAAGACACATTTGTGCAGGCGATACTAAAATTACCATTACTATGAAAATATCCAACCTATTTGGGATCTTTTAGCTGCTTCGGATTCAGGAACTTATCAACTTTCTGAAAAATTTCCAAATACAATCGATGAAAATTATTCGTCTCCGGAGTTGGTCGGGAACCATGTCCCGAAAATGGGACACTTATAAAAGATTTCAATAGAAAATTAGCAGTAATGACACTTAAAGTCCTGGATTGAATACAAAGGAATGTGTGTGATGTTCATATGACAATCCGATGATTTGAACCTGGAACGGTCACTCCGGAGCAACTTTCCATGGGGCCACGGATGGCCAGAAAATGATTTTCATTGAACCCTAGCAATATGGGTGTCAAAATCAGGTCAAGTGTTCCACAGGGTAGCAACCTTGGCCCGCTGCTGTTTGTTCTATACTTCAACGATGTATTGCTTCTACTTGGAGATGGCTGCAGGCTTGCGTATGCTGATGACCTAAAACTGTTTTTTGTGGTACGTCCGGCCGAGGATTATATTCGTCTTCAAACATTATTGGATCTGTTCACTGATTGGTGTCGTCGGTATAAACTTATGATTAGCATTCCAAAGTGTATGGTAATGTCGTATTACTGCATCAAGCTGTCGATTGTTTTCGGCTATAAGCATCAATGGCATCGTTCTTAATATTTCATCGAGCAGCGTTTGGTAACAAAGAACCACTTACAGCTATGATGCGAGCGTTTACGACTGTCAAAAAATTGTTTGAATCTGGCGAATCTTCTGCTCATTTTTTGGGTCGTATTTATAATGTTCGAAAATATTAATTTTAAGTTTGTATCATGTAGACAATAAGTCCGATGAGCGGAAATGATGCAAATAAAATAAAATAAAATTTAATTCTTGGAATCGTCCCAGAAGAAAGTTTGCCGTTCACTTGGCTTCAGAGTGCCCAGTTCAGAGTAGGTTTCCATGAGGTTACGGATAGCCAGAAATTGATTTGAATTGAGCTCTAGCAATATGGGTGTAACCTGAACCACAGCAATGTTCTACTGATTGTCTACGGTGATCGGTCTCAAATCGGCGGTTCTATCGTAGAAGCGTCATTGAGAAAGAAAGTACCCATTGAAGATGGAACAATGTCCTTGGCAACCATCAGAGGACGACAAACGCATTGCATCGTTAATATACCGAAATCATCAAGTCAAAAAAGTCTTTCTGATGATGCTCTCGGTCTTATCAAGAAGAACTGCATTTTTTTGTTTTAATTAGTTCGTTTATTTGTTAGGCTCAGGCATGTGTAACACTTTACGGAGCCGATATTCAATATTGTTATTTAGAATGTATAATATTTCAATTTTAGTAAAATGGGGTGCCAATTACTCGTGGCTAGCTCGAGGTTAATGGGTCACATTATCGTTTGGAAGGGGCTAAGTAGGTAACTCATTGAAGCTATTATTTGCTGCTCATGGTTGCGACATCTACCAAATCCACGGTCCCTGTAGTCCGTTTCAGGAACTAAGCCGCAGATGGGTGACCACTGCTTGCTGGACAGGTACAAGTAGCACGGAAACAAAAGGATAGTATAACTGGGACACAATGGCAGGGAATTTATCAGACTGGAGGAGAGGGGGTGATGACATTACACTCTTAGATCAGACGAACAAAGGGAATTCGTAAATCGCTTGCATGTAGGGGAGATCACGCATTCTCAAAACATCTCTTACCTCGCGGGAGGGTTGTCTACCTCGGGCCACTAGGGTATCCAATAGTCGTGCTCTGGAGGCATCATTACCCGGGCAGTGCCAAACTGCGTGATCGATGTCATCATAACCGGTTCCGCACCTACATACATTGCTATCGACGAGGCTAATTCTGTGGAGATGTGCGTCTAGCGAGTAGTGGTTGGACATAAGTCTTGCCATCACACGAATGAAACGCCGACTTACATCCAGACCTCTGAACCACGATCTCGAAGAAACTTTTGAAATAATAGAATGTAACCACCGTCCAAGGGAATTACATGTCCAATCGTTTTGCCAACTTTGAAGAGAACTCTGACGGAATAATGGGAAAAATTCATCATGTGAAATTCTTCTTTCAAAAATCTTGCCTTCTTTTGCGCCCACCTTTGCTAGAGAGTCCGCCTTCTCATTGCCTGGAATTGAGCAATGTAAGGGGACCCATGCAAAGGTAATTCTAAATGATCTTTCGACCAACGCACACATCTGCTTCCTTATTTTTGAAAGAAAGTAAGATGAGTGCTTCACTGTTTTCATCGACCAGAAGGGCCTCGATAGAACTGAGACTATCCGAGAAGATGAAATAATGCTCTATGGGCATGTCGGAAATAATCCCCAATGCGAAATTGATTGCTGCCAGCTCAGCAACATATACGGAACAAGGTTCCTGAAGTTTCCGGAAGGCAGATGAGTATTCATTGTAAACGCCGAAACCATTGGATCCATCAATGCGCGACCCATCAGTGAAAATTCTTCTACTGCAATTGACATGTTGGTACTTGTTAATAAAAATATGGGGAATTAAAATTTGTCGAAGTTGATCTGGAACTCCTTGAATAGTCTGTTTCATGGAGAGATCATAGTCAATGGAAGAACTGTGATAAAGGAAGCGAACACTAGGAGAATCATAGCATGGAAGACTAATATCAGATGACATATAGTTAAGAACTGCAATTTAAGTACAAGAAATACGATAAAACTGAGCAGCTTGCTTCGAAAAAGGGACATTTAATTTGTTTTCCCACTGTGCACCAATCCCAAAATTGCACTGTCGACGTCAAAACAAGTTCGGTCTCACAAGAAGAAACTGCCATAAGCTTCTTGATAAAAGGATAATATTGACCAAAGAAGGACCACTCGGAAAGTTTCGTACGGTGAGATGTGTTTTAAGTAGTATGTATCAGTATGTCCTTAATTGTGATGTGTTTCTAACCGCTTTGCTGATTTGTTCAAAGCGTGTCTTCAAGATATTTTCAAAAAACTGAAGAATTTGCAGACAGGTACCTGACGGTGGGACTACACGACAGCTCGAAATTTCACATATTAAGATTCCATGTTCCAAAGTTCTGTAGTTCAACAGGAACAGGGTTATGCATATATGGAGAGCAGGCTAAAGCGAATCGGTAAACTTCGACTTCAGAATGACATGGGCGACATTAAATGTACCGGAGTCATCTGAATAAAAAATAATAGAATTTAAATTATAGTTAGTCGTTGGATCCAAACATTGATAGACTGAACATAGAATACTGTGTTGTTATTTAAAAAACATAGATTTATTTCAAAAATAAAAACGATCTTATCGATCATATCAACTCAAACATTAGCAAAAAACTGAGTCGTGCCTGATTGTAAAGTCAGCGTTAGGGGAACTTAGGAAAAATTGCTTGGAATCATCAATTTGCATCTGTATATATGTATATTAAGGTGCTAATTGAATGTATGGGAACAACTTTCCATCGAATTAAAAAAAAAAGACATTGCCCAAAATATGATCCTATGCAAAATTTTAAGTTAAGTCGGTCTTGGTTTAGAGGTGCCTCTAATCGATGAAAGTTTCGACATTTATACCCACGAAAATTCTCCCAAGGAGGACCAAAGGAAAAATCCAAAATCAAAATTTGTTTTCGATGCTAAAAGTCTTATAAATGCATGAAACTTCAAGATCTGATGTTATTTTGAAAAAGAAAAAATAAATTATTGAAAAAAATGTTTGCTTTTAAGAATTTTTTTTAAGAATGTTAAAACCACCCCAATGAAATATCGCACACCAATTATAAGATGGTGCTTTAGTTAAAATTTCAGGAATTAAAACACTATAATGAACATTCGCTAGCAAGTTTATCAATTGCTTCGTTAATTAATCAGAACTCGAATTTTTTTTTCCAGAAAATTCAAAATTTTGATCGATTATTTGAAAATATCATTTTCATTGGAACCCTGGTGTATATGCGTATGTGTTTCTTAAAGGACTTCTACTGATATTGCACCCAAATAAAAAATTACATAATCAGTAGAAAATATCCACCAGCAATTTACTTAGCTTTCATGTGATTCATGAAGTAGAAAATGCTTCGCAAAATCAAGTGAAGCTTATATGTCTATCGAAATGTAAGTGATTAATCAAGTAGAATTTCTTTTTGTATGTGATATTCATGTAAAAATCACTTTTTTAGTATTGGAAAATATCTATATGTGCTTCCAGTAGTAGCTAAGTGAAATATTTTTTCAGTGTGGATCAAAAAACTCCTTGATATCCAAGCAAACAGTAGACATTTGCTATTTTTAAGCAAAAGACAACTGAATAAATACTAGTCCAGACGGAAAAGGATTATAATTAGGATGTAGCCAGACTGGGCAGAAACGCCACTCGGAGTAGCATGTTGGCTCGCATCCAGACCGAGAAAAGCCCGAACAACGTGCATACGCCTTAGGCTTGGCACAATATGGCACGGTGCCGACACTATTTCATTCGTTTCTTTGCTGCTTTCTGATTATATGAAAATATTTGATGTCGGCAGTATTTAATTTAACCAATGAATGTACGAGTCAGCAATAATTGTAATGCTATCTGGTCGACAGATTGCGTGGTATTGGAACACAAGTGACATGCATCTCGAGCATTTCTGTATCTCTTTATTAACAGCCGTCTCCCGAATGAGGTCAGAGGCTGATAAACCATTTCAGTGCTTTTTTTTCGCGAGAAATCAGGTTATGCTAGATGATGATGATGGCATTGAATAATTTAGTTTCGTTGAGTACATCTTAGTGAACTTCCATTAATTATGTTACGCAAAAAAGTGACTTTTTAGACTCCCTTCCTACCCCCTTGTCACGTTTATTGTATGGACCTTCAATCATTTTTGTATGGATTGACACGTTTTCCCAAGCCCCCCTCCTCCCTTATGGCTGGCCCACAATTGATACGTTGCGGATGCGTTTGCGTAAATTTGACAGTTTTCCCATAGGTTTTCTGTCAAATTTACGTCAACGGAACGCAAACGTACCTATTGTGGGTGACCCTTTAATGCGTTTCATAATTAATGGACATTCCCTTAGCCGAAAAATTGCGCACCTTCATTTAGGATTGTCCCCTCACTAAAAACCCAAAAAAGGGAAAGTGTTTTTTTTTTGTTTTGCTTTTTTCTTTTTTTATTTTTGTTTTTTTTTTGTTGTGTAGAAAAAAAAAAAAATAAAATATTTATCCTTCCCGACACCACAGAAGTAGCATTATTGTTAGTTATTTTTATCCCCCACCTCCCCACCCACCCTCACTCTTCGTCGCCGCCGCCCCCCAATCCACGCCGCAACTCCACCAAAAAACAACACAACACCACCACACCCCCCCCCCCCCCCCCGCCAGCAAAAAAAATTAATACCATCCCCCCAGCGCGCGCACCCGGAGAAAATGAACGAGTGCAAGTACAGCAATTAAAACAACAACAAAAAAAATAAAAAGTGTGGTGGCGGCCGGCGCCGCAATATATACACCGCGCACAAGAAAAAAACAACTTTTGCTGTGCCTGTGATGTATGAACCAGTCCCCCGCTTTACACCGAACGAGATTGTGACTGGTGTATCGGAGTTCATCAAAGAATCCCTGACCGAATTAAAGAATGATCTTCAGGAAACGAAGACACTAATCAAATCACTAGCTGAAAAATTGTACCCAAATGATATTTCTGCTTCAAATAAGGTTCGATCTGCTTGGCCAAGTATCAAACGGACCCGTGACACAGGTGTTAAAGAAACACCTAGATCCCTAGATACCAAATCAGTCGAGAGAGGAAATATGACAGTGGAGACGGTTGCAAAACCCGGCAGAAAAGCTCTGGATATATCTTTCCAGAATTGCTCGACATGCTACTGAAGCTGATATTTCTGTATTAGTGAAAAGTTGTCTGCAGACCCAAGAGCCAATCGATGTGAAAAAAATGGTACGCAATGGTACGCATGCTGATTTGAAACAATTCGTGTTCATATCCTTCAAAGTCGGTGTTGATACGAAGTTGAGGAATGCAGCCCTAGATCCATCTGTTTGGCCCAAAGGAATATATTTCAGAGAATTCGAAAATTTGTCATCCGAACCGGATTTTTGGGGACCAGCCAAAATCCCACGAATCGACCACGGGACACCCCTCGTTGCCGGGACGCCGATGATCATTTCCTCCCCATCAACCGTAGCAACTCCATGATGGAAGCCCCCAAGCCATCTGACACAGTCGAGCCTCCATCGCCGTTTTCATTTCCTGCCGGCCATCCAAGACGTTCCGTTCCTGTGTTCGGAGTAGGCGAGGGGGTCTTCCAACTTGCTCGCTCAGGCAAGTATAATGATACTGGAGTATTATCGGACCCTGAATTCTGTTCTGTTTGTAGCCACGACATACCATTAGATTTGTTGATCAGCACCACCATCAATCTCCGTCATCACAAGCAACGCAGATGAACGACTTATCTGACAACCGCATCTGGGTCTACTATCAGAACGTGCGAGGAGTTCGGACTAAAATTGACGACCTGTTCCTTGCTTCTGCTGGTTGTGGGTTTCACGCCATTTTTCTGACAGAAACTGGACTCGACGATAGTATCAATTCCGTTCAGCTTTTCGGATCGGGTTTTAATGTCTTCCGCTGCGACCGTAATTCATTCAACAGCGATAAAACTAGTTTTGGTGGCGTGTTGATTGCTGTAGCACAGGGTTATCCTAGCTCGCTTGTGAATGTCGAGCAAGGCAGTGAGTTGGAACAAGTTTGTGTTTCCACGAAAATAAAAGGTAGTAGGCTCAAACTGGCCGTTGTATACATTCCACCAGACCGAAGCAGAGACGACAGCATCATGGAAGCTGATATCGCTAAAAGAGCTGTGCGAAACAACCGACAGAGTTTGGTATGTGGTGATTACAATCAACCCCGACTACAATGGTTATCCGTAGATAGCTCGATCTGCTTGCTGAAACATCATCGCTGAATGCTGCTTGTCGGTTCTTCTGGATGGGATGGATTTTCTTAATCTAAGCCAACGCAATTTAGTTCAGAACGAACTTGGTCGCACGCTAGATTTAGTGTTCTATAATGATGAAGACGATGTGGAAATCGATGAGCCTGCTGTGGCACTGTTGCCGATCGACACGCACCATCCTCCACTTGTTCTGTCATTACCTGCCCCGCTGCAATTACCGATTCTCCCTAACCACACTGTGGATGATGAAGTTAGACCTCTCGATTACCGGAAAATTGATTACGCTTTGCTTATACAGTTTCTTTATAATCTGGATTGGAACAACATTCTTGAAAGCACGGACGTTGATGAAATGTCAGAACGATTTTGTGGTGTTATAAAACATTGGCTGGCTTCGAACGTACCTCTCAAAAGACGTCCAATGTTCCCTTCATGGAGTACTCCGCTGCTTCGCAAGCTAAAACGAGAACGGAATTCGGCTCAGCGAAAACTGAGACGATGCAAAACAGCTGATACTAAGCGGAAGTTCAAGCAAGCAAGCACTGCTTTTTGTAGGCTCAACACTTCGTTGTACAAGACACATGCTTTAAAAGTGCAATGGATTTTGCGACGAAATCCTCGAAGCTTTTGGAGTTTCGTCAATAGCAAAAGGAAAAACTCCAGCATTCCGTCCAACATACGGCTAAGCGGTAGAGAGGCTACCTGCGTCGCCGAAGCGACTGTGCTTTTTGCGGAGCACTTTGCTTCAGTGTTCGAACAAAGCGTAGCATGTGATAATGAAGCTGAGTCTGCTGCGCTGTGATGTACCAATGGATTTTTTAAATTTGACCACGTTCGTGGTAACTGAAGAAACGATTATTGCTGCGTCGAGAAAATTATAAAGTTCTGTTTCGCCTGGTCCGGATGGTATTCTTGCGGTGGTATTTTGAAGTTGTGCAGCTGTCTTGGCTAAGCCCCTTGCAGTCATATTTACTCAATTTTTCCTGCAAGGTAAATCTCCGGTCTTATGGAAGCAGTCACTCATGTTTCCGGTGTTTAAAGCCGGTGATCGTCGAGATGTAAAAAAATATCGTGGTATAACAAGTCTCTCAGCAGCGTCCAAACTGTTCGAAATTATGTTAAGCCAAGCTGTCTTCAGTAGTTTGAGAAGCTGCATATCGACAGATCAACATGGATTCATTCCTGGAAGGTCGGTGGCGACCAACTTACTGGACTTCTCTAGTACGTGCATATCGGCGATGGAGCAAAATACACAAGTCGATGTCATTCACACTGATCTAAAAGCTGCCTTCGACAAGATTGACCATAACATACTTCTGTGTAAGCTTTCTCGACTGGGTGCATCAGCATCACTTAAAGCTTGGCTGTATTCGTACCTGACTGACAGAACTCTTCGGGTGCAAATTGATTCCTGTGTATCAAAGCCATTCACCAGTACGTCTGGCGTGCCTCAGGGAAGTAACTTGGGTCCGTTACTTTTTACGCTCTTCTTCAATGATGTTGCGGATTTATTGGGAGCTAGGTGCAAACTTGTATATGCAGATGACATGAAACTCTACTTTGTTGTTCGTACGGTAGATGATTGCCATTGCCTTCAAAGTTCACTGAACCTGTTCGTGGAATGGTGAGGTCGGAATAAATTGATTGTAAGTATCCCTAAGTGTGTTGTGATGACGTTCCATCGTGTAAAGAACCCAATACTTTTCGGCTACTGTATTGATGGTATTCCGCTTCGTAGAGTTGATAAAGTAAATGACCTGGGTGTTCTTTTGGATGCGAAGCTGGATTTCCGTCTACACTATCAAGCCATAATTTCCAAAGCTAATCGTCAACTTGGATTCATTTCCAAAATCGCACGGGATTTCAACGACCCACACTGCTTAAAGGCGCTGTATTGTTCACTAGTCCACCCTATACTAGATAACGCATCTGTTGTCTGGAGTCCGTATGAAGTTACCTGGATTCTACGTCTTGAACGGGTACAGAAGAGATTTGTAAGGCTGGCTTTGCGAAACCTTCCATGTCAATTTTTCGGCAGTGGAATCTGCTTTTGAATTCGGCGAATCATCCAACAAGTTCCGAAACAGGATACAAAGAATGTTGTAGTGTTATATTTTATTGACGTTGTGTTTTTTGTTAAATTTTATATTTTTATTTAATTAAGTTTTACCTTTATTCATGTAGACACAAAAGTCGGATGAATTATAATAAATAATAATAATAATAATAATAATAATAATAATAATAATAATAATAATAATAATAATAATAATAATAATAACGACGGTCTCGATAGGCAAATAAATGTTGACAGACGCGTAAGATTTTCGCTAGTTCAATTGCAAGCCAATGCATGCGTAAATAACAAAATTGTTGACTATCTTCATGCAATAGACCTAATTTAGGCGATATCTGGCTTAAATTGACATACAATATCCCTTTAAGTTATGAAAAATCTAGCATTCCGTATGTGTGCATTAGATGGCGTAGAAAATAACATGTTTCTTTCAAACTGTGTAGCAACATGAAGCATATGGGATACGAACTAATTGGTGTATGATATACAGGGTGTCTCACAATAGGTGTCACTAAAACAAAATGGGATTACAGCAAAACAAATCAACCAAATCATAACATTTATTTTTCATTTGAAAGAAACATGATATAGAAAAAAAACACACACGATTTCCTGAGGAATTTGGTCCCAAATATCAACCAAATGTTTCTTGAATCGATCTAAAGTAAGCCCTTTCGTAGGGCCTGTATGTTGAAGCATATTACCCCAAACAAAGTAGTCAAGTGGGTTGAGATCCGGGGAAGATGCAGGCTCTTCGCTTGTCATGAAATCGGGCAAATTTTCCGCGCACCACGCTTGTGTCTTATTTAGCTTGTGAGCTAGAGCTGAGTCCTGATAACCCCACTTCCCAACAAGGCGTGGAAAACCACAACGACATAAGCACGAATTCGGACAATGAGATAAATTGCTTCGGAAGTGGGGAATGTGTAGTGCCCTTCCGACGTACGTGCAGCAGGTTAAAGGAGCTATCCGGGGAGTCTTACCTCAACCCGTTGATGGTGAATTCACCTCTGTAGTCGATAGAATGTTTGATTATACTGCTGCGCCTTTATTTTTAGCGGTACCCTGGTGGTGTCTTGAGGCGAAGGCGGCAATCCGACTGCGACGAAAGTGCCTGCGGTTCCTTCGACGACTACAGCAATCCGATCCTGAACAACCCGAAGCATTAGTGAGATTCCAGGAAGCCAGAGCGGCGTCACGAAAAGCTATCCAGCAATCAAAGGAGCAATCGTGGGTTAGCTTCGTGGAGACAATCTCCCCAAGCAGCATAACGACCGAACTGTGACAGACGGTAAACACAGCAGCGCTCGGTGGTACTCAAGCGAACGGACGGTTTCACAGACAACCCCGAAGAAGCATTGGAAGAACTAAACAAGGCTAAATGTTTTAGTGTGAGATCAGCGATCTCCAGCTACTTCTCATCGTTCCAGATGGCGAAAGCAGCAGCTGAACGAGAGTCCATAGATGTTTCGCCCAACACCAATGATGTGTTCAACATATACATCACCCTGGATGAACTTCTGTGGGCTCTCGACAAAGGGCGTGGTGCATCGACAGGTGCAGACATGATAAGGTACCCATTGCTTTAACATCTTCCTTTATCTGTGAATGTTACGCTCCTTGAGCTGCTGAGCAAAATCTGGCGTAGTGATGAGTTCCCCACCAGGTGGCGGAATGCTATTGTCATTCCCATTCCGAAGCCGAACAGCCACGATTCCGAACCTGATACCTTTCGACCAATCTCGCTCACCAGCTTCATGGCGAAGCTGTTTGAGTGGATCATCAACCGTCAACTGATTGCCGAGCTGGAGTCAAATGGACGGCTTGACAAACGCCAATACGCGTTTCGAGCAGGAAGAGGTACCAATCCATACCTTGCAGAGCTGGAGAGATCTGGCGGAGGCATACGATACCTGGAGACATGGTATTCTGCGCACGTTGAAGTCGTGGGTGATACACGGACGCATGATAAACATGCTGTGGAGCTTTCTCTCGGAACGGACGTTCCAATTGTCTGTAGTAGGACACATGACCCGGAAACACGAGCTGGAAAATAGAGTGCCACAGGGTTCGGTCCTGTCCGTGACGCTGATTCCAATCGCGGTACAGACCATCTTTTGCGTAGTACCAAGCGGAGTCAATATATTGTTGTACGCGACGACATCCTTTTCGTGGTACGAGGAGCATAAAGTGAAGGCCTCCATCGTAAGCTGCAGACCGCAGTCAAGACGGTGAACAAATGATCAAAGAGCGTGGGATTCGCCATGTCAGCAACAAAGTCGCACATCTTCTATTGCAGTCCGAATGCACGTCGGGAACCTGCACGTGACATAACCATCGAGCGAGTCGTCGTTCCAAGGACCAACCGGCTGAGGGTTCTGGGTGTTACCCTGGATCGAACTTAACATTCAAGACACATGGTCAGATGGTGAAGCAAGCTTTTAAGTATCGATTGCTGATTTAAAAAATGATCGGTGTCAAGCTGCTGCGTGGCATTCAGACATTGTTGTTGCAGGTGGAATCGGCCATAATTACCGCAAAGCTGACCTATGGAACGCGGACACCTTCGCGACCACTTGTTCGACCAACGACGAGAAACCTTGATGACTGTTGGATTCGATGCAATAAGTAAAACTCTAGCGACAGTGTGTTTCAAACAAGAGTTATACTTCAACTGACTTGGGAAAACTACACTTCAATTTGGATTGTAGTAGTAGGTAAAGAAAAGTGATGCATGGAGAACATATTATATAATAGTATTTGTTATCAGAAAACTGCAATACATTTTACATTACAGATCAAGAAATTTAGGAAAATGTTATCAAATTATTTAGTATTTATTCTGCTACGAACAGTGATTGTTATTTTTTTCTCCATATGTGATCTTTTTTTCCACTTTTTGAATTCTGACCCGATATTATTAGTAAACTGGTTCACGTAAGATGAATAAATACAATTACAATTACAATTACAATTATGTGTGGCACGCACAAAAGCCTAGGATGATGTGGGACGTAAACAGCCGCTTCCATCGATAAACCGTCGACTACACCGACGGCTCTAAGGACTGAAAATACGGTAGGGGCCGCATTTTAAAACCGAGGAATTACTGGCACCTATAGTCTTCTAAAAGGATGCAGCGTCGTCTCTGCGGAAGCAGACGGGAATGACTTCAATAATTTTCTATCAGAACAATAATGCTTTCAGAGAAATATCACCTTTTGTGAACGAATCCTTAAAATATTCAGAAAATTGTCACACACGCACATACACTTTCACTCCAACATGTTCAGTTGTTTACAGCACGCCGTCGAAACAGGAAGTACTGCGGAAACGCATCGTACAATTCTTTCAAGCAAACAAAGATCGTCGGAAGAAGCACCCGGTGGACCATTTTAAGCGTAAAAATGTTTCGAAAACTGTCGTATACCGTACTTTGACAACCCAGGCAGTAATCCGGAAGAAAGGTCAACGAAGATTAAGGATAAGAAGACGGTCCGATCGCGGCGCACTATGTTTGAAAACGAAGATTCGGTGAGCCAGAGGGAACCGGCCAGTAAGTTCAATTTTTACAAAATCGTACATCGGTAAGATTCTGAAAAAGGAGGGAATAGTATGTCGAAAAAAAACCAATCCCCAGAGTACACGGACGAACAAATCAAAACTGTAAAATCCCAATGCCGCTGGATTATCCGGCAATACGGTGAAAAGTCTTTCGTTCTGGACGACGAAGCTACTATCCCCGGTCCAGGCCCTGATGCCAGCAAACGACTGTGTCACACCTAGGACACATCTACAACTCCTCCGAAAGTTTAGTACATATTCAAGCACAAGTTCGAAAAAAAAGTATGCCAATTTCTGATAAGAGGATTTCGGAGCCAAGTGCCTTGGCCATCAACCAGCAAGTCTACCAAACAGAGTGTTTGTAGAAAATTCTCATCCCGTTCCTTCAGAAACATAACTCGGATTGACACTACGTGTTATGCCGGACAAGGCATCATCACACTACGCGAAGAAGACGCTAACGTTCCTGGATAGCCAAAATGTGCCAAAAGACCAGAATCCAACTAAACTGCCGCAATGTCGTCCTATCGATGATTTTGTTGGTCTATTGAGCTTCACTGAATACAAGGATAATTGAAAGGTCATGAACACCAAGCAACTCATCAGCAGGATCAGAGGCAGCATCCGGAAAATTCTTTCCATTCCCGCTATTTGGTGGCCAGCCGTTAGTAATGAAAATAAGGATCAGGTAAACATAGTAGTCCGAACCGATTGTTAGAACTAGAGTTGCCGACGTTGTCACAACCGAAGCACGTGTACTACAGCAAGCAAAAGGCAACATACTTTTATTTCTCGGATATGAAGCAGTCCAAGACTGAGAATCTCTTTAGAAAATATGAACAGAAAATATTGGTTGCACTTCATCGTCGCCTATCCAGCTATCGAGCTTATTTTATAATTTGGATACGTCATATGGGGGTATGTATGTTGTTAAAATCTTTTGATAAACTGTACATAGTACACAGGAACAACAATATAATTTAATTTATTGTGCCTGAAACAGGTACTATTTTGATTATACGTAAATATATGGAAACTTTTCTCAGTTGTGAGATGAATTAAGGGGGGATAAATTTATACAATATGCATTATGAATTAACAAGAAACATATTGTTAAACCAGCCTGTTTGATTGATGCAATGTGTTTAAAATCATTTAGAAATTTGATAACAAACGATACTTTTTTTCACGGTGTTTTTTTTCGGTCCAATTTAAATTTTTTGCGGTGGCAGTAGTGGCAGTAATCAATCATATTTTGAAATTCAACCTCTGAAACGAGCTACTGGCAAATGAGTCTAACTAAATCAAAATGAGTTAGCACAACACTGCTTAGAACCTCATGAAAAATTGAGAGTGATGTATGGAAATAATCCGCAGTATGAATTATTTCTTGCGACGTGTACTTAGCTGCTTGAAACATTTCTTAAATCGTATAAGATGCGAAAAGAATGGCTAACAACATTGTAAACATATATTTCTGAATCTCACCATTAGTGCAAGATCTCCTACAGTTATTCAATATGCAGAACACAACAGAGCTTAAACTTCAATGAATTCAACTGTAGCTAGTTCATGTGTGGGTGTGTGAATTTATCAATTTAAAGCTCTCAAAGCTCCAAGCAATCTGAGCTATACACAAACGATGAGATCGGCGCAAAATTGAGTTGATTCCCACTTGAGCTTGTATAAAATATGTAAATTTATAAAATTTATTGATATTCAAAATTTTATTTGAAGATTGATTTGTTTTCAATTGTTAACGTTTCGAAATCTGGTAGTTTATTTGCAGTACAAAAAAATTAACATTATAACGATTGGTTTCTGGTGCGGCGTTTATTGTATACAGTTCACAGATCAGAATTGAAACGGATAGATACACTTTCAATTTGGAATTTAAGTGCGATATTGTTTTCATAAAGTTATTTATAATACTGAGGCTTTCAAAAAGCAAACACAAGATACTAACAAAATCTATGTATGTTTTAAGTAACAAGAACTGTAGTTTTTGACATTTAAAAAAACGAAAATTGCTGGGTGGATCACAGAAAATTCAGCTCTTTCCAAGCCCTGTATCATTTCAATGACTTCAAACGCTAAAACTCTGTGTTAGTGGTTTGTCTAGCCCGTTCGGATAAGAACAAACACCGACGACCTTTGAAAGCACGTGCTGGGAGACATGTTGTGCTGCGCTTATCGGTTGTCTATGAACAAGCCGGTATGAAGGAATCGTCACAGTATTTACCTAAATAATAAACCGTAATGACGGACCAGTCATTGCTTCCTCTCAAAGAGCGCATGAGTAACGATCAGGCGGTTCTTATCATCATGGAATGCACCTACATTTCATCATGAGATAGGCGCTTCGTCCGTTAGATGACTAAAATCTGAACATAGACAATTTTACTTCAGAATCATGACTAGGCATTTTACGATGCTCCTTCATTAAGATTGGATTGTAGTTTGGTTTGAGGAGCGTTTGATTTCTTACGAGAAGAAATGTGACATCAGATTGTTTTCAATTCTGAACCATTACTGCTCAAATTGTTACAATGGAAATAATGTATTTATTAGAATGATGTTTTTTTTTAATTTCCGCTCCCTTTTATTCAATTTAACTTTGATCTGATGATTAATTATTGTTAATTTTTTTGTTTTTTTTTTCAATCAGAACATTTATAGTTTAGAATAAACGTTTTTATTTATAACCTGGGGAGTGCGAGCTATTTTAGTGGAAAACCTGTAACTAGAAAATGATAAGAAAGATTAGTAATTTCTATGTAATTCCAACAACCTTTATTGCTTATCTTGACAGAAACGCATATACAATGTGCAGACTTCTTCAGTGTCGTGTACTAATACTCGACTGAACATCTTCTTCTACATCATAGACTTTATGGAGCTGATTAAAGCATCGTGTTAAGAACTTTTGCCTCAAATATCATGCATGAAAGAAGTACACCGTGTTTCTCATTTATTCTCATACAAAATAAAGCTCTATGTATTTCAAATCGATAATCCACATTTTATTGATAACTTTACTCATTATATTGCAATATAATACTGATCAACTACAGCATATGTTTTTTTTCTTATGGAACACCGAGAGATTCCGCCCCTCTCTTTTCTCCGCCCCATAAAATCTCGGGCTTCTTTACACACCCAAAAAACAACTGTGCTGGCTAGCACCTTAAAAAAAAAAAAAAAAAAACGTAAAGGTGATTGATTTAAAAAAAAAAGAGCGCGCGCGCGAGTTCCCCACTAGATTCGCCCCAATGAAAAAAAAAACCCCAAAAGTTTTGGAATAACACAGCCTTTAACCACCTTGACCAGCTCCAGACGTTTTTCGAAACAGTCACAGGCAGCACGCACGACTTCCATCGGCATTTCGTCCCAAATTCGTTTGATTACGGTTTTGAATTGGTTCATATTAGACGCCCTGTGGTCATTTACCTTCGCCAGCATGTATGACCATACGAAATAATCCAAGGGATTCACATCTGGTGAACTAGGAGGCCATTCATTCTTGTCCAAAGAGTCGGTCAAATTTTCTCGGCACCAGCCCTGAACGAGATTTACGATATGCGATGGCGCTCCGTCCTGCTGAAACACATAGCGATCATCTCCAAACACTTCTTGTACATATGGCTTGACAACTTTCTCCAAAACTTCCGTTTTATAATATCCGGCATTCACTTTAACGCCTTTTTTTTATTAAAACCAGTGGTAATTTGCCTCGCTTGCAAATTCCTCCCAAAACCATCACTGACGCAGCACTTTGGAACCGTGGAATATTCCTATCACTCTCTGGAACAGTTCTCGAACAGAGAGCCCACAATCTGTCGTTCTGGACATTGTGGGATTGTTGCAAGACGAATAACTTTTCGTCGAAAAGATAAATTCTTCCCCACCGTGCCGCGACAAAAGCAGACTTGCTCTTTCGAGTCGTTTCTGCTTGGAAGGTTCCGAAACTCCGTGAACCTTACGTTTCTTGAAAGCTTGGAATCCAAGGTCATTTTGCATCACACTGTGCATTGACGATCTCGATGATTTTCGTCTAATCCGTTCCCTGACCACTTTAACAACTCGTGCAATCCGCACCGTACGAGTACGACCGGATCTCTTCCGGTCATCCAACGGTGTCACGGAACCTTCGGATGGTTCGGTACACAAAATCCCGCTTAACTCCGAGGTTTTTCAAGTTTCTAAAAATAGCGCCCGGGTGCTCACCTTTCAAAGACTTTTTTATCACCACAGCACAAAACTCCTTCATCGCTGGTAAAAGATAAAGACCAAATGAAAACAATCGAACATAACCTAAAAGCGTTTGTATAAACATAGTGCAAAACTACACCAACACATACGTGAAGCATGTTGAGTAGTTCCCAAGTAGCACCAAAAACATAAACATAAAAAAGTTATATTTACCATGTGTCATGCTGTAGATCTATAAAGTACAATTCAACTAGTTTAGTCATGTAGATGCACGTTTCATGAATTTTGAATCTGACTAATTGGATTTGTCATATATGTGTTTGATGTTTCAAAGTTAGGACATGTTTGCTTACATCTGACATCTTGCTTGTTTGTATGATTATGTTGTATAAATGTAGCAACACAAGTCTTCCGTATATTAAGAAACAAACATATTTTTGAAATCTCAAATGCCTATACAACCAGTTAGGTATGTTTTGTTCGTGTTGTATTGGACGTCAGATGACCGTTCCTGTACTCTTAACCAAGAATAAAAACTATCAAAATCTATTTATATCACATATATGTTTACCGCTGAAACATTCAAGAACTTAATTCAGTTAGGCCAGTATGATGAAAAAATATTGCTGTAGCCTATTACCTTGGACCTTGAACATTATTTGCACGGGTACAATTGCTAGTATGATGACGTATGAGCAAAAACTGAAGTGTAATCGACCGATCATCAAAGTTTGCGAATCCATTGGGAAAATCAAACGCTTTGAGTTTATGGTTCAAACCTAGTTCATGAATATACCTTTTTGAAAACCAACGATTATTTGTTTTACTGAAGTCCAAGGTTTTTTTTTGTTTACGACCATTATCAAACTTGAAATTATGTTTCATAGGCTCCACCTTCTGCGCTATTTCAATTCTATAGTAGTATCCTAAAAGTTTTCCATCACCAGAATGGCAACATTATTATTTGTCATATTGATGCAATAATGCGTACGTTTAAACATTTCGTGTTACTTGGGTTGCACGACACCAATGCAAGGAAAAAGTGTATGAGAATATATTGGACACGGTGTAAACAAAACTGTGAAATCACGTTAGGCTTTTTTTATCAACCTTTTGTATCAGTGACAATATGTGTTTAAGTATGTTATATGCTGTAAAAAAATATCATAGGGTTGATCACTTCTGCTAAAAGTTGTCCCTTCTATTTCAACTAACCTTTAATGTTTTCAGGGCTTCAGAAAAGTTTGAAAAGTCTATAAATCATCAAAGAAATTCATAACATAGTTCGAAGAAATTCTTCAAACTTCAGCAAAGTTTAAAAAAATATTGATAAATTTCATAGAGCATCAGAAAAAAATATAGAGCTCGAGCAAAGTCTGAAATACTTTAATAACGTTCGCGCAGATTCTTATCCCATCTTATCAAAGTTCAAAGAGCTTCAGGAAAAAGATGTCGCAGAACTTTAGTAAATTTTGTAACACTTAAGTAAATTTCACAGCACTTTATTAAAGAACCAGTATCAACACAGAAATTCAGCGAAAGTCACAGAGCTTTATCAATTTAGGAAGATCTTAAGTAGAGTTCGTAAGAAAAAAAAAACAAATTCTTAGTTTCAGAACAGTTATCAGTTATCCTAAGAAATTGTCGTAGAATTTTAGCTCATTTCACGAAACTGCAAAGTAATTTTCGCAAAATTTGCTGAACTTAAGAAAAATCCAAACAATTAAAGCAAAGATTACAAAACTGCAGCAAAGTTGCCTGAACATTTTTTATGCTATTTTTTAGGCTTGAGACATATCCAGAGCCATTTTATTCAAGTTTTCAGACCTTAGCAAAGTAAAATTTTAGCAAACTTCGCATAGCTTCAGGAAAGTTAGTAGATATGTAATAATGTTTGCAGAAATTCATAAAATTTACCAAACTTAAGCAATCTTCTTAGAACTTCTGAAATGTATGGTTTGTACGGCAAAGTTCACTGAACTTCATTAAAATTTACAGAACTTAAGAAAAGTTTACAGACTTCATACTCAAAGAAGTAAATGAATCTTCCCCTATTAGATTAAAGAGCTCTTTGAAGGAGTCGGTAGGAGTTTCCCGATGAGATACTCAAAATTATCAAAATTATTATTATTATTATTATTATTATTATTATTATTAGCAAATTATTAGAAATTATCAGATAATTCCCGAAAATGTTCATTTAAAGTTTATAAAATATCCAGAAGATGTTCAAAAATCGCAAAATTTCATGAATGAAAGTACAACATCAACATAGTTTACGCAAGGCTTTAGAATATATAGCTGAAATTCATTAAAGTTGAAAATATCTAGTTTGCTGAACTTCAGAAAATATTAGCCAAATTACTGCGAAGTTCAGAAAAATGTAGCAAATTATCAGACTTAAAGCAAAAACACTATAACTTCAGCAATGTTTACAGAACACTAAAAAACTGCAATGGACAGCCCAATGCGGTTGTTCGCAAATGTGAAGTAGGACTACGTAGAATGTGTAATGAATGTTATAACTTATCGTTTGTTTCAATATTTCGTGACGGTCGCCATTTGTAAAATTTGTATTTGGCATGCTGTTCTTGGCATAAACATGCTTTACATTTGCACTTCGGGGCCCGTGTTTGAAATTGTATAAATGATTTAAGGGAGGCGACATAGGGAAAGCTGACACTTTTAAAGCCACCACTGTCTTCAAATTTGCTAAGAATTGGGAACGGTAGATACAGTATGTCCAGTAAAAGAATGCGAAAGTTTTCAATACTTATTTTTGGGTAGCTTTAAACATTATTTTTACTGTTTTGATGCGTGAGTGTAATCATCTGACTGTATACTCTGAGATGATGCAAACAAAACAATGGTTCGCGAGTAACAAAGTTTTCACCTCGGTATTAACTTTTAGTCCAGCTTTGATAAATACTGGAGGTATTTTCAAGCCATTGGACGCAACTGGCCCGAAAACCATGACCTGTCTATACGTGTGTTAGATACGGGATCGATGGGGAACATTTTCGCATTTTCTCATCGGAGAATACGATGATGGTATGCTTCTTTTTTAATGCTGACACCAAACGTTTCGAGCGCTCCAGCCGTGGTTGTTTGATTCGGTCTGTTACAAGGTGGCGTTTTACTCTTGCCCTGGACGAACATTTCAAGTTATCTTTGACCAACCGTTGCATGGTAGTTTTTGAAATATCGGCTTCCTTAGCCAATTTCCGGATCGATCTGATAGGATTTCGCTTCACTTTGTCTCTCACTGATCTGATGACCTTCGGTGTGCGAGCGGACCGTGGACGGTCACTTCCCGGCTTCCGTGGACGTGGTGCATTAAGGAGTGAACGTTGGATACGGTAAACGGTAGCCAGGTGGCATCCCACAATCGTTGCAAATTGTTTTACGGGCTTTTGGGTGAGCAGCAAACTAGTCACTACCTCTTTGGTTACATTTTTCTCAACTTTGTTACCCGCGAACCACTGTTTTGTTTACATCGTCTCAGAGTATACAGTCAGATGATTACACACACGCATCAAAACAGTAAAAATAATGTTTAAAGCTACCCAAAAATAAGTATTGAAAACTTTCGCATTTTTTTACTGGACACGTTCTACCATGGATGAAAGCCAACTTTGGAGCACACCAACACGTCATTTTCCAACAGGACGGAGCACCGTGTCATACCTCAAAATGGACTCAAGCGTGGCTGAAGGAAAACATGGAATTTTGGCCAAAGGACATTTGGCCTCCTATCAGCCCAGACTTGAATCCTTTGGAGAAGGTGATCGAGAAAAATGCTGGACATATTGAGTCATGTAATATGTGGGGGTGAGTTTGTTGGATTGCCGCAACGCTGTTGCCCATTGTTGGAATTTTGCCGTCAAGTGTTCTATGTTTGTTTTCACTGATCATCGACAAAGCGTTTAGTGAAATAAACGAAGCCATGCAAGTATGGAAAATATATCATACATTTCCTTCACTGATGTACCGCTGAGTGCCTCGCTAAGCGAGCAAAACTGTTGGCACTGTATTCCAAGTCTCTCAACTTGATGACGTGGCCAAATAGTTAACATCATGAGCCATGATTTTCGAACTCAAATCTCACACATCAACTAATACCACTGCACAACCTCACGCACACATTTTATTTTTCATAGCAAATTGCTGTGTTGCATTTGGCCCACAACCAATGTTGCATTTTTTTTCTCTAAATTACGATCCACAGCGAGAAATGAAACAAAATCCTGCGACATTGCATTACAATCTTGCTTTTTTTATTTTGGGTGTACACACTGCCAAAATGTCATGTAAATTTCGGTGCCCTGAGACCGACACATGCAAGCGTCCTTCAACACATAAGAATGAGTTGAAAGAGATGAGAAAATAAATTCAATCAAACACACCTTTTGTTGACTTGCGTATATGTCAGGTTCATGAGACATAATTTGACACGAAATCTTTAACTAGAAATAGAACAGAAGAAAAATGACTAGTAATTTCCATTTAATTTCAACTACTTTTATTGCTTATCTTGACAGATACGCGTATTTCGTCTACAATGTGCAGCCTTCTTCAGTGTCGTGTACTAATACTCGTCTCGTGTACTAATACACGACACTGAAGGAGTCTGCACATTGTAGACGAAATACGCGTATCTGTCAAGATAAGCAATAAAAGTAGTTGAAATTAAATGGAAATTACTAATCTTTTTTTCTCCTGTTCTATTTACAGGTACTCCACTAAAAAGCTCACACTCATCAGAATACAAAATCTTTGTTTATGTTCTTCGACTTTTTACAACGATGAATTACGTCTCGTGTAAAACTAATAATTTTGAAGTGTGTACCATGTTACCATCAAAAAATAGCTTTTAGAGTCAAAACTTATTGCGTCTGGGATGGTTCTTTGGCCCGAAAATTATTGCGGGGTTGGATAGTGCCTCGCGCCCGCGAAGTTAACGCTTATGGATTCTGTTAAAAAGACACAGCAAAATGTGTGTGTGTGCCATTTTCCGCGAATACACCCTTTACACTCTTTAGTGTATTAAATGCACTTACACAGTTATTAATTGAGAGCTTTTGATGTCAACACCAATGCTTGAAATTGACCAATTAAACCGAGAACATTTCCAAGTCGATAGATCTTTTCGAAAGGACTCGGTTTAAAATTCTGCCTTTATCGACTGGGCTATTCGAGGCCTCTCAACTAAAAATCTAAGCTCTCTATTATTAAAAATAATCAAAATACTTCCAGTGACTGGCTAACCACCGGATTCCTTGCTATTTTCAAATTAATCATGCATATCTCAGGGCACTGCAGTCCACAGTGAATACTAACCGCTACTTACGTTATCGTTCTGTGACATTCGTTCCTATAGGATATATGATTGCGAGTTTAGGAAATTCCCGACCTTAGGTCATAGCACAATTCTTTGAAAATTATGGGGCGCTCGTCAATCAATAATCACATTGTCATTATCACACTTATCATTTTCTAGCCATGATGTTGACTATCGGAATTCCAAGAAAATGTTACCCCGTAATGTTTGGTGCCGTATACTGCTTCATGCGTCCTTACGATGCTTCTCATATATATCACATAGGTTATGTGTCCCTTGACTCGGATAATATGCAACGATTGATTACATTTTTTATTATAGCACATAACGTATTTTAGCTGTAAGCAATATTTGACTAGTTGTACACTTGCTTAGATATGTTTAATAAGACATTTGGTAGTATGTATCAGGAAAAGCTATTCAACTCATTTTATAAAATAAGAAACATTCGAGGGATATTGATGTACTAGTACTAGTATTTTTTTTATTTGAGGCATTACCAGCTGTATTCGCTTTACCCAACATAAAATTTCACAAAACAAACTAAACTAAAACTGCTTTTAAACACTTAGAAGATTTTCAATTATGATTTATTGGCCGTTCGATCATGAAAACAAAATAATGCACTCTGCACTGGTTTTAATCTTTTGTTTTGTGTATAGACGAGCCATTTGGAAAATATACAACCGAAACTCATACATTGTCATTGAAAATTTAACCAATAACAACATTTTTACTAAGTTATCCATACAACAGGCGAACTAAGTTATCCAACATAGTTGCGAACAAAGAAAAAAATATGTCCCCAACATTGGTTCACGGTTTTTTTTGTTAAATCATCGTTGTTTTATCTACGGAAAGAGTTAGTTTGTAACGTGTGACTATATTCTGTACATTTAGGCTGCATTATTCGGTTTATCGGATCAATTTTTGCCAAATTTAAACCATTCAAAGATCATGGAGATAATCTGTTCAGCTTAACCAGTGAAATCTTGATGTCTAAAAAGCTAAGCAAATCGAAAATGACACGGAAGTGAACAACAGTAAAGTGATCAATAATGTCTGAATGGCTTCGAATTGAATCGATCATCTTTGATTATCGCTGAATTAATGACATGTTTGGTGCACAGGCCGAATGAAGAAGCTAGGCTAACATTACATCCCCTTACTCTATACGGTAAAGAGATGTAATATTAGCCTTGCTTTTTCATCAATTTGTTGCTATATACTTGAGAGATATTTTCGATTTCCTGAACCTTTAGCCACCATGGCTTCACTGGTTAAGCTGAATAAATTATCTTCATGATCTTCAAATGACTTACATTTGGCTAAATTGAACTGTTATGCTAAGTGACGCATCCTAGATGTATAGGTAATAGTTACACGTTATAAATTAACTATTCACATAGAAACATGAACAATGATTTACCAAAAAAAATCGGAGATCCAATTTTAGGGACACATTTTTTCCTATGTTCCCAACTATGGCTTAATGTATTTATTAGATAGTAAAAAGGTTAATATTGATAAAGTTTTCAATGAAGATGCATGAGAATGTGGTGGTAAATTTTTCAAATGCCTTATCCAAACCACAAACCAAAAACAAATTATATATAATAGGAAATTTAATATTTTGAAATGCAATAACCCATTGATCATAAGTGAAAATCTTTTGAGTGTGATGAAGTAGTTTTATTCATTTTTTTTATAAATATAGCTTGAAATAGAATTCCTAAAGAGATAATAAAAATAAACATTTCATCACGAATTTTTAATGATAAGAAGAATTTGCATCCATGAATAGACCCGATATGGTGCTTATAAATCGACATTACATCCCTACTTGTCGAAAGTTTTCGTGTTTATATAGTTATCTAGCTGACAGGATCAAGTTCAACTTGCTTAAGAACCTCCCAGACGTCGCTAAGAGGCGCATGTTGAACTTGTTTAATCAGTTTCTGGAACTAAACATTGTACCGGATGATTGGAGACGGGTGAGAGTTATTGCCATTCAAAAACCTGGTAAGCCCGCGTCCGACCACAACTCCTCTCGACCATCTTGATGTTATCTTGTATTCGAAAGTTGTTGGAGAGATCCGCTTCCGTCTGGACAAATGTGTTGAGACGAACAACCTGCTTTCAGATACCCAATATGGTTTCCGTAGGGGTAAGGGAACGAACGACTGTCTCGCGTTACTTTCCACAGATATTCAGCTAGCTTTTGCTAAAAAAGAGCAAATGGCGTCTGTATTCTTGGATATCAAGGGGGCTTTTGATTCAGTATCTGTTGAAGTCCTTTCAGATGAACGCCACGCTTGTGGCTTTTCACCATTAATGAATTATTTTTTGTACAATTTGCTGTCAGAGAAACATATGAGCTTTTCTCATGGAACCTCTACAGCTTCTCGATTTAGCTACATGGGTCTCCCCCAGGGATCATGTTTAAGCCCCCTTTTGTATAATTTTTATGTCAAAGACATTGACGGTTATCTAAGTACTAACTGTACGTTGAGACAACTTGCAGATGACGGCGTAGTGTCGGTCACTGGACCCAATGGGGTCGATCTGCAAGGACCCTTACAGGATACCTTAGACAATTTGTCTACTTGGGCTCTAGAGCTACACACTACCAAAATGCCATGTAAATTTCTGTCCCCTGAGACCGACACATGCAAGCGTCCTTTAGCACATACGAATGAGTTCAAAAAGATGAGAAAATAAATTCAATCAAACACATCTTTCGGCAATTTGCGTATTTGTCAGTTTCAGGAGACATAATTTAAAACGAAATCTTTCTTTACGTTCCCCGACTTTTTACAAACATGAATTACGTCTCGTGTAAAATTCATAATTTCTAAGTGTGTAGGTATCGAATTCTCTACGGAGAAAACTGAGTTGGTAGTTTTTTCTAGGAAGCATAACCCAGCACAACTGAAGCTTCAAATGTGGGGTAAGCCGATAACTCATTCCATGTCATTTAAATATCTTGGGGTCTGGTTCGATTCAAAGTGCACTTGGAGATCCCACATTGAGTATCTGAAGCGAAAGTGCCAACATAGGATCAACTTTCTTCGAACAAATACCGGGACCTGGTGGGGAGCGCATCCACAAGATCTTCTAACGTTGTACCGGACAATGATTTTGTCGGTTATCGAATACGGTAGTTTTTGTTTTCAGTCGGCGGCTCGGTCACACATCATAAAACTGGAACGTATTCAGTATCGGTGTCTTTGTATCGCGTTAGGTTGCATGCACTCAACTCATACCATGAGTCTTGAAGTGCTGGCTGGCATGTTGCCACTCTCGGATCGGTTTACAGAATTATCTCTCCGGCTCCTCACCAGGTGTGAAGTTATGAACCCTCAGGTAATCGAAAATTTTGAGGAGCTTCTCGAGTTGAATACTCAAACCCGCTTCATGACCTTGTACCATTTGTACATAACACAGGATGTCAGCCTTCGCCGAACATTTCCAATCGTGTTTGCTTCTCCGATTTCGACAATTCGGTTCATTTTGATTTATCCATGAAGCAGGAGCTTCATGGAATCCCACAGCATCATTGTCCTATGATTGCTCCGGTAATATTTGCTGCAAAGTTTGGCCAAGTTGATTCCACTAAATCGTTCTTCACTGACGGATCATTGATAGAGGAGTCAGCAGGCTTTGGTATATTTAATGACATTTATAGCGCCAATCGTAAACTTCAAGCTCCTTGTTCCGTATATGTCGCTGAATTAGCGGCAATACACTTTACGCTTGAAATGGTTGCGTCATTAACACCGGATCAGTACTTCATTTTCACGGATAGTCTCAGTTCTATAGAGGCTATTCGCTCTTTGAGGCCGGTAAAGCACTCCTCGTATTTTCTCATGAAAATACAGGAGCTTTTGAGTGCTTTTTCTTTGCGTTATTTTATCGTCACTTTTGTATGGGTCCCATCTCATTGTTCAATTCCGGGCAATGAGAAAGCGGACTCGCTTGCAAAGGTGGGCGCTATGGAAGGCGATATTTATGATCGACAAATCGCCTTCAACAAATTTTTTTCTATTTTTCGTCAAGAGTCACTCGTCAGCTGGCAGTATAAATGGAGTAAAGGAGATTTGGGGCGATGGCAACATTCTATCATCCCAAAGGTGTCAAAGAAATCCTGGTTTAGGGGGATGGATGTGGGTCGAGACTTCATTCGTGTGATGTCTCGCCTCATGTCCGATCATTATTCTTTGAGCGCTCATTTATACCGTGTTGGGCTGAGCGACAGCAATCTCTGTGAATGTGGACAAGGTTACCAGGACGGAGATCACGTTATTTGGTCTTGTGCTGAGCATCGTGGAGTCAGATCTGAGCTTTATGATTCCCTTCGGGCTCGAGGTAGACAACCCAATGTGCCAATTCGAGATATTTTGGCTGTGCGTGATTTGGAGTGCATGAAATTCATTTATGTGTTTTTAACTAAAATTAGCCTTAGATTGTAGTTAGTTTAACTTGTATGTTTACTTAAAGTTTTTTTTTATCGGTGTATGTGTGTGTTTTTTTTTCCTTTTCGAAAAATGTTCAAATCAAAAGAAAACCATAAATTGTAAAGTTATAAGTGTTTAGACAATTTAGAATTTAAAATTAATGTGTTATGTAAACCATACTTTAAATTCCCACCCTCTTTCCCATCCGTAATTTGTAATTCCTATTAACCTCGAGACGGTCGCGAGTAATCGGTTCTATCCCCCTAACTTTAGTTTTAAGATATATGATGCATAAAAATATGAAAACTTGGCTCTGTAAAGTTGATTCGATTGAGCCTGTACAAATAAATTATTAATAAAAAAATATATAGTTTTTGGTTAGCTTTCCATGGATCAGAACAGAAAGGGTCTTATTAAGTAAGTCTAAGCAAAGGTAAAACTAGTTGAATATCGTTTCCAGCTCGACTATAATTACAATTGTAATCGACCGCTGTATATTAGGTTGAGTCAAGGGACATGTATCTTACTCTAACATACTTCTTTACAAAGCAACCCAAGCAACACAAAACTGTTTAAATTGATTGCAGTAAGTTGATTGTGACTTATTTAATTGAGTCACTTTGAAGTAACTTGAACTGAGTTGCAACAATTCCCAGTAAACACAAGATCGAATATAATAACGGATATTAGTATAACGTGGAGGCGATTCGCGTACATTTAACATGGAGTTAAATGAATGAATGAACGTATATCGCCTCCACGTTGTACTCATATGCGCTATCATATGCTATTTTGTGTTGACTGGGTTGTGCTTCTAGGTGCTTCAGATTGTTGATGAAATTTTACCATTTACTTTTAGGCGCAAACATGCTTGGCAGATGGGTATTAAATGTGTTCGGAGTTTAATTTCATTTACTCAAAAGCGCTTAGCTTCTGGATAAGGTTGGCAATGATCTTCCTACTTTAAAATCCCCTCCGTAGTGCCATTTTTGAGCGCTTGATTGCGAGCTTAATTAATTACTGATGTTAACAAAGTTAAGAAGAACAGGTACAAGCGACTTCATTATGATTTCAGATCCAAAGTTGCAGAACATATAATCTCAAAAGAGCACGACTAGACAAAGGATAACGTTGATTCTTCGAAGTGCATCTTTGTCGTGGAAACTTGTCGTTGTGGAAAGCAGAGAAATGTTCAAACATATCATCCACTTTGCTTAATAGGGATCGAAAAAACGGAAGTTTAGCCTTGAAAGCCTTTTGAAATACTTTTTAAGCATGCTGAAGATCGATTCACATTCGACGCAAGCAATCTGGTTTAACTCGCGAATGTTTCGATGAAATCAAACAGTTGAGCTGTCAAAATGAAAGTTTTATTTTATTACTATTTCAATAAAAAAAAAAGTCGACAGTTTTATTCCCAATTTGGTCTTGATGATATCCCTAACCCCCTTTTTTTTAATGCCTCGCACCTTCTTTTGAAAACTCGGTTTTGTTCCACCACCTCTTCATCTCTGAAGCATCTCTAATTATTTCCCCAGTCTTTTTCAGCTTCCGCTTAACAATTGCCCAATATTTCTCGATTGAGAGCCATTGCCAGGGTTGAGGTTCTTCTCGATGAAATCCACCTTGTCGCAGGTAGCAAAATCTGGTTAAAATATTGCAGGGCCTCTGCGTTCTTTGTGTTGTTGTTGTTGTTGTTTTTTCTTGCAGAGCTTCAAGCTCGTAGACTGATTTGTAAAGAAAATTTATGTTTTTTCTCCGTAGCTGCAAACCTCTTGCCAAATCAGATTTTTTCCAGAGCAATTTATCAGCAAAAATAAATGAATATGTGTTGTGGACAGCCGTGGTCACATAAAACTTTTGCCCGGTAAGTTGACCAAAGTCCATCTTTGCATGCACGCAAAAAAACGCAGTAGAAACTACCATTTCGAGGGTTAAATTAAGCGCAAACACCAACAATTTTCACTTGACTATAATGCCATGCTCAGACTACAGAGTTAAAACAAGGGTGTTTTGAAAAGTATCCACAAGGAAAATGTCTTCTAGATAGCCTTGTATTATGTTACAACGCTGTAGTATGAACAAAGCATAAATGCGTTTGATTTTACCATGCCGGCGATTAGATCAACCATGGTGCGGTTGATATCAATATGAGGTCTGTCAAATATACCACAAATGAAGAAGGTTGTACCATAAACGTAGTAAATTTGACTGAAATTTCATAGTAGTTTTAAAAATAGGCATAGTCGGGTAAAATGGTAGTGTTTACTACAAGATTTTTTACAAGAAATCGTAGCCAAAGTTTTACCACTGGAAAAAAAATGCTGCCAGAATTTTAAGTGAATCGAGCTTTACCTAGAAAAACTCAACGTTAATTTTGATCCTCAGGAACATCATTACCAAAATAAAAAAAATGCTGCTCTAAACCTACTAGAGGGTGAGGAAATATTATCCGTGTTTTTTTTTCTCTCAGTGTATAGTTCAGATTTGACAGTTTCTGATATAAGCAGTGTGCTCATTTCAGCATCTGTCAAATCCGCCACTGCTGCGATAATGCTGCTGGTGTTTTCCCTTTCGAGTGATTGACGAGGGTATCAGTTCGTCGATAAACAGAACATCCGTCGGACTCTGCCGGGAATGTTTGCTTCCCTTAAAGAACGCTCGGCTGGATCTCGGCGGTTGAAAAACACGAAACACGACCGAAGCACATCAGCGTTCGATGCGGAATCCAACAATTATTAATGCACATGTAATTTCCTTCAGCAACAATCTCGTTGCTTAAGTTGGATACAACCAGCGGGTGGATAATCATGAACAAAACGATTTTTTTTTGGCTCAGGAAGTACTAACACACCGGTCCCAAGCTCAGTCCCAAGCTTAATGATTCGCCCCTAAGACCGTAACTCACACACATGCACTCTCATATATTCTGTCAAAATAACATAGCGAATCAAAACAAAAACAAAGATACTTGTACCAAAAGGTACTGAAAGCGCAAGAGTGCATGGCAAGGTGCAGGCTGCAAGGTGTACTTCTGAACTAGGGGTTCTACAACAGTGAACCAATTTCAAATCGATAGTTGCACATTGATTGTTGATACAACCTTCGATCCCAAAGGTTGTCCAGAGTCACGATCACGGTTTTTCCTACAAAGTATGTCAACAAAACATTATAAAACAGAAATAAATGCAAACTAATTTGTTTTACCTTTATACGGGATGAACTTGATATCCGCAGAGGACTGAAGAAAGCGATAGTTCTTGAAGCCTGCCACTTTTAGTGTGGCGCTAGTGACGATTTTAACATTTAAAGGTCGGTTCACAATGGATTATTTTTCTTTACAATATTTCTTCTACTGGTACTTTCACGAAGCCGGGAGCGAGCACCTAGAAATTTGTACAATAACAGAAATGAGTACAATTGTACAGAGACTATTGAGTGTGTTGATGACACTAGATTTTCGAAAGCGCGTTCTTCCAAATCTATCAAATAGCTGTACAGCTCCTCCGGATTATCGGGAAGCTGTTGTATCCTGTAGAGAAAATTATATATCGTAGTTGCCCAGCGTATGAAATTTCATACGCTCAAAAGTAAACATTATTTTGTTTGCGGTTTCTTTATTATCGTTTCAGTTGAAAACCGAATTTATCGACTAGTGACAGTCGATTTTACTGTCGATCCATACGATGTACCTAATGTCGGAGGTAGCGCGTTGTATAGAGCATCAGATGCGCCATACAGCGCACTACTTCCGATATTAGGTATAACGTACAGAACGAGAGTGAAATCGATTGTCACTAGTCGATAAATTCGGTTTTCAACTGAAACCATAATATTTTCTTCGGATCTTGTGCTAGATATCTTTTTCAACACTCGTCTAGTAACGGCTTGTCACTAATATGAGGTAGGGAAGATGTACCTATATTAATCTCATCACTTTGCAATTCATCCTACTTGAAATAAAACGATATACACGTGACAGGATTAGTTAGTAATGTTTGTTGTAGTTATTTAACGTAAGCAAACATTATTAGAAAACGAAACCGATCCTTCAACTGCCCGATTCTTTGATTCATCGTAAGATGAATATAGGAACAATGAGATTAATATGGGGGCAGTTTCCCTATTTAGAATCTTTTAAGAGGCAAAACATTGAAAATGTTGATGCATAATTTTGCGGCTCCATTTATTTCAAACTTTACACGCTGAAAACACAACAAGACCAACAAAAAATGACAGATGAAGTGACATTGAAACTCTTAAATTGTCATGTGGTATCATCTAAAATACGCTAAGCACTATAGTTTGATAAAATTCAGCTTTTCAAAAAGGGGTATTTTCGCCTATGAAATTTCATACGCTGGGAAGTAATGGGTAAATGCAAAAGCAAGATTGACACACATGCAAACTTTAGCTCCCTCTTAATCGAATGGATTTGCAATAGAAATAATTGACTCTATAGTGACACATTCAATCTCAAATTCATTTTTACAGTGCAATACAATTTAGTTTGTGACAGTACGGTGAAAAAATGATGCATCATCTGAGTAATTCTCGCTGGAACCAGGCCGCCATTGGCACATATCTTTTGATTTCAAATTTTCCATCGCTATTAGTTAGAATATATTGAAACAAGATAAAAAACGCTTTGGTTGAGCCAAATTGATGGACCCCTCGTTTTCTAAGGGACTAAACATGTTGTAAAAATGTCGATTTTTGGATAATTTCAAGGTAAGTAAACATGTTATATCACAAAATTTTACATTGAAACATCTTCAAAACTCGTTGCTGTTGTATAGAGGATAAATAAAGCTTTCAATTGATGTTAAAAAAAATGTGGCGGCCATATTGGATTTGGCCGCCATCTTGAATTTTATCAATAATATCGATTTTTCACTATGAGCGCACCGCTCAATCCGAATTCTGAGCACACCATTTGAAAGCTGAGAAAAAAATACATAAGATGCAGTCGAGAAACTAGGTGTGCATTGACATTTACCCGATAAATAAATATTTTTTTCAAAAAGGAGGTTGACGTTTTTTTGCGTGTATTGCGCAATATCAATATGTATCATATTTCTATACGCAACAAAGCATAATTTTGCAATCACTGTTTTTTTTTGTGTTCTGTAGAATAAAGAACAATCATTTTAACAATTTAACAATTTAATTTTAACAATCAATTCGGTGCATAAGTATGAAAATTCCGAGGAAAAAATGATTCTATTCATGGCTGTCAATGCGCAACAGGGAATATAGTTTCATTCACTGGCTCACCATGACAATTTGATGTTTCGAACCAAATAGAAGAAGAAGACTCGTTTACGATAGCGGAAGTTTGTTTGTTTTGTACATCCGATTAGTTCAAAGTTCTTGAAAATGGCGAAGAACCGTACTGTACGGGTACCCAAAAAGGAATTTTGTTGCAACCCGTTTGCCAAAGCTGATCATAAAAGCTGGAGAAAATCTTCGAAACTGACAAGTGTAACACAAAAAATCGTGAATTTTTTAGAATCTATTGGATCCACGACCGTTCCGGAACTTCATGAGAAAATATGTACGACATGCCGCTTGCAAGTGACCCGTCAGCAGTCAAACCGTACTTTTCAGCCGATGGAAGTTGTTGAAAACGGAGATGAGGTTTACGTTGAAGAGGTTGGAAACATTAGTGAGCATGATTTCCAAAACATGACGGAAATTTTATCCCGAATTGGGATCCGGAATGTCAACAGAAGAGAGCTGCGACGGGAAACCTTCCGCTGCGAAATGCTCAAACAAGCCGTGATTGCAATAAAACAAATTTTGAAGGTTGATTGCGAAGTGTACTATGACGATACTAACGTGCCAGTTGTCAAAGATATGCTTGACAATTGTAAGATCGCTTCAAAACCGGTCAAATTCCAAATTTTAACATTGCTCACTCCTTCGTGGAGCAGGCAGAAAATGATGGATGAAACAGGATACAGTAAGTATGGTAAATGTCATCAACATGCGGAAGTTAATCTTCCACAATTCTGCAGGTAAATGGTTCGTCGAAAAGGCTCAACAAGTTCGTGCTTCGAAGGGAATTCTTAAACTTCCAGATGCGGGTACATCGGTAACAGAATTGGAAAAGGTCGCTCAGGAAGAGGCAAAACAGTACTATTTGGACTGTAGTACGTTAATGCCAGGTATTCGGGATAAAATCAGTGTAAAGACACCCGCCGGTCGAGAAAGTAGGCAAAAACGTTTGCTTCTTGGGTCACTAAACGAAATTTTTGCAAACTTTAAAGAACTTTTCCCAAATTTGAAAATCGGATTTTCTACGTTCGCTAAGCTGCGACCTTCGGAATGCATATTTACCGGAAGCTCCGGTACGCATACCGTGTGCGTATGCATGAGGCATGAAAATATTGAATTGTCATTGCGTGCGGTGAAAGCCTTACCGATAATACGAGACAGCTGCTTGAGCGAGCTGATTCAGGAATATTTAGTATGTAAAAACCCTTCTCCTCAATGCTACTTTTTGGAATGCACAGAATGTCCTGACTTGAGTGATTTTAGTAGAAAATTTATGGATGAAATTGAAAAATTTCCTCTAGAAATCATCAAGTTTAAAAATTGGATTCCGATAGAAAACCACTATCAACTTGTTGATAACACGACAAGCGCACCTGAAGAGTTTGTAGATAACTTCAGCAATCTGCTCAACGGCGTCTTGCCACATTTCTTCATCACAAAGGTACACAACTGACAAAAAAAATGACCCATTAATACTCATTTTATGTTTATATTCTTAGGCACAAAAAGACTATCTATTTGAGCTTTGAGTCCAATCTGAAGTCAAATGAAACTATCGTTTACGCAGACTTTTCAGAAAACTACAAAGTAACCATTCAGAACGAGATACAATCGCACCATTTTGCAAGGCAGATGATTACAATTCATCCATTCGTGATTAATTATAGAATCGAAGGAGAGATTCTTCATAAAACATTAATTATTATTTCACCTGTTCTTGAGCATAACTATGTTTTGGTTCACTGCTGTTTTGTTAAGCTGTTTGAGTTCATGAAGATCAATCTTACGCAGATAACAAAGACCCACGTGTTCACCGATGGAGCTGGGAGTCAGTACAAGAACAAATATAACTTCACCAACATCAACTTATGAAGAAAGATTTTCAAATGGATGTAGAATGGAATTTTCACGCCAGTTCTCACGGAAAATGTCCATGTGATGGAGTGGCGGGAACACTTAAACGTGCTGCGCACAAATACAGCTTAACGCCAAATAGAGACAAGCTGATAACAGATGCTTCCTCATTCTATGCATGGGCTGTAGAGCAACAAGGACAAACAATGTCTTTCAGTTACGTGGGACAGCTCGATTACGATACATCGTTGGCTAAACTGCAAATTCGAATGGAGAATGTTCAAACCATCAAAGGGACTCAAAACTACCATTATTTTTTGCCACAAAACGAGTACATAATCATATCTAAAAAATATTCGAAGAGCTCTGAGATAAAATTCCACAACCTTAGATTTAAAACATGAATATGAACTTTAGGAATCTAAAAACGATTTCATTATATTTATTTTCATTTGAAACAACTAAATTATATTGTATTTAATACTATTCTAACTCATATCGGAATTTGAAAAATAAAAAAAGGAAAAACACGCTAAACTGCTAATAATCAAAATGGCGTCTTAAACGAAGATGGCAAATTTTTTTTTACTTAAAATGATTGTTCTTTACTCTACAGAACACAAAAAAAAAACAGTGATTGCAAAATTATGCTTTGTTGCGTATAGAAATATGATACATATTGATATTGCGCAATACACGCAAAAAAACGTCAACCTCCTTTTTGAAAAAAATATTTATTTATCGGGTAAATGTCAATGCACACCTAGTTTCTCGACTGCATCTTATGTATTTTTTCTCAGCTTTCAAATGGTGTGCTCAGAATTCGGATTGAGCGGTGCGCTCATAGTGAAAAATCGATATTATTGATAAAATTCAAGATGGCGGCCAAATCCAATATGGCCGCCACATTTTTTTTAACATCAATTGAAAGCTTTATTTATCCTCTATACAACAGCAACGAGTTTTGAAGATGTTTCAATGTAAAATTTTGTGATATAACATGTTTGCTTACCTTGAAATTATCCAAAAATCGACATTTTTACAACATGTTTAGTCCCTTAGAAAACGAGGGGTCCATCAATTTGGCTCAACCAAAGCGTTTTTTATCTTGTTTCAATATATTCTAACTAATAGCGATGAAAAATTTGAAATCAAAAGATATGTGCCAATGGCGGCCTGGTTCCAGCGAGAATTACTCATCTATAAACTTGCGCTTAGATAACCATACATTTCGTAGTTGGTTGGCTGGAGCCAACAACACTGCGTACAGATCCAAACGAATGGGACTTGTTGTGAGCAAACCACTCTCCATATATAGTTTTCGAAGGTTCTGTGGTTTATTTGGCCAAAAACAACGCCAGTCAGTGAGTCAGTGAGTTTTTGTACAGTGTCGGATGACACTGTACAAAAGCTCATGTAAGGTGTCAAACGAAAGGTACAAGCATTTGGATACTGCACATCCAATTGACTAAACCAAATATGTTGCATATTTGTATTTTGATGAACTATTGAATAAACGTTTTCACTGTTGATTTTCTCATGTGTTTCTTTTAACAACACTACTTTTCCGTTGACTACTTTTTGTTGTGCACCCTCTTCATTAGCCTAATTGATGAGGTTAGTACGCAACGCTTTTGAGTAGTGTGTAAATAACTTCTCATATGTTCATTATGCAACTCGTTTGCAAACAAATGTCGTATGCAATTCAAAATCTTCGAATCTTGCAACAACATTATTTTAGGTGTATAATGAATCTTTAAAATGAATATTTCGACATTAAAACCCATTGCATAATGTGGAAGCAACATTATTTAATGAGTAAAAGTTGGCTTTTATTTTTTCAGTGCAAACGTTGCGGTCTTTCATTAATCATTCCAGATCAAAGCAAGCGCTGAAGGAACAAAAAAAAACAAACTAGAATATTCTTTTTTTTCGGAAACGTTGCAATAAAAGTGGAGAGTGATGTAAGTCGATGCCTCTACAGAGTAAGAGATAAGAAAATTCATCAATTGATTCCTTAGATTGATAACTCGTGTGGGATTTTTTTTCCTTCTGGATTTAAAACTTGTATGTTTCGCACCCGTAGGTTCGGTTAGTTGTTGATACAATTTTATCTAATCTAATAAACTAATATTTTGATAAACTTTTACTAGACTGCCATGAATCGTATATTAACCATATTTAGATAGAAAATCATTGAATGTAAAAACAAGCTGTTAACAGAACCGCCTTGCTAGATTCAAAAGCAAATTGGTTTCTTGTTCTTTTGTCTTTGTTGTCTGTGACTTGAAGTTTGGGACCAAATCACGAGCCATTTCAAACCCTGCTGAAAATGAATTCGTTATAAGCGATAATTTTGTTTTGTACATAAATGGAAGTCTTTACCATAAAAGGATTAGATTAAAGTTGTGGCACACAAAATACACCAGCAGTGTACATTTGAACCTCATGGGCGTTTCAAATGCTTGAAAGATGTATGTCAAGTCAAGATGTATGTCAGTTGCCGAAAAGCAACCAAAGTGGGACGATCCACAATAATACCGCCCAAAAAAGAAACGTTGCTTTTAATTTTTCAGCTAACTGGAGTTAAGATATTGCCAACCCTTTTTACTATGCTCTGTGTTTATTGTCTGTTGAAAAGATTGATAGGTACGAAGAAATGCATAGAAAATCATCGTGGAATTACTGGTAATTATCCAGGTAAACCATCAAATGCCTGCTAAACATTCCTCATTTATATTATTAGCAACACAATCCTTGTTTTTTTTCGCTCTCATCCACTTACCAAAAACCAATTTCGAACGACGGATTGACCTCAGGCGTGAAACACCGACTGCGACTACCGGTATGCACTTATTTTTTAGCTTGAATTTCAGCTTGAATCATTACAAACAATAGCACAAAGTTTCATTTGAATTCTTCTATACATAGTGTCACAATGAAGCCAAATCTATTACGAAGTGCCGTGATTGAGCTGTATAAGCAATGAAACCCTCCAGTGTATATCGCTGGCACATTGAAAATGCCAATACAAACAGTTCGAGATACTATAAAACGATACAATGAGCTTGGAAATTTGGAGGATCGTTCAGGAAGAGGCAGAAAAAGAACTGCGAGGACCCCTCAAAACCGAAGTATACTTCGTCAAAGGGTTAGTTGAAATTCTAGATGATCAATCCGAAAAATCCGGTGAAATAATTGGAAATTGGCCTCAAATTAGTAAGAACTATTCTTCATGAGGATTTAGGATTGCCTTCTTATAAATTTTGAAAGAAACGCTATCTAAATGACAGGATGAAAGACAATCGGTACTGGTAAGCAAAGATTTTGTTTAATGAGTTCGGTAAGTCATCGTACAATTTTATGCACCATTGAGAAATGTTTTGATTTGGAGCAATACCACAAACACCGAAACGACTGCCAGTTTTTACCGAAGGGTTTCTCTAACCATATGAATATAGCCCGATTGGGCTGCAAAATGGTGAGTAGACAACTGGGATGGAGCGTGCGTCCCCGAAACATAGCTATGGTCCTCGCAAGTTCCTACCTCATGCTTCCACGGGTCAAGAGATGACAAAGACCGCCAGCTAAGGGTTGCGTACTTAGCTGGTAGTGCAGCCTGGGCACTGTTGTCCTTCTGACTTCAGCTAGATTGAGGAGGTGCGTGCTGAGCGTCTGGAGGTGCGGCTCAAACAGCGTCTGTCCTGGCATCCAGCGGTTGAGTAAGAAATGCTGTATCGCGTCAACTATACATTAGGTGGCAGCCGCACCAAAGCGATGTAGGCAGCGTGACTTCGGTAAAGTAGCATGCTGAAATCTTACCCTGCCACGAAAAATGGAAGTATTCTTTATACCGTATATAATTTCAGATAGTCCATGGCATTCCCAAGTATTGTATAATAATTTTGAATTGTTTTCTTCCCCCGTGGCTATGATAATGCAAGTCCGATTACAATTGCAGCAGGATCAGCAGACATGCAGGCATTACAAATATGATTGTTATTATCATTTTATATTATAACATCCCTTCACAATATTTTTTAATGCTATTTTCAGCTTCGCATTTGCATCGTTGTAAGTTTTGGCCCATCTAACTCACGTTATGTATTTGAAAAGATGGGATGGTTTTTATATTTTTTTAGAGAGAGGACAAATTCGACAAATACGACAAATTCTACAAAAAAAAATTCTTCGTCCAAAATAATTAATTCAAAAACTAACATTGTTTATGATCCTACATTTTCTATTTTACAGACAAAAAGAATCATTTATGGGCCCAGTAGGAAAAAAGAGTTTTCGAAGAATTTCCTGTCGTTTAGTTAAAAAAAAAACTTTTCTCGTTTTGGATTTATTGAGTTTCCGTTTTTGGGCAGTAATCATACTCATATGAAATGTATTTCGCATTATTCTTTGCTTAAATTTTCTTTGCTATTTTGATAGGCTGCCAGGTGATCAAATTTATTTCATTATATCACGTTGGAATTTTCGCTATTTTAGAGTTTCAATCATCTAAGATCGCAGTGGAAGAGGCAAATAGCGGCATTTAATTGTTATATGTACATTATGTAGTATTTCTTGACAACATCGTATTATTTCCATCCAACAATAAATTGAATTAATAAATGTTAGTCTTGTAAAATTTTAATAGATTTAACAAACTTTTTTAGGATACCTCAAATCAAGATTTTGGTGAATTGCTGCTATCGCTGAAAACGAACGAAAACGTGCTTAAGCGTGGAGCCACAGAACTCTACACTTTAACATTTTACAACATTTCTTGCATTTCAGGATCAACCGAATGATATATTATAGATACGAATCATATATTATAGATACGAATGTTTGTAGTATTTTTCATTTACATAAATATATACACTATTATATAAATATTTCATGGGAATGGGAGGGACCATCAGGGCACCTGATTGAAACACTCTGGATGGGGAGAGTGGGAATGCCAACTCTCCATTGCTAACAGTTTGTGAATAGAGGGCGGGCTCTTCTCCCCGCCCATTGGGACATCCTCATGTTAGATAGCTCGCTCTTTTGACCAATTGTTCAGTCTTGTTGTTGGAAGGAGATTCTTTATATCCCTGTGGATACGTATAAGTGATGTTGCATATCGATCCACCCAACTCCTTTTTGGCCCTTCATACAATGGCATGATTAGGATAATCAGTGGTTATTAAAGGTTGATCAAGTCTAACAGAGTTGAGAGCCCATTGCTGTCGGACTTAATTTCCGTGCTACAATGGGTGGTAGTACATATCATACATCATACATACCATATGAATACAGCCCGATCACACCATCCAGCTTCGGTGATGGTTTGGGCCTCAATTACTGCATCCGGTCAAACCCCCTTAATATTCATTGAGAAAGGCGTCAAAATCAACCAATCAGTCTACCAAAAGCTTGTAGCGGACACTGTAGCACCATGGGCACATTTTGGTAAGAATAAATGGACGTTTCATCTAGATTGGGCACCATCACATGGAGCAAAACAGGACGCTGGAACAGGCTTTTCCCTAGATACTAGACCAAAGATGAATGGCCTTCCAACTCTCCTGACCTGAATCCAATGGATTTCTCCGTCTGGTCCATTCTTGAGTCCAGAGCCTGTTCTAAGCCACACACATCGTTAGATCATTTAAAAGCCAGTCTAACCAAAGCCCGGGTTGCTATATCGATGGGGAAACTAACGTCCGTTGTCAATGATTTCCCTAAGGCGTTTGAAGGCGTGTGTAGTGGCAAGAGGAGGACATTTTGAGGCATCGATGTAAATACTACTATCTCTTTTAGTGTAGCTACATTTTGTATAAATTATATTGTTATTCAATATACGATTAATAACGTTATGACAAAAAAAAGTGAATACGGATAATGATAGCTCCGTGTTTTCCCGTTCTGCAAACTGAGCAGAACGTCGGGAGTTCAACCCCAGGCCTGTCCGCTTCTTTGCCTTCACTTTGCCTTTTTCTATCCCCACTAGATTCTAAATAACAAAGCAGTCAACTGCACTTTAATTGACCCGCATCACTTGACCAAAATGAAAACCTGAGCTAAAAATAACTCTAACTCACTATCACAGCTTTCCTTTGCCTGTCAATTGTGGTGGCGCAGGTAAACATGGTCTTCTAACAACGATTGTGAAACTAATCATCCTTCCCCTCCCCGAAGATCCTGGGGACGTTGCCAGCGCCGGTACTGATCTATAAAAAAAATAGTACATTTAAGATGGAGACTGCTCCCAAGCTCCATCTTTGGGATTCTCTGTGCTATTACACTAATTCTGATCAGTAACGGGGAAGCAACTACGACATACACGGTCTTTTGACGTAGTCTGTGTTTTCAAGTCAAGCTGGAGCGTCAAGAAATATGTTTTTATAGCTCTTTTCGTTACTTTTACGGATGATTATACTCATTTTTGTGCAGCGTATACCCTGAGCACAAAACAGGAGGAAATTGTTTCAAGACCTATGTTGTCATGGTCGAAGCCCATTTTGATACCACTATAATTCCTTTTCGCTGTGATAACGGTAGCAAATACGTGTGCAAGAATTTCGCTGATTTCTATAAAGGAAAGGGGATGGGAGTTTACGTGTTTGTACACCCTCACCAAGCCAAACGATCAACATCACTATTCTCGAGATTGTATTGTGGGAGATTCCGGACTGGACCGGAATATGTGGAATGAGGCGGTGCTTGCGGCCGTCTATCTCGCCAATCGGAGCCCCACGGATGCGCTGACAACGAATAGGACAAAGTATGAGGTTTGATACGGGCATAAGCTAGATATATCAAGGATGCAAATTTTCGGGAAGCAAGGAATACTACTTAATTCGTAAAGCGAAGCGAGGCAAGCTTGATTCTCGCAGTCGGTTCGGCTATTTCGTCCGATACGGCGGTGGAGGATATCGTTTATGGAACGGCAAGCGGATTTTCATCGCTCGGGATATTTGGGGGGGAAACCCAAGTTTGACACGTATGATCGTTGCCAGCCTTTTTGAATTTCCCCCAAGGATAATACCGGATCCGGAAAGAAGTAAATTCCGATGATGAAGAGTTTGATGATGAGCTATTCGACGAGGATCATGGTGCAGCTGCGGAGGGGAACGGTAACGTAAAAGTAGGTCTACGTCGCAGTGATCGAGTTCGGATCCTCCAGCAAAAATGAACGATTACTTATGCATTGCCTATGTGCTCAACGCCGAAAGCTATGTCGATAATTTTCCGCATACCATTGAAGAGCTACAGAAACTCGAGATGGACTCATTTAAGATGTGTGTTTGGTTTTTTTGTGGTGTGTATATAAGGTGTATTGTAGGGTATGTTGCGCCGTGCGCACGACTAACCCCACACGCTCCGAGCAGGGAGAAGAGAGAAGAGGAAGGAAAAGAAGAGTTAGATGAGGGGTTGTTTGGCTCGGAGCGACTGAACTATAGGATTTAGATATGCCGGCCCCTGGTGTTGGTGCTGTAGTAGTCTTGGCACCACAACCCAACAGAGTATTTTTTTGTTAGTAGAGAAGTAAAAATATAGAATGGTCATTAGTTCTAATAATTGTAGAACAGTTAATTAATTGTTATAGTCACATAAACAGCGGTGTTGTTCTAATAAGAGTTGATTATTGGAGGTGGAGAGGACAGAGGATCACCGGGCCACCGCCCCCCCGGCGGACGGCCCCCTCAGCCGGGACTTCCACAGGGGGAACATTAATATAGATAGGGTCACAACAAAGATGCTTGCAGTTATTTAGATGTTATGATGCTTGCAGTTATTGATGTTGTAAAATGTCTGCTTAAGGCAGCAGATTGGAAGTTGAAGACACGGGAGTTACAAAATGAATCATGATTCAATTGTTTGAGATTACCTTATGTGTAATATAATAAAAATATTTTACCTTATAGAAACACATTTGTTTGAAACCCTTTTTATGAAACATAATTTATCAAATTAATAAAACTGAATCATATGAAAAAGAGACAATTTGTTTTTATACAAACAGTGCAGTATTCAAAATATAACAATCATCATCAGGATTTCAAATCATTAACGTTATACATGGCCACGTTAATGATCAACACATTTAATAATAAATAATTTGAACTGATGATTTTTTCGATAAAATTGACTTTGACCATAATGGCCAATTTGCATCGCTAAATAATATTTTTGAAGACACAAATTTAAGAAACTACAAACAAATTATGCATATCAAATGCCAAATAGTTGTTTGCTGATGTGATAAATGTTTAGCATGTGCAATTTTTGTAGTTTCTTAATTATGTGCATTAGCATGCGTTACGTCTTAAATGTTCAGAATTCATACTGTAATTCATTACATTACATTTTATCACATTACATGAAATATTCGCAAGTAAGTTTAAGAAACGTTAAAAGCGCATCTGAAAAAAATATTGGAGTATTGTTTGGAAGATTAATTTTTAATGGAATTAGATAATCTTATCCTCAAGAACCAATAACGATGAATCCAGACTGTTTCTCAAACGCACTGCTAGCATGAGGGATTAGTTGGATCCAACGTTAGGGGCAGGATGGAAAAATACTCAATGTTCGACAGCGTGACACATCAATTCCACGGTGACGTGGGTAGATGTAGATATAATGTCTTGGTAGGCACCAAGCAGGAACCAAACTTGTTAGTTTGGTAGTTTGGGGTAATTTGGACACACTGAAGTTTTTCTCGATCTCAGTTAAAGATTGTTTATTGCAATCTCAGCAAAATGGACTTTTAATACCAGTGATACTTTCTGATAAAGCGGTAAACAAACTTTTTTATCGCTGATTTGTCAAATTATTATATGGTACTAGCTGAACCCGGTGCGTGCGCTGCTACGCTTGCAACTAAATGAAAGAAAATTTAATATAACTGGCACGTTTATGGTTTTTGAATTTTTTTTTTTTTTGAATAAGCAGGGGTTCAAACTTCTATCAAAACATGCTTCTTACCCGAGAAATACACGTTTTGTGTTTAAGTAACGTGGATAATTCTCATTTTTGATAGAAATTTGTGTTTCATTTGTATGGGAGCCTTCCTTTCCAGAGGGGGTGGTTTCTCAAACCACCATACAATCATTGCCTTCAAAACCCCCCACATGCCAAATTTGGTTCCATTTGCTTGATTAGTTCTCGAACCATCACATTGGGCTCATCGATTATAATAAAAATTTGAGTTTCATTTGTTTGAACCAACCCCCCCCCCCCCCCCTTTTCAGAGAGGCGAGGTGTATTGAACTACCATATAAAAATTTTTGCCTTCAAAACCCCCCAAATGCCAAATTTGATTCAATTTGCTTGATTAGTTCTCGGGTTATGATGAAATTTGTGTCTCATTTGTATAAGAGCGCTCCTTCCTGAGAGAGAAGGGGTCTCTAACAACCATAAGAACCTTTCTCAGCCCCAAAACCCCCTTCACATAACTTTTCACGTTGGTCGGTTCAGAACTCTCCGAGTCTATAAAGGTCTGACAGACAGACAGACAGAAATTCATGTTTATGTATATAAAAATCTAGCCTCCAAAAACCCCCATATGCTAAAAAGGGTTTCATTTACTTGATTAGTTCTCGAGTTATGCAGAAATTAATTTTTTTATTTCTATGGGACCTCTTCAAAAACCTCCACCTGCCAAATGTGGTTCCATTTACTTGATTAGTTCTCGAGTTATGCAGAAATTTGTGTTGGATTTGTTTGGAATCTCCCCTCCCCTCCCCCTTACAGATGGCGGAGGAGTCTCAAACTTTCATAGAAACATTTCTCTCCTCCAAAAACCTCCACATGCCAAATTTGGTGCCATATGCTTGATTAGTTCTCGAGTTATGCACAAATTTGTGTTTAATTAGTATGAGAGGCCCCCTCTTACAGAGGGCGGAGGGGTCTTGGGTTACCATAGAAACATTTCTTGCCTCAAAAACCTCTTCCTGCCAAATTTGGTTCCATTTACTTGATTAGTTCTCGAGTTATGCAGAAACTTGTGTTTCATTTGTTCCCTGCATACAAATTTTCACGCCGATCGGTTCAGTAGTCTCCGAGCCTATTAGGGTCAGACAGACAGACAGACAGACAGACAGACAGACAGACAGATAGAAATCCATTTTTATATATATAGATCAAACATACGCTAAATTTGAATAGCCGCGCGCTCGGTTGTGCGGATCTCGTTAAAAGATACTTAAAAAGCCGATCTCAACCGGATGTGTAAGTCACAAACATGTCATCATACGTTGAAGTACGCTCGTTTTTATCGAAACAGTGTTAAATCCATAAAAATATAAATATATGTCTTTATTATTGAGCTATTCAGCCCTACTAAATCCATGTTTTCTTTAAAATTTACTCAAAATCTTTTGAAATACAACTGTAGGTTTTTCGATCACAAATTTTAGTCTAGAGTCAAATGGACAGTGTTTGGGGTAGAATGGACAGTTGTATTAAACCGTGTGTAGTTTCCTTAAACGTTCCCGTGAGCACACACCTGGGGGCGACCCCGGCGTAGTGGTTAACATCCATACCTCTCACGCCAAAGTCACGAGTTCGAATCTCACCCCCGGACAAGTTACGAAAATACCCAAAAGAGGTATTTGAGTGACTACGACGGGAGACGGGAGATGAACCAGCCCGAGGCTGAAAATCTCGATAATCCAGACAAAAAAAAAAGCACACACCTATTGTTCGAAAGGTTTAATGGGAAAGGAACTTACGATCGGCAACTGCATTGGATACATAAAGCACAATTAGAGCAAATCACGCATGGTGACTTTGTCATAAAACACAATTCCAACAAACACACCGTGCGGAGGATCTGTCAACGCAAAGACTATCGTTCTTAACAGAAGCCAAACTAAACACTGTGACAGAACCGAATGGTCAAAAAACGCGCTCGGAAGTTATACAGAGATGTTCTTACGAGCTACCCAGGATACATAAAGATGGACGACGAATCGTATGAAAAGACGATTTTTGGGTAGCTTCCTGGGAAATATTGTTTGTGGCCACGGCTCGAGGAGACTGAAGTCATCGTTACATATGAGTCTATGAAATAGAAGCTCTACAAGGATGAGTGCCTTAATAAGCGCATTTTACCATTCCTCAAAGCACACAAAGTTTTGGTTTGATTTGGCAAACTCCCACAACAGCCAACAGGCACTTTAGTGGTACCGTGGCAACAGGGTGGATTTAATCGAAAAGGACCTCAACCCACCCAATTGCCCTCAATTTCACCCAATCGAGAAATATTGGGCGAATTTCCAAGCGGAAAACTGGAAAAGTGACTCGAGGTGAAGATGAGTTGAAGTTGAAAGAATGGTGGATTAGGATGGCCACTCAGGTAGACGAACAGTGTCCAAAAGATGATGTGAGGTATTTCAAGAAAAGTTGACTGTTGAAAAAAAGACTTTTGATTTTTCTTCCTAAAAATGCAATGAAAAACCTTTATTTTAAGCAGTCATTTAATATAAACAGTACTGAGATAGAGCTGTCTTCTTGCGTCTAGATATAAAGTGAATCGTGCTTTAAATTTACATAATTATTTCTACGTGTGTTGGTCTACGTCAACCGTTGGTACAACCCCATGGAGCTGTTCCTTCTAGTTTTGTTAAATGGCGAAAGAAGTAGTTAATTTCCACCGATACTCTCTTGATAAAAATAAAGTTAAGTGGAATCATCGCTAGAAATTACATGGGATTTGATTCTTTATTTAAATTTCAAAGAGCAACGCTACACAATTTGTCTGGGGGCTTGTCACCAGTACAATTGCATCACCAGTGTGGTGAGTAGCTATATTCAAAACAAACCTAATTATGATGAGGTTCTTGATCTGGGTTTTTCACCACCGCATCGTAATCGCAGCAGGCATGAGTCATTTGGCGTCATCGATTGGACTAAACGAGCGTCCCGGGCATAACAGACATGTCTGTTTTACGACCGTGACTTATGTTGAATCGCGTTAATTCTTTCCGACACCAACGGCTGTGTTTTAATGACCTCATCAGATGTCGTTCGAACTAGGGTGATTCAAATTGTTTATTTTGTTGTCGCGTATAACCTTTCGAAGTTGGAGATGGAGTTCAAAATATATGTCAAAAATCAATCGTATTGTCCATGTCGACAAAATGCACAGTATAAACCATTGTTAGACTAATATTTTTTTGTAATTGTATTTTGTTTTACGGTAATTGCATGCTTCTTATTTTCAAAATTGTATGTTGAAAAAACACGCAATCCTGATCTATTAAACAATAATTAATTATAATTTTATCTTTGAAGTCTTCACTTTATGGACGTTTTTCAAGAGATTGAAAAAGAAAACAACATTGTTCACTTCAGTAACATACACTAATGGAATAGGTTAAAATTATTCGTACTGTAGCTTGTACCATAAAAAGCCGCCTGAGGTGCATGAATCCTAGCTGTGTAAGTACTTCAAAACCATAATTTCATAATTACTGCACTTATGCTGCAAGACCCTGTACTGAGTGCACAGAATACAGAAGCCGTTTGATTTTGGCAACATATTTTTTTTTACTTCTCTATCATTTTAAAAATCTTAGTAATTGAAAGTCTGATTATCTGAGCTCGACAAATGCTTTGCAATTAAACTGGTAATGCAGGAAAAAGGTTTAACAGACGAAAATATTTTGTGAAGAGCTATAAGTAGCTAAAAGTATTGAGGTCGTGTTGCCAAAACCGAACGGATCCTGTAGTATGGGACACCCTATTGCGCTTTACTTCAAAGCGTCAACCGCAGAAGCAGCTGATTGTTTACACTCTTCGTCGAATCGGGATTGAGGTGGTTGCAAAAGCGTGCAAAATGGTATAAAACAAAGATTGAAAAAAACAACATTTGTTTTGCTTTATGGGAGTCACTACCAGCTAGGTGCTCTAGGTTTGAACAATCACGACAACATCTGGTAACGCGTGAGGCGTGATTTGCGACAAACGAGTTCGGTTTTTCTGGCGGATATCGATTCGACCTATCAATATTCTCGCCCACTGGGATGGGAGTCTCCAGATTGCGATTATGTTATTAAGAAATTCAATGAGCCATGTGCGGATGGCTTACTTTGCGGAGGATGATTAATTGGATAATTACAATCTACCCGACATAAATCATTTAACCAGGTCCAACATTGAGGTTTACATTTTATCAAACCAGTTCTAATGACCTTTCAATATTTGGTTTGTTTTGTTTAACTACACTGTTTGAATTGTTTTAGAATCAATTGAGCAAACCGCTCATTGGTGATTTCAAGAATGCTGATGTGTGATGATGTCGTCAAATATGGAACTTCATATAAAAGCGTAAACTAGTCACGTTCCATAATGAGTGATCTGTTTTCAACGTGATCCTTGGATCTTATTTTATTACCACAATCCCAGTGGTAAATTCATCATCATTCATCATTATACTGCATATTGGGCTGGGAAAATCCAGAGCCTACAAATTGGCGAAAGCATCATATTCATAGCACGCTTTTTTATGTACGTGGAAGAATGTTGTTTTTTACGAAATGAGTTAATCCACGTACTAAGATCAAGCTAGAAGTAGTGATTTATGAAATTCCTTAGAAAAGCACTTTCAAATGGCTGATGGATTGAACAAATGCTTAAAATCTGTACATAGCAGCACAGAAAAAAATGAGCCTAACAAAAACAACGAAATTGCTTGCATATTTTCATACAATAGACCTGATTTAGGCGATATGTGACTCTAATTTACGTGGAATATTCCATAAATTTATGGCAAATCTAGCATTTCATGTATGTGCATTAGATAACGCAGAAAATTACATGTTTCTTTCAAACTGTGTTATTTGCTTAATGTTGCGTCGTCAGTACTAATATCAATAATTTTTCATATCGGTACAAGAAACAAATTATATCCTTCTAACACACAAATCTTGGAAAAAAAACTATTCTAGAATTTTCGAAACATACTTTTTGGGAAGGTCTAGGGGGACTTAAGACACACTGGACTAAAGGGGTACCTCTATTCCAAGAAAAAATACGATCTCTCAGAATTTTTGGTATTGGTAGTGGAGGCATGTGAGTTGTTCGTGGCTGCGTTCCAATAAAGTTTTTTGACTTGTGAATAATACCCAAGCAACGTTTCCTTTCGATTTTTGGAATCGTAATGCGAAATACTACCAAAATAACTTGAAGTTCAAGAACATTATCAATGCTAGAATGATTAAAAATGCAATTTAAAGTGTGCCAGTTTAGCGTTCCATATTGGCGACGCGGAAAGTTGCTGTGGCTCTTGGATACGACGATACGGATGCCCCTGTTGTTTATACCAAGCGATTGGCCCTAGCAATCTTTTTTGTGGGTGCTGTAAAGAGGATCCTGGCAGGGCCTAAAAAGTCTGACTTAAGTGTGCGCCAGACAACATGTTTCGTCATCCAGAACCCAAGAATGGTTTGCCCTGCTAGATCTTTGTCCAACCCTAGTAGGATCCATCATCAAGGATATCCAACACTTCCAAAACTTCCGTTCCGAAATCCTTATCCCAAAAGTTTCCCAAAATCATAAAATTAACAACGTATTCCGTGTTGATTTACTAAATTCAAAGAAGGATAAAGTATTTATTGAAGACTATTTAAAAACTTCTGTTTGACTATCTTGCAATAAAAATTTAATTTTAACGTTTAATGTAGGTAGCTTTAAAAACATTCCCCTCTCCCTACCTTCTCCAATCGTATGAAGTCATGCCCTCAGTGTGTACCCTGTACGTGAGTCCTTCTACTCCAAATTTCCCTTTCCCCGTTTCTTCCCCTGCTAATATAAGCTCTAGGTCCTTCTAATGCTGGTGGTGTGTTTGTATGGGTACTAACAGGTTACGTCGGTCGATTGTTACCTGGCCAGCCCGCCACTGGGTAGTTGAGATGCTGAATACGACGCTTTCGTCGTTCGCTGTTCGCTGTCTTCGAAGTGGGTCAGCGCCGAAACGCCGCTGTGTTTCGTCGGTAGACTACTGACAGCAGGGACCCTTCGGTATGCACGGAAGATAGGCGTGGGTCACTGATACGGCATCGGATGGACGTTTCCTGTTTTCCTTCGGTCGGCGATAATGGACCGATGGATTGTGGAATGCCACCGTGGGGATCCAGATATTCATCCGGAAGCCTGTCATGAAGAAGTCACGGCGCTCCGTACAGTGACTTTTGCATCCGTAGGTGAGGTTGGAGATGTGCTCTGTGCTGCTGGAGTTTTATCGGGTTGGTTATGGATTTATTTTCCCCGGGACGTGAGTCTAGGTGATACGCTCTGGCGGTGGCAGACTAACCCCAGGCAAATCACTCGCGTATTGTAGCAACGTCGTGGTGCTCGCAAGGCCGAACTTCCTTCTCTGATGACCACGCACTCTGAAACTATTCTAGGCGGCACGCAGCCGCAAGGCGAAGATTCGCCCCAGGGGATCGCTCCAAGGGATCGCCCCAAGACTTTCCGGTAGCACGCAGAGAGCTTGTGGGTACTCCTCGAGACGCACTTGTCAAACAAGGATGCACATATCTACGTGTGGTGGCTGTGGACGAATTCAAAATAGAATCCCAAATACGGAATATACAATTTTCCAGCAATTTACGTTGTTTCAACTTTTGAACGTGAACTTTTGTTTGAACTTTATCTAAAACTGTTAATTTAGTTTAATTTGAACACATGTTTTCTCCTCAATTGAAAACTAACCATTAATTTTCGATACTCTAATCAAAATCACAAACTAGCTTACTTTCTTCAATTTTCAGGATAATCTCTTTTCAAATAGGCTTTTCGATTAAAATAAACTCTGGAAATACACAAAGTTTTAATTTACATTTCACTTCACTACATATGTTACTTCTCTATTACTTTTCAATAGTTTTTATTATCACTCGGAATTTAGCGTTTAAAATCACAAATCAACAATTTTGTTCGGCAGTCTGAACGGGAAAGATCGAGCAAGTGCGCTTGCTAGGTCCAGAAGCCTCAATTTTCAGTTTTTTCTCCGGTCTTGCTCTTCTGATTTTAAAATTATTTATTCCTAATTTTCTAAAGTCGATCCCCCCCAACATGGCATACTGATTCAAGCACGATGTAACCTACTTCCAAGGCGTTAATTACACTTAAAATCGGATTTTAAATAAAACGTTGAACGAAGGTCGATTTCAGTGCAACCTCACCAATTCTAATCCAGTTTGCCTTCAGAGCATCCAGAGATGAATTTTTTCACCGCTATTTCTCGAATACTTTTTCAAAACAGACGTATTTGATATTATAAACAAAGAGGGGAAGTGAGATTGAAACGTAAATTTCTCAAAACCCTCAGCACCCTCACGAAAAGTAGCATCACCATCATGTTAGGGAAATTTTAATTCCTTGTGTTGGTGGTCCTAGTTTGCATGGATTTCAAGAATTTAACGTTCGAATCTTACTTCCCCTCTTTGTTAACAAAATCAGATACGTCTGTTTGAAAAAGTACTCGAGATTTCACTAAAAAGAGATTGAACATGAACCAGCTCAGATCCGAAGTTAACCGGCCCATCAACTTCAATGAAAATCTTACCTTTTCAGCTCGTCATACCAAGGGTATGAATATTATTGAAGAAGAAAATTATTGAGTAGAGCGGGGGCGACCCCGGCGTAGTGGTTAACATCCATACCTCTCACGCCAAAGTCACGAAGTTACGAAAATCTCACCTCCCGAACAAGTTACGAAAATACCCAAAAAAGGGAATTTGAGTAACTACGACGGGAGATGAACCAGCCCAAGGCTGAAAATCTCGATAATCAAGACAAAAAAAAATTATTGAGTAGAATATTATTAAAACCATTTGAAATGTGTGCTCGTTTGTTCATAAGCTCGATGCTCCTTCCGTTCCCTTGGTCCCTTCAACTTCTCTGGTTCATGCTCTCACTGTTGATCTTGTTTCTGTTTTTCGATGTCGGTTAATCAGATTGCACGGGTAGGTTAAGGTATTGCCGATATTCCAAGAGCTGTTATGAATGTGGTGTTAAATTTCTCGGTGAAGATGAACTTATCGGCATCATCGACGACCAGGCCTTCATGCATGGTGTAATATTGATCCCCCGGAAGCATATTATAGTCAAATTTTACATATGTTTCATCTTCTTCTTTAGCATTTCAAGTTTATTGCTTTCACAATTAGCTTATTGCTTGATCTCAACTTAGTGTTCTAAATGCACTTCCACAGTTATTAATTGAGAGTTTTCGATGCCAAGTACCATTTTTGCATTAGTATGATTATGTGGCAAGTACAATCATACGCTATGCGTAGGGAGTCGAGAATTTTCCTTTACGAAAAATTCCTAGACCAGACCGGAAATCGAACCCAGCCACCTCCAGCATGGTGTTGCTTTGAAGCTGCGCTTTTACCGACTGAGCTAAGGGAGGACCCATATGTTTCATCATCCATGACAATAAATGCCGATTTTCTACACACCAGACCATGCCATGGTTATCCTGGGTTGTGTCTCGACCTCTCACGGTCATCATACCGTTTCTCGCGCCGTCGAAGCGAGGACATGCTAAGGACAGAAGTTCTGCGGTTTCCTCGGCACCCACGCACCCAGCACACGCGGAGGACTCGACGTGTCCGTACTTCTGCAGGTACTATGTAAAGCATCCATGGCCTGACAGAAATTGCTTCAAGTGGAAGTTTACTTCACAGTGTTGCCTACCGACCCATCTGGAAGCTCCGAAGTTCGTCGATGGGTCTACCAACCTTTAGGGGAGCTGCTTTTTCCCCTCTGACACGTTCCTGACCCGCCTCATACACGTTCCTCACCCGCTTCTGTGTGTTTAGCCAATACTCGATTCTGGAAATAACTTCCCAGAATCCTGAACAGGTACCCAAGAACTTGGAGGCGTTGGAGCGAGTTGGCGAGAGCCTCCCACCAGGCGCTATTGATTGCGTTTGTCTTGGGAAGCGGGAGGTTCGAGGATCTAGCGTTATCTGACATCTGGGAAAACGCTCTCGTCCAGACATCTATGTACTACCACCCAATTTCGGGAGCCAGCAAAATTAACCCTGAACATTTTGGAAGCCAGCAAAATTGCCGTCTTGATGGCCAGGTTTGGGATCCATCTGGTCCTGGCGCTTTGCTCACCTTGAGCGACTTTGTTATTACGATCAGTCCAGTCCATCGTTTTTCACTGTAGCCTCACTCTCAGCCTCCGCGATGCCGCTGACATTGCTCACGTGATTGTGGATGTTCGACGTGTTTGCCGACCATCCGTACACCGCTATGAGAGGGTTATGGTTTGCGATACTGGAAAGCTGGTCGTGTGACAAATCTACGGTAGAGGCCAGAGACTCGAATCGTGGCTCGGAAAAAGTCCCCCAATGATCACCTGCATTAACTCTGGTGATTGCTGTGTACGTGCGGTGTGTACGAGCCGCCGCTCCCTGGGTTTTGGCAATAACCCCCCTATAGGCGTCACTACATGGGTCCGTATTGGCTTACAAACACAATCCCTCGTTGGCCTTTATCTCCCTCTTTGCGGCGGCCAGCAGTGCTCGATGCTCCGTTCGTTCAGCGTCCAACCGTACTCTCTCCCCCGCGCATTGTGTAGAGGCATGTTCTACGGAGGTCGGCGATCGACTCTCCCCACCAGTACACCCGCGACCTCCCATTTCTAGGCTTGCCTTCCCTTGCCTAGCAACGGTTGCCTAGCAATGGTTGCCTAACAACGCTTGCCTAGAAACGCTTACCAAGAAACGCTCATCTTAAAACGCTTGTCTAGAAGCGCTTTCCTAGCAGAGGCTGCCTAGCAACGGCTGCCTCGCAATGGTTGCCTAGAAACAATTGTCTAGCAACACTTGCCAAGAAACGATATAGCAACGGTTGCCTAGAAACGGTTGCCTAGCAACGGTTGCCTAGCTACGGTTGCCTAGCAACGATTGACTAGCAACGGTTGCCTAGCAAAGGTGAACCAGATATGCTTGCCTAGCAACGGTTGCCTAGCAGCTGTAACCTTTTAACAGTTGCCTAGCAAGGCTTGACAAGCAAAGGTTGCCTAGCAATCGTTACCTATAATCACTTGGCTATCAACGGCTTCCCAGCAATGGCCTAGCAAAGCTTGCAAAGAAGCGCTTGCCTAACAACAGCTGGCTAGAAGCGCTTGCCTAGAATCGGCTGGCTCGCAACGGCTGGCTAGCAACAGTTGCCAAGCAACGGCTACCTAGCACCGGTTCCCTAGCAATGATTGCCAAGAAGCGCTTGCCTAGCAATGGCTACCTAGCAACGTTTGCCAAGCAACGGCTACCTAAAGACTGTATTCGATGAAATTTGGACACACAAAATAGGTTACCAAAAATGTTCCTTGAGCCCGATTCTTTTCAAACTTTCTGGAAATAAAGTACTACTAAATGGTTAAATTTTGACATCATTGGTTTATTGAACCTCTTCTCCCAACCCAAATGCCCGCACCTTTGCCTTGACCCCTTTCATCAAATTGTGGGCAATGATAGGACCGACTTGCTTACTTACTTTTAACCACACTTTCTTTAGTTCAAGTTCATTTTCTATCAGTTTTGGAGTTTTAACGAGCTTTGCCTTCATGATTGCCCAAAATTTTTCAATTGGGCGAAGTCCGGAGTGTTTGGAGGGTTGACGTCTTTTGGTACAAAAACTACATTATTATCTTTGTACCAGTCTAAGACGGGCCGGGCATAGTGGCAAGATGCCAAATCCAGCCAAAACAGTGTCGGGCCATCGTGAGATCTCAAGAAGGGCAGAAGTCGTTTTTGGAGGCATTCGTCCTTGTAGATTTGTCCGTTGACGGTCCCAGAGGTGATGAAGGGCTGACTCATTTTGCCACATCCGCAGATCACTTGCCAGACAAGGAATTTTTTGGCGAATTTCGACAGTTTCTTCTTCCGTACACTCTCCGGAACGGCCAACTTAGAGGTGGCGACGTATTGTGCTGGTCCTGGCATTTGTTTGGTGTCGGTTTTAATGTAGGTCTCATCGTCCATCGCAATGCAGAACGGTTTTTGAGCCACTTCCTGTACAGTTTTCTTGCACGAGTTTTGGCCACCGAGCTCTGTTTATCGCTCCGGGTCGGTGCCTTCTGGACCTTGTACACATGTAATTCAGAACATTTCATTGTTTTCTGCACAAAACAAACTGAAACTTTCGCCTTTTTCAGAACATCCCTGATCGAAATGTTGGGATAACGCTTAAATTGGTTCAATACCATCCTGGCCTTCTCCGGATTTGGTGTGCCACGATGCCACGATGTGGCACTACCATTTTTCCGCTTGGTTGTCTTAGGGTCTTTGAACGTTTTAATCACATGAGATACGGTTGAATGTGCGATTCCGAGCTGTTTTCCGATCCATCGATGAGAAGCGTTTGGGTTTTCGAAGTGAGTGCCCAAAATTTGTTGGCGCACTATTTCTTCATTCGAAGCCATCACTGAAATCACTCGACCGATTTTCACGAAACTCATTACACAACTGACACAACACAATGAAATACATTCAGTTAAAATTTCAATAATTTTTATCCACACGCTAAAAAGTTACGAACAATTGAGTGTGTCCAAATTTCATCGAATACAGTCTTTAGCAATGGTTGCCTAGCAACGATTGTCTTGCAATGCTTGCCAAGAAACGCCTCTCATAAACGCTTGACCATTAATGCTTGCCAAGAAACCCTTGCCTAGCAAAGGCATCACAAAAACGGTTGCCTAGCAACGGTTACCTAGCAATGGTTGCCTATAAATGCTTGCCTAGCAATGGCTGCCTAGCAAATGCTGCGTAGCAACGGTTGCCTAGAAATGCTCGCCGGGCAACGCCTACCCAGACACGGCTGCCCAGCAATGGTTGCCTAGAAACGGTTACCTAGCATAGGTTACTTGAAGAAGCATGCCTAGAAAAACTTGCCCAGAAAAACTAGCCTAGAAAAACTTGCCTGGCAATGGTTGCCTCTAAATGCATTCCTAGAAGCACTTGCCTATCAACGGTTACCAAGCAACAGATGCTGAGTAACGGTTGATTCGCAACGGTTGCCTAGCAACGGTTGCCTAGCAACGGTTGCCTAGCAACGGTTGCCTAGCAACGGTTGCCTAGCAACGGTTGCCTAGCAACGGTTTCTAAGCACTGGCTGCCTAGCAACTGCTTCCTCGCAACGCTTTCCTCGCAACGCTTTCCTCGCAACGCTTTCCTCGCAACGGTTGCCTTGAAACGGTTGCCTAGACGCGGTGACCTAGCAACGGTTGCCTAGCAACGATGGCCTAGCAATGGTTGCCTAGCAACTGTTGCCTAGCAATGGTTGCCTAGCACTGGTTGCCTCGCAACGGTTGCTCAACAACGCTTGCCTCTTAACGCTAGCTACAAGCGCTTGTCTATTATTGGCTGCCTAGAAAGGCTTGCCTATAAACGCTTGTCTAGATACAATGGCCCAGCAACGGCTGCCTATCAATGGTTGCATAGCAACGGTTGCATAGCAATGCTTGCCTAGAAATAATGCCTAGAAGCGCTTGCCTAGCAACAATGGCCCAGCAACGGCTACCTATCTATGATTGCATAGCAACGGTTGCATAGCAACGGTTGCATAGCAATGCTTGCCTAGAAATGCTGCCTAGAAGTGCTTGCCAAGAACCTTTTGTCTAGCAACGATTGCCTACCAAAATTTGCCCAGCAACGGTTGCCTAGGAATTTTTGCCTAGCAATGGCTTCCTAGCAATCTTTGCCAAGAAATGCTTGCCTAGTAATGGCTGCCTGTCAATGGTTGCCAAGCAATGTTTGCCTAGCAATGGTTACCAAGCAACAGTTACCTAGCAACGGTTGCCTAGCAATGTTTGCCTGGTAACGGTTGCCTTTCAACGGTTGCCAAGTAACGGTTGCCTAGTATCGGTTGCCTAGCAACGGTTACCTAGCAACGGTTGCCTAGCAATGTTTGCCTAACAATATTTGCCTAACAATGTTTGCATAGCATCGGCTGACTCGCAACGGTTGCTCAACATCGTTGCCTAGAAACGCATGCCTCTAAACGCATTCCTAGAGGCACTAGCCAATCAACGGTTACATAGCAACAGATGCCGAGTAACGGTTGCCTAGCAACGGTTGCCTAGAAACGGTTGCCTAGCAACGGAATCCTAACAACGGTTGCCAAGCAATGTTTGCCTAGCAAAGGCTGCCTCGCAGTGGTTGCTCAACAACGCTTGTACAGAAACGCTTCCCGCTAAACACTTGCCTGCTCGCAGAACAACGATTGCCTAGCAATGGTTTTCTAGTAATGGTTGCCTAGTAACGGTTGCCTAGCAACGGTTGCCTAGCAACGGTTGCCTAGCAACGGTTGCCTAGCAACGGTTGCCTAGCAACGGTTGCCTAGCAACGTTAACCTAGCAACGGTTTCCAAGCGACGCTTGTCAAGAAACACTTGCTTGTAGAAGCATGCCTAGAAGCGCTTGCCTAGCAACGCGTGCCTAGCAACGGTTGCCCAGCAACGGTTGCCTAGATTGTTTGCCCAGCAACGATTGTCTTTCCTAGAAGCGCTTGCCCATAAACATTGTAAACATTGCAACGGTGTCCTATTAACTAGATTGTTTACCCAGCAACGATTGTCTTTCCTAGAAGCGCTTGCCCATAAACATTACCTAGAAACATTTTCCTAGCAAAGGCTGCACAGCAACAGTTGCCTAGACTCGGTTACCTAGCAACGGTTGACTAGAAGTACTTGCCCAGCAACGTGCCTAGCAATGGTTGCCTAACAACGCTTACCTAGAAACACTTGCCTAGAAACCCTTGCCTGTCAGAGGCTGCCTAGCAACGGCTGCCTAGCAATGGTTGCCTAAAAACGCTTGCTCATAAACGCTGCCTAGAAACACATCCCTATCAATGGCTGCCCAACAACGGGTGCTTAGCAACGATTACCTAGCAATGGTTGCCTAGAAATGCCTGCCATGCAACGGCTGCCTAGCAACGGATACCTAGCAACGGCTGCCTAGCAATGGTTGCCTTGCAACGGTTGCCTAGCAATGGTTGCCTATCAACGGCTTCTCAGCAACGGTTGCTTAGCAACGGGTACCAAGCAACGATTACCTAGCAAGGGTTACCTAGAAATGCTTGCCCAACAACGGCTTTTTTGCAAGGGTTTCCTCGCAATGGTTGCCTAGCAACGGTTGCCTAGCAACGGTTGCCTAGCAACGGTTGCCTAGCAACGGATGCCTAGTAACGGATGCCTAGCAATGTTTGCCTCGCAACGGTTGCTCAACAACGTTGCCTAGAAACGCATGTCCCTAAACGCATTTCTAGAGGCACTAACCTATCAACGGTTACCTAGCAAATGAGAAAAAACGGTGTGTGTGTGTGTGTGTGTGTGTGTGTGTGTGTGTGTGTGTGGGTGAGAGAGAGGGGAAGAGAGATGGGCATTCTTTCGAATTTATGTTTCTTCCGTATTTATGCACTTTTTCCAAAAACCAGCATAACTTCCTCAATTTTCAACCGATTTTCACCATTGAGCCCTAATTTTCTTTGTTTTTCCTTTGGCCTTAAGCTTCATATGCAATATATTTATTGTTGACGTTATTTTGGTATTAATCATATGTTTAGCACTTTTTTTTACAAATCTTAAAAAACGCAAAATATTATTTATACTTATCAATAGAGTCGAAACTATTACTCCTAGAATATTGCAATGTTCAGAAGATCAGTGTTTAATTTAATTTCTGCTTCATTTGATGACAAAATATTTGAAATCGGATCACATGCGTTGTAGATATTCCATTTTAAGTAAATGTGTTTTTGTTCATTTATTATAAAATCAACTTTTATCCATATCTCGAAAGCTGTTCTACTTTCATTTTTTTTGACGGCATTTTTGAATTCTGCATAAAATTACACATTAGAAACATTAGTCTTATGTTCATTTTTTGCACGTATAAGCTATATTTTTGCATTCTATACGATTTGTTTACTTACATATTAGGTGCGCAACTAAGTTCTCGCTGTTTTTTTGGTGAAAAAGGAACTTTATTTTGAAAACAAAGGTTACAAACGAATTATTCAAAGTATTGCCCATCACTAGCTACGACTTTTTCCCATCTTTCTGGTAGAACGTGAATACCATTTCGATAGAACTGTTCGTCTTTTGATGCTATCCAAGAATCAAGCCATTTTGAGATGTCATCATATGAGTGGAATTGCTGACCAGTGAGACCATGTGCCATCGAACGGAACAAGTAATAATCGGACGGTGCAATATCAGGAGAATATGGCGGGTGGGGTAGGACTTCCCATTTGAGCGTTTCCAAGTAGGTTTTCACGGGTTTCGCAACGTGAGGTCGAGCGTTGTCATGCTGAAGAATCACTTTTTCGTGTCTGTGCTCGTATTGTGGCCGTTTTTCGTACAGTGCTCGGCTCAATCGCATCAATTGAGTTCGATACCGTTCCCCGGTAATGGTTTCGTTTGGTTTCAACAGCTCATAATAAATAACACCAACTTGGTCCCACCAAATACACAGCATAACCTTCGCAGCGTGAATATTCGGCCTAGGCGACGATGTTGAAGCATGCCCGGGCAGTCCCCATGAATGTTTCCGTTTTGGGTTACTGTAATGAATCCATTTTTCGTCACCCGTCACAATGCGATGTAGAAAACTCTTCCTTTTTTGCCGCTGGAGCAGTTGTTCACAGACGAAAAAACGACGCTCAACATCTCTTGGCTTCAAATCGTAAGGAACCCAAGTACCTTGCTTTTGAATCATTCCCAACGCATGCAATCGCTTAGATACGGCTTGGCGGGAAACTCCTAATCCTGAACCAAGCTCTTCTTGCGTTTGACACGGATCCTCATCGAGCAATGCCTCCAATTCAGAGTCTTCGAAGTTTTTTGGCCTTCCTTCACGCGGACGATCATCAACACTGAAATCACCGTTTTTGAAGCGACGAAACCAATCACGACACGTTGTTTCACTCAGAGCAGCATCACCGTAAACTTTTTGGAGCTCTCGATGTGCTTCAGCCGCCGTTTTCTTCGAATGAAAGAAGAAAATCAACACTTTCCGCAAATGACGATTATTTGGCACGAAATCAGACATCTTCAAACAACCAAAATATATAACACTAAACCAAAATCACTGATTTGGCAAAGCGGTTTGTTTACCATATGTCTGAGCTTGGTTTATGACGCTTAGATGTACAAAATTCGACCAGCACTTACGACTGGCGCCATCTATTGCTAAACAGCGGGAACTTAGTTGCGCACCTAATATATGTTTGTATATCATAAAAACAACTTTCAATATATGTGCATTTTGATTGTCGGTTAGGCACCGCTGAGTATAAAACAGTGCCGGTCGGATCGTTATCGAAAATAATTTTACCTTTGCTGTTGTCCTACATTCTAACGACATACCCAGCCCACCGTAGTCGACCGATTTTTAAGGTGTGAATGATGTGAGGGTCTACCAGCAATTGATGCAATTCGTGGTTCTTTAGCCTCCTCCACGTTTCGTCTTCCATCTGCATTGCACCGTAGATTGTACACAACACCATCCATTTAAAGACGCTAAGGGAAGGTCCATTAATTATGTCTCGCAGTAAGGGGGGAGGGGGTTTGAGAAAACGTGACAATCCATACAAAAAAATTTGAAGGTCCATACAAAAAACATGACAAGGGGGGGGGGGGTTATTAAAAGTCACTTTTTGCGTGACATAATTAATGGACGTTCCCTAAGGGCACGATGGTCCTCCACGACCAATGTCCATATTTTGTGGCCGAAAAGGACTAACAGTCTAATTAATGTCTCGTAGATGGTTTACTTTGTAGTTCGGCGAACTTTATTCGATCTTAGCGTCCTTGAGAGCCCAATATAAGCACAATTGCCACTCATAACACCCCTATGTAAAGCTCAATTCAAAGTAAATCTGGTCGCACGGTTTAATACACCACCACGTCCCTGGTGGTTGGAACAAAAAACGTTTGGCAGGCATTTGTTGATGTTTAATGGACAAAGAAATTGGTGAAAAGTTTTTTTCGATTGATCGACGCATCTCGAAATAAGGGATCATGGAACTTGAGAAAAGAAAATTAATTGTGCACAAACATCTAGAGAATCATTTTCATGAGCCTCTTCCCCTCCTGTAGTTTTTCTTCAACGCCATATTAACAAACCCAATCTTACTTGCTTCAGCCTTAAGTCGAATGCATGTTTCCGTCATCGTCGCAAAGTAGCGTGATACTATATAAAAGTCGTCAGCTAAGCCAAAAAGTTGGATGGACTTCCTGAAGGTCATATCGCTAGTGTTTATCCCCAACCCTTTCCGAGAATCGAAGGGACTTTATAGTGACCCTGAGACTCGGACGACAAATAGAAATTGATCCATCGTTGCTTTGACTATCTGATTCAGTTTTTCTGGAAATCCAGTCTGGAATAGTCTACGAATAATAAAAAATTAAACGTAAATTTCTGAGCAAACTCTTTTGCAGAATATTTCATGAGGGCTTCCACGGAACTTCTTAGGAGCTATATAGCTGGATCAAAGATCGATTCGCTTTTCAATTTAACTTCTGACGCAGCAGTTGAACATAATGAAACTTGAAAGTGGGGTGTCGGAAAGAATGCCAAACTTCTGGTTACTTGGGTTACCAGTGGACGCTACGAATTTATGAAGTCAACTTTGAAGGAATAAATCACAGCAGAGTTAAAGCTGTTGCAAGGAAAAAAGAGATCCCTAATTAAAAGCCGTAAAAGTATTTTCATTTGCGTCACTAAACAATCTTAAAGCAAAACATTATAAGTAAGTAAACCCTCAAGTGTCTGCATACTTCTTCTTCTTCTAAGATGCTCTGCCTGTCACTCAAATGAGTGTTGAGGGCTCTCTGTACCATTCCAAAGCATCCAAGCGTAAAGTGTGTGACAAGCACAATGGAACGCTTATGCTCCAAGACAGTTGAACGAGTTTCGCACCCAAAAAGACATTCGACGGTATCGGGAATCGACCCCGTGACCAGCGGATTGATAAACCGACGCATTTGTAGTCTCGGCTACAAAGCCCCTATAAATGAATTTGGCGTCGTGAAAATTTTTATTTGTGCATTATTATACTCAGTTTAAAATGCACCTCATTTCAGGTTCGTAATATGAACGTTATGCAAATGTGACTATCTCATTTCTTATCGTTGCCATATCGTAAAAAAATCACGATTTTTAAGCATTCTAAGCTGCAGACTAGCTTTAAGTGGAAAAAGATTTTCTGCATAAACTAATTTACGTCTGATCTCGTTAATTAGGAATTCCCATTTGATCACACGAACTGCAGCACGCTTGGCGCCATTCTGTGTGGTTCCATATCTCAATTTGAGGCAGCATCTCCTTTGAAATACCGTCTACTGCTACGTCTTCTAGACAACTACACTCCCTTGCGGTTGAGCCTGTCCAATCCCGTGTTTGCATTTTGAAGTATAGAGGTGCATTTACATAGCAACGGTTATACTAATAGGCAACATGAATCCAATGGGATTTTTAATCACAGTATGTTTGGTCGCATGTTAAAGGTCCTTTTAATGTTTCCAAGCTTGATATCGAGGCGAGTATTGATGCCACATGTTGCATGAGACTGGTGTTGCTCTTCTGTAAGCTTACCTTAACAACTGTTTGATCATTTCATGAATCATCACTTTCGTATATAAAACTATACACGCTACAGACCGGTTCAGTTAGCTCTACGGCGCAACTTGGAGCGGGTGCTATATTTGTTTCACCTTCGAGCACACCTTGGAGAACACGTGATCTGTTCGAACTTATCCCAACAATCGTTCATTATCCAACTCCGCAGTGAGTGAGTGTTGAAATCATCCCTTGAAAGGCGTGAGAAATTTGCTAATCGTGCTGATCAAGTGAGTAGATGATGAGTGCAATTAGAATGGGTGAAGACATTCCTTCGAGAGCTGATGAGAATTAATCGATTGTAGCTTAGCACTTCCCAAGTGGTAGTACGCTATTAAAAATTCTATGACATACTACTTCTAGTAACCGCAAGAGCAATCCGATAAATGTGTCGCTAGGAGTTGCAGTGTGCGAAGCTGTGCAGAATGCATAAATAAAAATGTGTGATAATTGGTCGTGTGTGAAATATACTTCCACTGTGTGATGTTGACGATAAGTGAGAACATTCCAAAGGAAGCCCGAAAAGTGATGACGATTTGTTCTTAGCATTTAGCAAGCAAATATTAAGCTTCGGATAAACAAAACGTCAGAAAGTACGTCAGAGAAGATTCACTACTTTACGCGAAATATAAAATCAGAAGTTCATGGTTTTGCGTTCTCCTGTTTTGCTGTGTTTGTATTCATATGAAGGTAGTTTAAAACACTTAATGGGTTGAATGAGAGGAATACTATATGGTTAAGGTTATCCCAGTTATAAAAAATAACTGAAATATTTTCTGTTTGATTATTTCATTCTCATATTTTAAGCAGTGAAGCACTAAAACTTTTTCCCGATCAATGCATAAAAATTATAACAACAGCTAAAGCTGCTAATCGATTGACATGCTATTGACCTCGTTTGGTGTTAAAAGTTAGAAAGATTAATACTCGGGCAAACTTCGAAGGTCAACTGTTTCTGTCAGTAAGTTGTTTTGGTTGTTTTGAGTTGGCGTTAATACTTTAATGACTCGTGAATTGAAGTGAAAGAATATTTTAAGGTGACACTTACAATCAAAAGCTATCCTGAACATAAACTTTGGTCACTGTTGTTTTTATATCCGACGGGTTTGTTTGTGTGATGTTTGTGTGATGCTCTCTGCGTCAAAAACTTGGTCAACAAAATTTTGAGTTACGTGTGGGTAATGCAGTGGCTAAGTAGGGGTACATTTTAGGGTCAACATAACATTGCAATATGAGCTAGAAAGTCAATCCAGCTAAGCTACATTAATAACTATTTATAACTCCAAAACGATGCACTTCCAATAGTAAATGTTTTCCTTACATTAAGCTCCATCAATTTCCACTAACAAACAGTTCAGAACTTATGCGTATATGTGTCAACCTAAAGCTTTTAACAATCACGTTCAATAGACTTGACGTCTCCAGCATAGTTGTTTATCTTAACAAAATAAACAACACTTTCTTTGACGTAAAAAATCTACAATCTTCTGTTGTCAAGTTATTTAACCTTCCAGCACTCGCGCCAACATTTGTAACATTCCTTCCCCAAATATCGCGTGATACGGTTCACATAAAATCTTACTGTCTTCAGTAAAGTAATACAGTAGGTCAAGGCCTTTTCATTGGCGAAAAATTTAGGATTGTCTCACTACGCGCCGCTAGTGTGCTAATTATTTTCAGGAATATGCTATATATTGGAATCTTGACCAGATATAATGTTTCTGTCTTCGACAATGTTGTAAAGTGGAACAAAACCTTTTGAATAACGATCATTGGGTCATTAGTTCATGATCTTTCCGCTATGCAGCGCTGTTATGCTAATTATTTTCAGGAAGGTGCAATACTTGGTTAGTCAAAAAGTTTTGAAAGCGGAAATGAAAATCACTTCTATTGCTCAGTATAGTCTCCCACTACACTTGGTCCAACGATCTCCCAACTTTTTTGTCCCATCACGGAAGTGACTTTTTGGAAGGCCTGCAAAATACTCCTCTACGACGGCTATAACCTCTCCGTTTGAGTGCCTGGATCACTCCACTCCTTAATCTCTTGTTTTGATTCAGGATCTTAGTGGTAGACTCAAGTATCATTCATAGCGATGAATCGATGCAGAAAATCCTTTTTATCCTTTCGAAATTGCTCCAAATTTTGCTCAGAAAGTCGCATTCGAACGTGTTTTTGTTGCATTGTTAGCAAATGCGGCACCCATTGTGCACACAGTTTTTTGAAACCCAAAACTTCAGCCAAAAAATGCCATGTTGTTCCATGTGAGATGCCTATAGTGTCAGCTATAGCATCACAGTCGATCGATGATCTTCCAAAACCATATCCATATTGTATTTTCACTATGATTTCTGGTGTTGATGCACTTTTTGGACGTCCTGAGCGTGAATCGTATTCAACGCTTGTACGGCCACGCTTAAACTACAAAATCCATCGGTGAACGGTTGGAAATGAAGGAGAAGACTCTTTTAATACTTTCACCATCTTTGCATGGATCTCAGTAGCCGAATCAAAACAAATCAAAGAATTTAATCACTGCACGATATTCAGATTTTTCCATTGTTAATATACACTGGCACGTCAATTTCAAATGGTTTGTAAACAAAGAATGAATTGACAGATTGAAATGAAATTTTGAGTACGTTCTTATGAAAGATGAAATATTAAAATGGCGTAGAAATTTTGGCTTTTCTACTGCTCCATAGATGTCGCTTTCAAAACTTTTTGACTATCCTAGTATCTTGGTACCCTGACGAGATAGAATGTTTCTGTCCTCGACAATGTTATTCAGTGAAATATAACCTTTTGATTGATGATCAGCAGTTCATATTCTTTCCGCTAGTGTGCAATTAAGTTTGCTGACCAAGCTGCGTATGCTAATTTGACCATTAAAAAGGTTGTCCATTTTTGGAATTTGCTGGATCCGTCTCTCTCAAATACAAAGCTTCAACCTTTAGGAAGCCTCTTCAGTAGGTCAAGACCTTTTGATTTGTGACCAGTAGTTCAGAATATTATCACTACGTGGCTCTAGTGTACCAGTGGTTTTTCTGACTAAGGTATTCTATTTTTTCGATTTGGAATGATTTTGTCATCGAAAATGTTGTTCAGGGAATCAATACCTTTCGGTTGATGACTAGCAGGTAGAATTTTCTCGCTATGTGGTGCTAGTGTGCTTGTACTTCTTCTGAATATGCTGTACATTGGTATTATGGGCATATACAAGGTGTCAGTGTTCAGCAAAGTAAATCAGTAGGTCAACACCTTGCGATCCACTTAATCCACGAAATTTCTTATTTGATGGAGCAAGTGTTTAAGTCATTTTCCGGACTATGCTATATTTTAGAATCCCGTCCATCAAGAAGGTTTACATCTTCGTCAGGGCGGTCGCGTAGTGAGAAAATTCAGAACTTCCCTTCATACAACGGAATAGTGAGGATTACAAGTATGTACAGTTTGATCTTGCCATAAGGAGGAACTGTACGCCATGGCAAGTCCTACACTGCACAGTGGGCACAATCGAGGCTGTAATCGGACTTATTTCAAATCCGCTAGTATTTTAACATGAACTGATGCTTTTCTATAAGAAAAACGTTAGTAAATCGATTGCCATTGATTTCATCCAGTGCAGAGCATGGGAAGTGGCTCATTTTGCCCTATTTCACTCTAAATCGGTGTGTTTTTCAGTTTTTACTCCGACAACTACAATCGCCGCAGTATTTTTTGCTTCAAAAGGGCATATCTTATGTGAAAAACTCTGAGGAATCGAATGGTGTCGGTTTCATGCCGATAACTACATTCACCGCTGTATTTTTTCCTTGAAAAGGGACATATCTTACGTAGAAAACACTGCAGTGCACTGGGGAATCAAATGGTGCCGGCTAAGAATGTTAATAGTTTTCAGCTAAGATAGTTAATAAAACATATAATTAGGCGCTTTCGGGCCTGTCCATTTTGAAAAGCTAAGTTTTGCTGCGTTCGCTCTGATCGTTGACATCCGTACCTAACCAAAACATCGCCTGTCATTGAAAATACTCTGTGGATCAGCCGAAACTTCGTAGTTCTTTTTTAATAACAAATGCAAAGCGGATGAAATCATTAGAATCCGACCGAAGAATAATCATCCGATTTTCGTATGCTTATAGGTATAAGGCTGGGTCAAGCAATATGAAAATGCAATCATTCGATTTAGTGAATGTTTCCGTTCAGCGACACCAAAAGAGCCGCCTTTGATTAACATTTGAGGCCCGAATCGAAAATTTACTAGGAGACCATGAAATGAAACTGGTTGAAAATTATACCTACTAGATGGCACAGCATGAAACTGGTACTAAAAAATACAGCAACAAATGAAGTTGTAGGAGTAAAAACTGAAAAACGCACATGTTTAGGGTAAAATGGGGCAAAATTGACCATTGCTCGACCCAGACACAGCATGAAACCAATACCATTCGATTCCTCAGAGTTTTTCACATAAGAATGTCCCTTTTCAAGCAAAAAATACAGCGGTTTAAATGAGAATGGAAAAAATACCGATTGTACACGATGTACAGTCGTACCCACTCACTTCGCCATTCTCAAATTGACAAAATTGCCCAGGCTACACCAACCAGCGTCTCCATGCTAAAATGCTGAAAATCCAATTTTACCTTTAATGTTTGTCATGTTACTTCATGCCGAAAGAGCAATCAATGCTAATCCACCCAAAATTTCGATTGAAGAACTTGGTGAAATTAAGAGTCTCTAGAAGCATCTCGTGCTCTCAGGCAACTCCACGCTTTTACTGATCTCCAAAATCATTTTTTTTTTCGTCCCAAACGGGGGAGACCCCCATCATCCCCAATCCGCACAATCCCTCCATCATCCTCCATCAAGTGCTCCATCATCCCCAATCTGCACAATATCTATGCAAATTATATGCAGGAAACTAACCTGTGCCCTAACGCCACGTAGCGAGAAACTATTAATCATCAATAAAAAAGTCATGGCCCACTGAACAATAACATCCAAGACAGGAACGTTCTGTATGGCCAGGGTCCCAAGATATACCATATTCGGGAGATTTACTTACACACTTGTGCCACGTATTGAGACATTTCTGAACCTATGTTTATCCTAGACCTTGACCTACTGAATAACTATGTCGAAGACTGAAACCATCCGTTTGGTCAGGATGTAAAGAAAAAAGCATTTTTAAGAAATTTACTTGCACACTAGGGCCGCGTGGTGATACAATCCTTATTTAACAATCACCAATGAAAAGGCTTTGATCTACTGAACCCCTTTGTTCAAGACAGAAGCCTAGATGGTCACGACTACGAGATATGCTAAGTCTGAAACAGTTATATCGAATTTGATACACTACGTATTTTATTTGAGCGGACACGTCTCGAAATAGCGTATTCTACCGCGATATTTCAGGAATTTCTGTAATCATGGAATACGTTGTTTGGTCCAAATTAAGATTCTTGAAGAGTACACGTTGGTTTTACATCGACAGGTGCTTATGCATCAAAATGATAAGGGAAATCTACATGTGTTATTCGAAGTACCGGGTGCTCAAAGGTAAAAAATATGGCATAGTTGTTTTTCCAATTTGTTCCAAAGTTGATCCAGAGATTCTAAAAAACAAAATCCAAAGGGTCTTTCAGCCATGATGAATTTGATTCACATAATCATCAGGAAAAATTCAAAAATCTTAATGACACCAAAATATATCTCTCTGAAATTTACAAATTTTTTAAATTTACCCGAAAATGGCAAGTTGCACTTTTTGCGGTATGGATGATAATCAAGTTAGAAAATCGAACTATATTGTTATTTTTATCGAATTTTCTTCAAATAGGGTGGCTTAGTTCTGATAATTTTCAAATTACAGGTGTTCATTTGATGCACTGTCATTATGAAATAAGGTAATCAATCTTACATGACAATTATGACATGACATGACAACTTTGAAACAAATAGTAAAAGCAAGTTTTTCATATTTTACCATTTTTTTTTAAATAATTCAGCGGCAGTAGGTTGTAAAATGTTTACGTTAAAAAAAAAAGAGTAGTTTATTTGGTTAACATAAATAACTTTGCTTAAGACATCAAGTCTCTAAACCATACAGGTAAATAGTTTCATGTTGGCGTCACCTAAGGCTTGCTTCATTTAGAATTGGAACACATGTATTTTTGACATTCCGCAAATCGACTGTACTTTGTAAACAATCAACATGGAAGCCGAAAGAAGGGAAAAAATTGTGCACAGTTATTTGGAAAATCCATTGCGGTCTACATCTAGGCTAGCTAAACAGCTGAAATTGCCCAGAAATACCGTATGGCGCGTTATCAAACGGTATAGGGAAACATTGACGACAATTCGGAAGCCTCAAGCCAATCGTCGGAGTGGAACTGTCGACCAGAAACTGCGTGGTAAGATTTTGAAGACGATTAAGAGGAATCCCAATCTGTCGGACCGTGATTTGGCCAGAAAATTCGGTGCTGCCCATAGCACCGTGAGGAGAACTCGACTCCGGGAAGCAATCAAGTCGTATTGAGCTAGCAAACAGCCAAATCGGACCATAAAACAGAATAGTGTGGCCAAAATCCGTGCTCGGAAGCTATACGACCAGGTGCTGACCAAGTTCGACGGGTGTCTTCTGATGGACGATGAAACCTATGTCAAGGCTGACTTCGGGCAAATCCCAGGTCAAAAATTTTACTTGGCAACGGCTCGGGGGGATGTTCCAGCCAAATTTAAATTTGTTTTTGCCGACAAATTTGCACGAAAATTCATGATTTGGCAGGGCATTTGCAGCTGTGGCAAAAAACGAATGTTTTCGTTACAAATAAGACAATGACGTCGGAACTATACCAAAAAGAGTGTCCTTTAACCTTAACCCACCCAACTGCCCCCAGTTCCGCCCTATTGAGAAATACTGGGCAATCATGAAGAGGAGACTCAAGGCAAGGGGAAAGATTGTCAAAGGCATGAATCAGATGAAGACCTGGTGGAATAAGATAGCTAAAACGATGGACGAAGAAGGTGTGCGCCGCCTAATGAGCCGTGTTACAGGAAAAAATCGAGAATTCCTTCGAAATCGTGACGAATAATTTTATCCGTATTTTTTCTTAAAAGTATGAAGAAAACGCTACATTTGTATAAAAAAAGATCTTGAATTCAATAATAAATAACTGAAATACAGGCAATTGTTTTTGTTCCAATTCTATCTGAAGCAAGCTTTATACGAATTGACTTTCTGGCCCATAGTGCATTGTAGCAACCCTTTTAAATTGCAATATCTCTGCTACTACCTTAGCAAATCTCTTAGCTATCCTACATTCAATTGAGCTGACTTTTAGTATGTGGTTAGGATCTATGGGAAGCTTGTTATAAATCAAATCAACTAAAATCTCAATCATTTACACAATAAGCTAGAATCTTAAGATATAAGTTTTATTAGCTTACAACTAAATGGAAGGCAGAGTTCAATGTGAGAACAAATGATTTGTACAAATTTATTTTACAAGCAATTGTTTAATCGTTTTTCAATCCATAGAGAATACCATCCATCTTGGCTATTTTCTTGTTGAAATCGTCAATGTGCGAGTAAAATTCTGATTCATCATCCATAATCACGAAACAGATTCATTAAACACAATCCGTTGGGTTCTGTCCGACAAATAGCTTTTGAACCATCGTTTTGCAGAACCCGAAAATCCAAAGTGATTGAATGTTTTTAACAACAAAAAAACGGAACAAAACTATTTTAACAAATAAAAATGCATTTTATTGGAGTTATGGGCAGACGCTAGATCCGGCCAAAACACCACGTCGTCATCCTTGTGTTACTTTCGAATGAAGGCGGCAACTTCTGGGAGGCACTAATCGCATGAAAAATCGGAACATTTAGTCGCATTTTTAAATGCACACTTTATTATCTTTACGCTCTTCGTTCCATTTTGAAAACACTTAATTCAAGGCTGTTTCACAAGAATGACCTTCTCGAAATCCCGGTTTTTCTGGCACGATCAAATTATTGCTATTTAAATACAATATATCGTAGTCCACAAAAAGTACGAGTGGCGAAGATGGCAGGCTGGAGCATGAAAATTGATTTACTGAAAGTAAAGTCGCCGCCACGCAAATCTGATGAAAAGTTTTTTTTTTTGTTCTTTCGATACGCCACATAGCCTAAAGATTTATATGGTACGAACTAAAGAACGGTGCAATGTTTTCAAAGCATGAACAGTGTCAAATTGCACAATCTTGCGGCGCAAAAATCCAAGCATGGAACTGGCCTTCGCAATTGACTAATGTTCTTGCTGATTAAAAATTTGCTATCCGAGATAAATCCAAGATCTTTCCAGCTGTGCATTCGAATCTGATCCGAGAAGGACCACGGCTGAATATGAATTATTTGCATTAGGCAGCGATGGCCAGTATTCTATTCATCTCACACTATGATGACAAACGATCAACATCAGTTCGGAGCGCACAGCCATCAAGAATCGATTATATCACTCGGTAGATTTAAAAAATCAACGGCATAATATAGCTCACATGAGCTTAAGAGTTCGCAAGTGAGTCCCTTGTAGAACACCTGATGGCATGTTGCCATAGATCGGAAAACGCGTCATGGACTTTACCGGAGGATGGATATGTTTTCAACCAACGGACGATCCACAGAGGAAACTCAAGGTGGCTTAGCTTAGTGACGGCGAGATTGTGTAGGTCCATTACAAAAGCTTTGGTGAAGTCTATGAACAAAGCGCCACATGTCTACGCACTTTTCTACTATAATTCTCGAGTACTTTTTCAAACAGACGTATCCGACTTTGTAAACAAAGAGGGGAAGTAAGATTCAAACGTTACATTCTTGAAACCCTTGCAAACTAGGGCCACCAACACATGGAATAACATTTCCCTAACATGATGGTGATGCTACTTTCCTTGAGGGTGCTGAGAGTTTTGAGAAATTTAGGTTTGAATATTACTTCCCCTTTTTGATTACAAAATCAGATACGTCTGATTGAAAAAAGTACTCGAGAATTAGTGGCGCAGTGCTGGGGAACTATGAGTGTGACGATGCCACACCTAAACCAAACCTCACAAAAACCAGAATAAAATGTTTGCTTGAATTGAATCCAAACCTCGTAGGTTTCAGGTCCTCAATCCTCATTGCAAATCTTTCCCCTACTTGATGTGTATTGCGCTCCGCTTCATGGAGCATTTTCGATTCATTTGATAAAATCGCATGACATTCTGCAAATTTCGGGTACGTAGCAAGACTTGCTTCTTTTTTATACCATTATTTCACCTCTCCTTTCATGGACTACCAGCATTCATAGTCATTGTCATGCTTTTTAATGGAGTGTCCTTAAAATCCGCAAATTTCAATATTTCCAAGACTAGTTTTTATTAAAACCATAATTTGGTCTCTAGGAACGAGCTTTTCGGAGCTCTTCCGAAATCATTGAATGGTCAAGATAACCTAAAGCAGGAATCATAGTGTTTGTTATAAATCAGACATAGTTTGATCATAGGAAGTATTATCAATTCCCATTTTACGACGATTATCGTAAATGCAACTCATGCATATATTTTCGTACATTAGTTTTCACTCGTTTCGTAAACATGGATTCTAAGCATTGAACAAATGACTCGAAATTTGTATGAAACATTCACATTGCATGTCATCTGGTGAAATAACATCATTACTCCTATTTTTACAATGCAAGAAATGAATTTCCTGAGGACCAACCAATCGCTGCTTTTCTTTTATTGTACTCATACATGTTGTAGTTGCTGTTGGGCTGGGCGGGAATAATTGATACATCCCGAAATATGTATGTATGTATGTATGGTAGCCACCATCCCTTCTAGCGCTTGGCTTGGATGCAGCTCCACTTAATAGCAAGATCAAATTGAGTCGCCGATCTGAATTCCCACTATCGCTGTATGAAGGGCCAAAAACGGAGGGGTGGACCCGTAAGCAGAGACACTTACGCGAAATCCACGGGAAATTAAGAATCTCCTTCCAACGATACGATCCATCAAATCGAATAACCCAATTCGCAGTACTTATTAAGCTTTCTACAGGATGGCTTGTTAAGAAGGGCGCGTCACCCTCACTGAAACTGTTGGAGTAGAATTCACAGCATCACAATCGAATCGGCTGGATAAGGAAAATGATACTGTTCATTCCCTCCTAGACTCAGGCAGTCAATCAAACCATCGTCCAGCTTCAGCTTGAATGATACCCTGATGCCCCCTCCCAACCCAGTATTTATTATATATGATGTAAATAATATGTCATGATATGCAATATATGTAGTGTGTAATAGAGCAATGAAATATACAAGAATATTTAATTAAAATGTCATAGATGGATTTCGTCCTCCTGTTATTTTAATATGGTTATAAAAGAGTAATATGATGAAATAATAAAAATATGCAATAAAAGGATAATAATATGCCGCTTGGTGCTTTTTTAAAGCTCAATTAGTGTCCGATGAATGTAATTCTGGAATGTGAACGTCATATTGCAGTTAAACAAGACATAAAACATTTAATTATTCATGAAACAATAAAAAATATGTATGTGTTTTTGACACATGTAGGTATAATCTGCAAAACGAAGATCAGTTATAAATTTTAAAAATGGAATAAAAGAATATCCCATGCTGTAAATCAATAGAAAAATACCTTAATTAATACAATGTAATATATTGTCTATATCACCTGCAATCACTTTCCTTATATCCTTGAAGCAGATAAAATTTCATAATAGTTATTATTAATTTTTCTAACAGATATAATAATGATATGCAATGATGATTAGCTGCAGCTATATGATGAATGTATACTAAAATGAAATTGTAATATTATCGATGAATTAAAAAAAAAATAAATAAAATAATATGATGAAATAACTTAACAATGATAGGCCTATGATAATAATATGCTGCTTGGTGGCTCGTTACAGCTCAATCATTGGTAGATGAATGTAACTCCGGAATGTGAAACCTTTTTTTACCAACCATTTCGCAATTAAAAGGGGTATAAACATCCGTAAAACATTTAATTATATACCAAACAGTAGAAAATATGTATGTATCTATGACATATGGATATACATAATCAGTAGAATTTCAGATAATTTATTAATTTTAATAATATGCAATGATCAAAATTGATAGAAAAGAACCTATAACTACAATGAAAAAAATTGCTATACTATCTGGGATCCACGTCCTTGTAACCTTGAAGCAGATAAAATTTAACTATTACTATTTGTTTTTATTAATAGTAATTTTAATCAGATTTTATTAATATTCAATGATGAAAATAATACGATGTTGTATTGAAATCCTAAATAACGTACATATAATAATAAAATGCAGCTATTTGTCTCCTCCGCAGCGCTGTTAGTTGCTTGAATCTCTGAAATAATGAAGGAGAGTTGATCACCTGGCATCCTAGCCAAATAGCAAGGAAAACTTAAGCAGACGACAGGCGAATTAAAGTTCCTATGAGTATGATTACCGCCTAAAAACGGAAAACCGGAGAGACGTTTCTTTTTTATTTGTAACAAAATATTCGTAGCTCTTTGTATTGTTTTTGTACAATGCACGAATGTTCTTTTTTTTATTTGTATTAGATTAGATAAGATTAGATTAGATTAGAATGCACGAATGTTCTTTTTGTGTCAACAAATGCATCGTACTTTTGACAGTTGCGCGTGTGACTGAATATGAAGGTAGCTTCTTGAAAAGTACAAATCATTTTCGTTGCGAAAACAATGAATAGATTTGTTCGTCGAACCTTCGATTTCGTAATATAAACGTATTTTAATTTTCAATATGGGAAACATGGCGTTATGCATGAGGGTGGGTTAATTTATTGTTTTAATTTTTTTTTACAGAGAAAAGTATACCAATCGTTTGAAAACTCTAGTTTTGATCCAAGGCTATATGTGAGATTCTCAGCAACCACTCAAACATAGTATACGGAATTAACGGCAAGCAAACGCCTCACATCCAAGTATTTCTTAGGAATAAAATCGATTAATCAAGTTCCGGCAACCTAAAACTATCAAATCCATTCATCTTAATCGTGATGAATCTTCGGCTAAGAAAAATAGGAAATCAGAAGAGATCTGTGAGCTATCGATCAATAATTCTCCTATTTCTCCGCTGCCTGGAGTTGAAAATGACGATATTATCATGAAATGTTCATCTATTTGTGTGCGTACATAATTACCCTGATGACAAAATTAGAGGTAGGTTATGTCAAGGATATAACCGCGAGGTTCACGAAGTACCGCGTAGGTGTATAGTAATAATGGTATCAACTTATTTACACATATGGTTGGTTAGTATTGAAATTTTTTAATTTCAGTATGTGATTTTAAATGTGGTTGTGTAATCGAATAACTCTTGAAATCCAACTGTTCGAATGTTATTTTTAATTTGTTACTAATAATAGTAATAAACTAAAGGGTGTTTCGATAAAAATTTGGTCAACTTAAACTTGACGCATTTCCTTTCATCGTGCATTAAACATTTTTGCAAACCCCTTATTTTGAAGATGTTTGCTTGTAGCATCATGCCTGTATTTTGATTTTGAGATTAGCACTTCAGTTATCAAAATGTCGTCGAAAGAAGAGAAGCAATGCATCAACATTTTGCACGTGCATGGCGAAAATCCAAACTACTCTCACGCCAAGTTGGCGAAATTGTTGAATGTGGCTAAATCAACTGTTACCAACGAATTAAAAGTGTTCGGTGAACATTTGTCGACCGCCAGGAAAGCTGGATCGGGGGGAAATCGAAAGCCGAAGGCCACAGCGACGACAAAACGAGTTGCCCGCTGTTTCGAGCGGAACCCCAACCTCTCCGTCCGAGATATCGCAAAGAAGCTGGGAGTGGCGCCTTACACCGTGGACGGAGTTAAAAAACGAGCTGGATTGTCGACTTACAAGAAAGTGATGATTTCAAATCGCGACGATAAACAAAACCCGTCGGCCAAAGCATGATCCCGAAAGTTGTACACGACGATGCTGACGAAGTTTGATTGCGTGGTACAGGACGATGAAACTTACGTCAAGGCAGACTTTAAACAGCTTCCTGGACAGGAATTTTATACATTAAACACATTAAACTGTCAAAGTTCGCGAAGATATATCTGGTGGGGCAGGCCATCAGTACCTGTGACTTGAAGAGCAACGTTTACATTGCTCTTCAAGCCCGTCAACCAGGAAATTTATCTGAGCGAGTGCCTACAAAAACGTCTACTGCCTTTCCTGAAGAGACACAATTGTTTCGTTCTATTTTGGCCGGATTTGGCATATTGCCATTACGGAAAAAAGGCCATAGAGTGGTATACTGCCAACAACGTTCAAGTGGTGCCCAAGGACAAGAACCCTCCTAACACGCCAGAGCTCCGCCCAGTCGAACAATATTGGGCCATAGTCAAGCATAAGAAGATTTAAAAACCTATTGTGAGCGAGAAACAGTTCAAGGCAAACTGGTGTTCTGCGGCGAATAAAGTAGACAAGGAGACTGTACAAAATCTTATGACAGGTGTTAAACGAAAGACCCGACAATTCGCATTCGGTAAATAAGGAAGCTTAGCTGAATAATTCTCCTGTATTCTGTATTAACTGAACTTGACAAAGAAAAAGAATTTGACTTATTAATAAAAACTTTGATCGACTCACACACATTACTGTTTGACCAAATTTTGATCGGAACACCTTTTAATAGCCGAGCCAGCATCAGCACTACAGCAGGTTGTACTGCCGCATGCTTCCATTTCTTCTTCTTCGTAAATATCGTGTGACACCAAGTGTAATATGTAATTCAAGTCTTCTATTCGAACTCTTCCTCTTCGAAATTATCCTAGTGGATTAATAAGTGTCTCAATATCGAGAAATTTGCGGAAGAAACGATTGTTTACGCTAGGCTCTTATGAAAACTCTCTTTCGAACATACTACTATCGATTTCTATTCACTATTCATTTCTAGTAAATAGAAACTTCACAACTATTCAAATGCAATTTTTGATAATACGGTTGTTTTGGCTAAATCATGAAAATTTCAATTAAATTCCAACTCTTTTTTTGGTAATTTAATTGATCGTTCTGAAAAGGATAGTGGCCATGACTCACGGTGGTGCGATATATACTAGCGTTAATAGCATAGCCAAGAAAGAAGAGAGTCACGAAAACGTAAAACGAAGCAAATTCAATAATAGGGGACGGGCCAAAATTGAAGAATCAGACTCCGGCAACAAAGTTATTTCGAAGATGAAGAAGACATTGGCTGTCCTTTATCTAGGACCGTTTTAGGGAAAACAAATTTTTTAATGTGTCATTTTTAATTAAGTAATTGAAATAATTGTACTAATGGAACTGTTTTCAAATTTCAATGCAAAAACATTGTGAGTTTTTCTGATCAAATGACGTATGAGTGAAGTTATTCTCTTAAGTCGAACGAGAGTTATTAGCGTTAAAAAACCTTCGTCGAGGTACCCACTGATGTGGCGGAAGATTGGCATCACATAACATGTCAAAACATCGAGTCAAAGTCTTGTGGCGTGAGGCGAACGTCGACATTTTGGCATGCTAGCAGATGTCACACCTCCGCCACATCAGTGGGTGCCTGGTCTTACACTTTTGCGTAACGCTCTCATTTGTCAAGAGTTCAAAATATAGAAAAGAGAAACGACGTCCTATATTAAAAGTATTGTAAACGATATGCTTACGAAGTCTAGTTGCTTCATAGGCGTTACTTTGTTTGTCAATTGCTTCTTCGAGACCCACGAATGTCTTATTCTCCGCCTTCATATAACTCCAGATTAAATTTTCTTTCTGTTGAGCTGTAACTCCAGACAGTTCTGCGTTGACATTTTTGTAAGCCTTACACCACTTAACGTGAAGATCTATTTCTTCGGCATTTCGATAGATCTTGATTTTTATGAGCATGAGCATGAGTGACCGCCCACGGATGCAACTCCGTTATTGTCAGATCAGCTATATTTACACAATGAACCAATAGATGATGTTTGGGACTAACATACATCCTCAATGTGTAAAAACTGGTGACCCATCTTCTCTGTGGATATCCTGCAAGTAGAGATAAGACAAGTTTGGCCGCTCCTCCGATTGGTGGCCCATCATAGCATTAGTAACTAGTATTGATTCTATTGATTCCTACGCTCATTATAATATTACAATTTGAGATAATTCTAAGCAGTCGGCTTACCAAAATTTGGCAGATCGACTAGTAATCGGTGGGTGACTTCGGTGGGTACTTCATAGCAAGATGCTAGGAAGCGGACCGGAAGTGTAAATGAGCAAACTTCCCCTTCGATAGATCTTGATTTTTATTCTTTTATATTTGAGAACGTAAACACTAGCGAAATAAACTTATTTGGAGAGGTGCAAAAAGATACCGCATCAAAAGACAAGTTTTGACATTTTGGCTTAGTAATCACTCAGCAAGATCAAACAAACGAAAGTAAAAACCATGTAATAATTACATTTAATTTCGTGGATCAATTTGTGGGAATTTCAGGTATGTAAAATCATTATCTATGCGTTTGTTAGCCATGTGTTGTCAATTCATTCAATGCATTGATCTTGATCGGCTGTTATACCAAAAAAGAGAGCTTAAAATGTTTCAGATTGAATTTTATGGAAAATGATTCATACCGTTTAAGACCTTGCGTAAGATTTAGCTACCCTCCATCCCCTTCTTCGCCCCTTCGTAAGCAGTTGTAAGAAAAATTGACTCCTCGACCCATACCTCATTACAAAATTTTTATGCATGACCTCTCAGCTCTTCTCAACAGTAACAACAAAATTTCTAGACAAAATAGTCAAAAGGTCGAAAGTAACATTTGTAAACAATGACTTCTAGCGTATTTTTTTCTGGGATCTGCTTGTTCCCACAAACAAAATAGCACCAGAAATAGATACAGGGAGTTATTACCTTCCCGTCGGTAGTGGATATAGATGTTAGCAACGTTTTAAGTCATTGTTTACAATTGTTACTTTCGACCTTTTGACGATTTTGTCTAGATTTGCGAATAAGATAGGAATAAGAAGAGGAGGAGTTATAAGCTTGTATGAATAAGGTGTAATAATGACATTTTGCGAAATGACAAGCAATACGAAAGATTCTTAGATTGTGTTGAGCATGTGTTTTATGTACGAAAACTATGTTTACCAAATGAGCGTATGGTAATTTACGAAAAAATATTTTCAGTAAATGAAAAACTTTTCAGAACAATGCTGGTGAACATTTTTGAATATCACAGCTCAAATAGTAATGGAAACGATTATTTGTCATTCTAATAGTCATTGCAATTTTAAGACTTCCACACATTTCAACTTTCATGTGTGTAAATGTTATATTTTTTTCAATATATTCTCTTTTTTTCCTATGTTCGGGACATAAACCACTGCGACCAGTAATTTGATCTATTGTAGTACATCCCGTATCCTTTGTTTAGTGCATGTTGAGTTACTTCATCACTATTGAGAAATGATGAAGTATTCGGTGTTGTTACAGTTGTCATTGTTTGTTTTGTTGGCAATGAATCGAGTTTTATTGAAAGTTTCCGCTATTTAAACCCTTTGTGAGCGACAGTACTCTTCAAAGGCGCGCCCCTTTATCCGTCAAAACCGGATTCATTGCAAACAAAACAAACAATGACTCCGATACTGACCATGCATCAGAACCCTAGTCATAACCAATTCAAACTATGGAACATCAAATAGAAAAATGGGAATTCACATAAATGAATACTAACCATGTTTCCCTTATTACAAGCTCATCCTCGGTGGCTCAATCCGAGTATTGTCACTTTTCACAAGACATAAAATGTAATAAGGACTAATATATGTTCCTTTGATTACAAAAACAAATATGTTCCCTAGTTTGAATTAATTCAGACTAGGGTTCGGTGGTAGATCTGATACCCCGTAACGCACCACGTAAAGGTGATCTACCAGCGTTACGGGTCAATATATTCAGTCGCGATGTTTACAATCTCAGACGTTCAGGAATTTCTTGAACACCTTCATAGTCCAATAATATAATTTATACCTTCGGAGCTCATCTATATTCAACGAAAAAATGCTGTCCGGACGCTGCTGGGACTATAGATTCAACCGATCATTCCATAACCTCTTTGTATGATCCGCTTATTGTTTTCAGCTGGCTGATTTACGATGCCTTGGAAAATTCCACTATCGACAGCAATCGATTATATCCCGATGTGCTAAATATAATCATAGCTACCAAACCGGTTTCTCTTACATTTAATTTCAAATGCACTCTGTCGATAAGCGGTTGTGCACGTTAATAAAAGTGTTGAATTATTAAGCTTTGCTTGTATCTCATTTCAGAATCATGAGGCTAACGAACGTTATGTTCTTCGCCGCATTACTATGCTACTGCGTGGTAAACCAAGCAAGGGCACAGGCTTGGTTGCAAGCAGAAAGAATCGCACCGTTGTATCGTCCAACGTCGGCACGAGCTGTCAGATACAAAGTACCAACAACCAACAATTTTTCTAATCGAATATCTGGGCAAAGTTTAGGTGTTGATTCGTCTATGAGAACCATTAATCCTGCAAACGACGAACAGTTGTCCCGTGCAGTTGTAGAGTTAGCCCTTCAAATAGGTCGGATATCAGCCGATTCCAACAGCCCGTCGGAGGTTTTCTCACCCGTCAGCATCATGGGAGTGCTGAACATGCTTCTAATGGGTTCCAATGGACTAACTCGGACAGAATTGTTTGGAGCGCTTAACCTGAATGAAAAAACTGGCTTCAAGCAATACCATCAAAGAGCTGGCGCAATGATGAAGAACCTCCTGTCCAAAACCCCGAAGCAACTCGATCTGCTCGCTTGGAAATCGGGCACTTGCAATACCTATGAATATGATTATGACGATAATGAGCCTCTATCCCCTACCACTGAGAAGTAAGTTACATAAAAAAATTCCTATAAAATCATTTCACTTATTTTCTCAATTTACAGAGTACATATCCTCAACATCGCCAACGCCATTTTTGTGCAAAACAATCTGCCAATCAATTCAAAATATGAATCCACCGCTACGCAAATCTACGGTGCTACCACCCAGAAGGTTGACTTCCGAAATGCACCATCCGCTATATCTGCCATCAACAACTGGGTAAACCGGGCGACCTACGGCAAAATCCGAGAAATTTTGAGTGGAACCTTTTCTACAGACACCTCGATGGTCATTGCGAGCTCGTTGTACTTCAAGGCTACCTGGCAAAATGAATTCATTCCTAAAGTTACCAAACCAAAGGACTTCTTCCCGGACGGAGCTAATCGGCCCTCGGTCAAGGTGGACATGATGTCTCTAATTCAATGCTTGCCTTATCTTTATGACAAGTCCCAGGGATTCAAAATGATTGGATTACCGTATAGTGACAACGCAACCACGATGTACGTAATGATGCCCGACAACTCTTCCCGAGCCAAGATACGTGAATTGCAGAATCGACTGACTGCCGCCCAGATCGATTCGATGATCACCAAGATGAAACTCCGCACGGCTACTGTCAGTTTCCCGCGGACGCAATTGAGAGCGCTACTAATTTGGAAAAGGCATTCCGCAAGCTGGGTGTTAAATCGATCTTCAACGCCCAGAGCAGTGATCTCGGCTTGATGCTAAACCAGAATGGTCGCGGGAAAACCCGCTTATTTGTTAGTCAAATCAACCATAAGGTAAATCTCAGCGTAGACGAAAAAGGTACCGAGGGAGCTGCAGTGACGATGACTCTCATCGACCGGGTTCTGCATCTGCAGTTTATTTCAATGTTAATCAGCCATTCCTTGTTTACGTTCGGCACGATCCCACGAGATTGCCACTTTTCTACGGGGCTGTGTTTGATCCGCGGGGTTGAGGTTTAGTTTAATCGTTAAGTTGGCTCGCTTTGTCAGCGCCTATGTATGCCAAAGAATAGTAGAGATCATCAAGCGTTGTTTATAATTTATTATTTATTGTATAATGAAAGCTACGCGCATGGTGCTTAGCGCTTGTAATATCGTCTTCTGATAAATTGCAGCTGTGTCATTCCTGCGGCAAATTATATAAGCCATGCTAAAAATTAGAAGCTTGTTTCTTAATAAACATTGAACAGTCAGTTGCGTCTCTGAAAAGTTTGCATCGAATTGTGAACTCTTAGATTTAATGGTGATTCAAAAATGACATTCACAAATTTCACGAATTTCATATGCCTTTACCGCATTATATTTGATTTGCCTACGAATCGCGTGGAATATGCGAAAAAATATTATATGATCGAATAAATATTATTCATGATGTAAGGCAAGAAACAATATTTTTACTAAGACTAGCAAGAATAGGTAAGTACAAACACAACCAATAAAGTGATTTGGATATTTAAAGCCTTCCCATTTATTTATTTTTTTGAACCTCGTCACAAAATCCCATAAAAGCTTCGAATTGACTTATTTCCCACTAATTCCATTATAATGATGGCTCATCGTTTGACAAATAAGTGTACTGAAACAACAGTTGGGTAAGATAAGTTTTTGTTCTAACTAAGAAAAAAAACTTTTTTTGTGAAACTCAATTTTATTATTGAACATAGTTGCCTTCGAGGGCGATACTGCGATCATAGCGATCTTCCAACTTTTTCGATACCATTTTTTTGTAGTACGATTTGCCTTTAGTCTCAAAAAAGGCTTCTGTTCTGGCGATTACTTCCAGCGAGCATTCTCTTGAGATCTGCGAACAGGAGATAGTCGCTGAGGCCGAGATATTAGAATACGGTGGATGGGAAGCAATTCAAAGCCCAATTCATTCAATTTCGCCATTGTTTCCATTTATTTGTGACACGGTGCATTGCCCAGACAACAACCAAAATGCAGGTATATTGAAGGTTGTGTTTATGATATACAAACATATATGTGAGTAAACAAATCGTATAGAATGCAAAAATATGGCTTATACGTGCAAAAGTGGAGGCCATATAGAAATTCCATTTTTTTTCCTAAACGAGTTGATTTGATATCGTATGCGATTGAATTTGTAATAACAAATTCGATTTTAAAAAGTTCAGCGATGCTATAGCATCGACTTAGTTTGTGACGCAGTACGATGAATAAATGACACATCGTATATAAGTCGAAAATTTGCACTCTTTACGATTTAACTTAAACATAATACGATAAAGGCCACAATTAATTGCGATTTTGACTTGAAATATAGGAATATACGATACTATTTGAACACTGTTATACGACTTGTGGTTGTCTGGGTGTCTTGAAAATTTGAAACAACACTATCTCTCAAAGGTGGCCGATTTCCGCTATTTCGCTCTTCAAACGCTTCAATAACGCTATATTATAGTCGCTAGTCCTTTTCAAGAAAGTCGATGAAAATTATTCCAAGTGCTTCCACTATGCGGACGCCATATCCTTGCCAGTCGACTGTAGCGTCTTTCCACGCTTTGGATTGGGTTCGTGGCGTGCAATCTACTCCGCTGACTGTCGATTAGACTCTGGATGCAGCCATGTCTCATTCATTGTCACATATCGACGAAAAGAATCCGGTTTATTGCTGTTAAACAGCTTCAAACATTCCTCTATTGTATACTTTTATTACCTACTCGAATTGTTTGTTGTTTTTGATCGATTGTGAGCTCACGAGACACCCACTTTGCGCTGAGCTTTCGCATGTCCAAATATTCGTGAATAATATGATGTGCACGTTCATTTGATATCTTCACAGTCTCAGCTATACCGCCAAACTTCACTTTGCAGTCATTCAAAATTATTTGATGGATTTTTTTTAATGTTTTCTGGCCTAACCACCTATTTTGGGCGTCCCCTGCGTTGTGCATCGTCTGTGTCTGTACGACCACGTTTGAATTTACGAAACCAATATTCTATATTTGATTGTGCTGGCGCAGAGTCCGAGTAATATTCATCAAGCCATTGTTTGGTTTTCACAGTATTGTTTTCCCATCAAAAAGAAGTGATGTACAGGGTGCGGCAGAAAATAATGCGAAAATGTTCAAACTTGAGTTTTGGGTTAATTCGTGTAGCTAGTGACTAATTTCTGTCGAAAATGTATTTGTTCATGTTTACTTGCAAGTGCTGCATCCAAACATTCTATTTGTTTCATTGCAAATCTACCAAAATGTTCGCGAAAGAAGTGATCACCAGTTTGTTGCTTGCCCAGAAAAAGCCGAAAGAGATTGTCAAGGTAGTAGGGTGCCATTTGGCAAACAGTTTATCGCATAAAAAAGTCCCTGCAAGATGGTCCTAAGCAGCGGAAGCCGGGAAGCGGACGTCCGCGCTTTGCACGCACGCCGAACGTGATCAAATCGGTCCGTGCAAAAATTGCTCGCAACCCGGTGCGCGCGTTCCATAAGAAAACTTGCAAAGGGGACCAATATTTCGGAGAAAAAAAAAAAAAAAATAACCAAAGAAGACCAGCATATGAATCTTCCAGAGCCAGAGTGTAAAACCACTTGATTACGGACCGGGTCAAGGAACTACGAGTGACTTGTTCCAAGAGATTGCTTTCCTTGTTGAAGAAGGAAAAAATGATAATCCAGTTCTCCAATGAAAAGCTATTCAGCATCACCGCTGTGTCCAACAGCCGCATGGACGGTTCATTTCACCGCAGAAAATGGAGAACATTCCTGGAAAAAGTGAAATTCAATTTCAAACCGAACATCGCTGGTGTCATGATGCTTGGCTTGATGGCGTCCAAGGATTTGAAAATGCCGCCTGTTTTCATTGATGCTAGAGTTAAAATCAATACCGAAGTGTATATCGGTATTTTAAAGGAACAAGTGCTTCCCTGGGTGAAGGCCAACTTTTCCGAGGACCAAAACGTTGTCCTACAGCAGGATGGAGCGCCGTGTCACACGTCCAATCGAACCCAACAATGGTTGAACGATAACATGAAGTTTTGGCCGAAGGATTTGTGGCCCCTTAGCAGTCCAGAACTTAATCCGTTGAATTATTCGATTTGGGCATATGTTGAAGCACGAGCCTGCAAAACATCACACCCTAGTGTGAAAACCCTGAAGTCAACCATAACACGCACTTTGAAGTCAATGTGGAGGACTACGTCCGAAAGGCATGCTCTGGCTTCCGGCGTCGGCTCGAGGATGTTATTAATAAAAATGGAGGACACATTGAATGTTTAAATTTGTTTAAAAGGACATTATAAAGATAACTGCAGTCGAAAATGTTGATATTATTGCTTGAATTAGTTGAAAATGGGATTTGAAAGAAATAGAACAAATTTTCGCATTATTTTCTGCCGCACCCTGTATGTATCAATAAAAAAAATCCGTTTTTAACGATTTTTTTTTTCACAATAACAAAAGTTACTCCACTCAAAACAATAGACCCCACAAATAATGGTTAATTATATAGAAGCCATCTAAGCGTCAGAACAATGGCTTATCTTCTTAGCTGTTAGCCTTCCCCAGTATTTAGTATTCGGACACCTCTGAATAATTCATAGACTTCCCATCGAATCAAGTTATGATTTTGTCTTCTGCAACATCTTCAAATTCCTTCATTTCCTCTGTATTGTTGACTAACCAACAACTGATAACTGAGAAGTTGAATTTGAATGTTGACTCGAGTCATTGTTATGTGAAAAATTACATTTAGCAAATTACTGAGAAATAAGACACACATGATCGATAAGACACGTGAGAGAAAGTTTTGCGAAAACAAAATTACGTGGTACAAATGAACTGGAACTTAAGTAATTTCTAGTCATCAAGTCGTACTTTTGAAGTCGATATGAATATAACGTACCATATGATAGAGATCAAAATACACATCCGATTTATTATTGCAGCAATTGAGATCTGCAATATTATTAGATGACAAATCATTATTTTTTTTAACTAGGTCATGTATTTGAGAGGCTCAATTGCGTTAGCTTTACGGGGCCAATATTTCGTTGTTTTTTTGATAATAACATGACTTAATACTACGATTAGTAGGACTTGGGCCGTTTACTCGCGGTTTACCCGAGATTAAAATAGGTGACATTTTTTGGGGATGGGTTGGACAGAGTAACATGGAAATAGGATTCTGTAGTCTCATCAGATGGTTGTCACCAGCACTTGAACTTTGTGCGATATGGTGCCGGCTCCATTTTTTGTGTTCTGCCGGTTGTATCAGCTATTTGGCCTCGATGAGACTCTTCAGGATGTCGGGTCAAAACAAACACAAACTAATAAATGAAAAGACAAAACACAAGCCGATTTAATCGTCATACTAGACATCTGAAGAAACACATAAATCTATTGCATATAACACAGTTTGAAGGCTTATAGGAACATAGGTAGGTTGTCATCCTTGGGCTTCTAGGGTATTCAAAAGTCGTGTTCTAGCGGCGTCATTACCCGTGCATTGCCAGACTGTGTGATCGATGTCATTATAACCGTTTCCACACCGGCAAAGATTGCTGTCCCCGAGATTGATTCGATAGAGATGTGTATCTTACTGGTATTGGTTGGACATTAGCCTACTCAGATTTCCGATGTCCAATCGGTTTCCCAACTCGGAAGGGTACTCTGACGTACTAAATGGTAAAATTCATCGTGTGAAATTTGTTTTTCATACAAATCGCGTTCCTGTGCACCCTCGTTGGCGAGCGAGCCCGCCTTCTCATTGCCTGGGATTGAGCAATGTAAATATCCAAATAAAAATGATCAAAGTAGTTTCAAAACGAACCACCGTTGAGTTCGGACCCCTGTACATTTTACTCTAACCTTTCTATTATTTTATTTTTAACTGACCCGTGAACGAACCTCGCGTAAAGAATTTTATTCAATTGTTTTTAACCGAAAGTAGAGTGCAATGAAGCTCAGAATAAAGAACTGTGCACAAAGCGACATTCGCTGTCTCTGGGCCTGTCATGGAAACTGCAAGCGTACATTCCACGCAGCTTGCATAGGAGTTCAACGAAATCATGAGGAAGTTCTACGTATATTTATGCTGCCTCTTAGCCATGACTGTCAGCAAACTCTCATAATGAAGCTCACTATAATGGTATTTTGGGGATATGAAGATGAAGATATATAACATAAATGACCCATTTTTGGATGTGTGTGTGTGTGTCTCACCGCCCACCGACTGACTGTGTTTTTATGGAAGACATTTTTTGCAGTTAAACGAACTGTCATCAATTCACTCGCGACAAAGCGGTAATATACTCTAATTTAACAATTTATGTCCGGGTGGCACAATACTAGCACTAACAAACAAAACTAAGCTGATATAACTCTTCCTCCGGGTGCGGGGTCGGAGCACCTAAAAAAAAACACAGAAAAACTACCTACCATTACACATTTTGGGAGGGAGTCGATTACATTCACTACGTCTTACACAAAGCACACGGGGATTCTATGATTTCACTTTTTGTTGAGTGGAATAACGAAATATTGTTTGATTTATTTTTTTCGCGAAAACGACGCACCAAAAACAAAGCACGTCGCTTTCAAAGCACGGCTTGCGGCGATCGAATTAACACAGATAAAAAGAAACATTGAATTTTCTGCGTTATCTAATGCACATAAAAGGAATGCTAGATTTGTCAGAAAATAATGGGATACTTCATGTAAAGTTAAGTCGGATAACGCCTGAATCTAGCCTGTTGTATGAAAGACTGCGAACATTGTTGTATGGCACATGAAAGATTGCAAACAATTTCATTGATTACGCCTCCTTCGGCTTAGAATTAAACGAGGGGAAATTTTACGCGCTTGTTAAAATTCATTAATTTTTTCTGTGCTCTAATTGTTATATTTGTATTCTCCGAACGTGCACAGATAAAAAGAAACATTGAATTTTCTGCGTGATCTAATGCACATAAAGGGAATGCTAGATTTGGCAGAAAATAATGGGAGATTTCATGTAAATTTTAACCTGATAACGCCTGAATCTAGCCTGTTGTATGAAAGAATGCAAACATTGTTGTATGGCACATGAAAAATTGCAAACAATTTCGTCGTTTACGCCTCCTTTGGCTTGAAATTAAACGAGGGGAAATTTTACGCGCTTGTTAAAATTCATTATTTTTTTCTGTGTTGTCAAAATACATTCAGGATTTTACCGAAGACATTGAGCATTCGTTGGAAGCAAATCATAGACTTTTCACAAATTTTTAAAATCTCAGTGCTACCCACGACAAAGAACTGTAACATATTGAAAAAATACTGGTCGACATAACAAGTAACATTTCCAATGTCACTAGTATCAGCAAATCCAGTGCCACAGAAATCAAAAATAAATTATCAGCATTTTGGACACACCTCCAGCGGCCCTCATGACTGTGGAAAATGCGGTCAAATCGGCATCAACGGTAGATGTAGAGGAACTTACGTAAGCAAAAACAATGGCAGCAGTCGACCTGCTACCAGACTTAATTGCTGAACTGAAAAATGACCTGGCGTCTGTGCTCACCAACAATAATAAACCTGTGTCCTAACCACATCAGCAGCTTACTGTGAAACAAACACATCAACAAATTTCTCAAGCGAAGACTCTACAAGTAGAATTAGCGGGGAATAAGCGGAGCCTAATTCAATCCTTCCCCAGCTGGCGAATGATTTACAATAAAAAAAAAAGTATTGAAACGCGACTGGACAGAATACGACGAAAAACAGCTAATACGTCCCTTTCAGGAAAAAATGAAGCAAAAGCGTAGGCGCAAGCAACGTAAGGAAAATTACAATATAACAATAAAAGCAACAAGAATTCATCAACTACATCTACCCGCTCATACAAGGCATTACCGCTGGACAAAGAGCTCTTAGCAGCTGCTCGTGTCCAATTCTCGCGCCCACCGAGCAAGGACCAATCGGCCAGAATTCATAAATTTCCAAAAAGGAGAGACCATCAACCCTTATCAAGCGGAAAACTCTGTGCATGAACATGAACATGAACTCCTGGACCCAATGCGCCCGCTTGTAGTCAGACTCACGGAACAGTCTGCAGCTGGTGACCAACGCTACTTGAAGGCACAACTACGGGATCCTAAAATTATGGACATCTGGCTCGCAAGGTTAGAAGTCAAAATTATACGTATAAAAAGTGAAGCAGAGGTAAGGACTGAAGGCGTACAAAGTGAAAAAGGTGCTCAACCGTGATGACAAGCAAAATTTCACTGCATAAACTCGTGCTAAGGAGCTTTACACCATTTTTCTGCAAACATTTTCTTGTATCATAATGAACGACGAAACTAACGTACTCGAAGACTTTAAACAGCTTCCTGGTCTGGCTTTTTAAACCGCAATGCAAAGGAATGCCGTTGCCGAAAATTTCCCAGATAAAGAAGGTGTCCAAATTCCCGAAGAAGTATTTGATTTGGCGGGCCATACTTAGTTGTGAGTCGAAAATCTAAAAGTTTTGTCTCTACCGCCACTATCAATAACCATGTGTACGAGAAAGAATGGCTGCAAAAGCGGTTGCAATCGTTTATCAGTAGCCATGACTCTCTGTTTTGGCCTTTTGTCACTATGCGAAATCCGTCCTGGAATGGTATACGCACAGAGAACAGACGTTCATCTTCGGTCTGGATACTTGTGTAAAACTTTAAACCGCCATTGAAACAAGTATGTCGTTAAGTTCCTATAGGTGGCGCAGAAATAAGAGACGATGCTGTCGCTGTTTAATGTTTATCAATAAAAAGCCAAGCACATAACCAGAAATTTTTTGTTTGTTTTCTCTGCACTTGCTTGTTATACCGGCTGCCCATATTAACTTTTACACACGTTTTTTAAGAAAAGGTATATGGACATCAATGTCTGTTCTCTGTGGTATAAGGTACAAGTCAAATTCGTGCCAAAAACAACCAACCCATTGGACTCTCCAGAACTTCGCCCAATAGAGAAGTATTGGGCTCTAGTTGAGCGGAAACTCTCTCTCGAAACTAAGAAGTAAGCAAATTGTACCAATGATTTCAAGAGAAGATGGAGAATTCGTCACGATGGGCGTATCTGAGGATACCGTACCTGGAACCTGATGGCGGGTGTACCACAGGAAGTTCGAAAATTTTACAGAAAGAAGGATTAACATCTTCATCAACTGTTTCTGATGTAGATATAACTCTATTGTTGTGAAATAAACAATCGGTTTTGTTGAATTATGTGTATATCTTTTTGCTGCTATTATTTTGGTGTCCAAACATCAACGTGGACAGGCTTTAGATTCAAAAAGTTTAAGAATGCAAGCAATAATGGCGAATTCACGCTAGTTATCTGATTTCGTGCCTGATTTGAAACTAGGCACGAAGTAAGAGGATTTTCAAATTTCGTGTAATTTTCCATTTTTAAGTGAAATATTGAAGAGTTGTTCTAAGGGGAGAGTAAGCTCTTCTGAAGGATTATTCAAGAATGTGGGTGCAATACCATCTGGCCTGGCCCTTTTCTCCATCCTCCATCCATACATCTCACGCCAAAGTCACGAGTTCGAATTTCAACCCCGAACATGTTACGAAAATACCCAAAAGGTATTTGGGTGACTATGACGGGAGACGAACTAGCCCAGGGCTTAAAATCTCGATAATCAAGGAGCTAACAAAAATAATTTGACGACCGATTTAAACCAACAGTAAGGATGCCGTTGGGGCCACTCTCAAGTGTGGGTGGTTTATTTCAATGGAATACAAGAATACATTTCAACATCGTTTTTGAGAACCAATTTGAACCAACAGTAAGGATGCCGTTGGGGACTACTCACAAGTGTGAGTAGTTTATTTCAATGGAATACAGGAATACATTTAAACATCATGTTTGAGAACCGATTCGAACCAACAGTAAGGATGCTGTCAGGGCCACTTACAAGTGTGGGTGGTGGATTTCAGACCCGGGAGTGGTCAGGTAGCATCCATTAATTATGTCACGCAAAAAGAGACTTTTAATAGCCCCTCCCCTCCTTGTCGCGTTTTTGCTATGGACCTTAAAATTATTATTTTTTTGATGGTCACGTTTTCCGAAACCCCCCAAGTAGCACATAACGGTCAAAAATGGTTGCAGCAACTTGTGACATAATTGAGTCATAATGAAGTCATCTCAACCGTTTCGTAACAAGTGTACTACTAGGACCCCCCATCACTTAACCATTCCTCTTATATGAACCATTCGCTTTGTGGTATTCCGGCACTTCTTCATATTCAAAGTCGATGGGCCAAGAAGAGCTGTGTATGAAGATTGAATATTCAATGGCTGTGTGAAATACTTCATTTTTTCATAATGACGCATACACAACAAAACCTGCAGCACAGGTAGTAAATAAGTGGTCCAAATATATATTTTGCAGATTTTTTACATGATTTGTTTTATGTATGTAGCCCTAAATAAGAAATGTTGTCAAAGGTATGTTGTATAGTTTCGTCTACCCCTACAATGGGAGTAAAAATAAATTATTTTCAATGTCTGTGATGAATGTTGCATTTGTTTGATTAAAGTCACCATAAATATGCAACTTTACTTCTGGTTCCATGTTTGATGTAATAGTTGCGATAGTTTGGAAAAATAATTTGAAAGATTGTCTGTGGCCAGATTCAGGTGCAAAATAAACAGAAGAAAATATATGTTTTTCAACAGCAATATGTGCTTTGACCCAGCATATTCGAGTTCTTTGTGTTTATTGGTTTTGATTTCTTCAGAAGTAAATTCTGCATTGATGACTATAAGGACTCCAGACTTTTGCATCCAAAGCTGCTAGTTTCTGTTGTGCCGGAATACTTTAACATCATTTCCACACAAAAAAATCTATTTCTGACGCTTTCGTCTCAGCTATTTTCAATTCCAAGGATAACATTGAAAGAAGAAGATAAAAGTTTTTGTTGTATTTCTTTCATTATGACTGGGTTTTTCATACGATTGAAATTCTGACTGTACACCAGAAGTTCAGTCGCATTCTGTTTAGAAAGTGAAGAAGTTGTTGAAGAATTCCTCCGAAGGGTGGAACTAGCTTTACTCTACTGCTAGCAGCCGAGGGACTTCCAAGCGACATAAAGCTTCACAACCGACATAAAGAATATAACTAGAAAATGAGAAGGAAGATTAGTAATTTCCATTTAATTTCAACTACCGCTATTGCTTCATCTTGACAGATACGCGTATTTTGTCTACAATGTGCAGACTTCTCCAGTATCGTGTACTAGTCGAGTATAAGTACACGACACTGAATAAGTCTGCACATTGTAGACGAAATACGCGTATCGGTCAAGATAGGCAATAAAGGTAGTTGAAATTAAATGGAATTTACTAATCTTTCTTCTCATTTTCTAGTTTCACGTTTTATGTCGGTTGTGAAGCTTTATGTCGCTTGGGAGTCCCTCGGCTGCTAGCAGTAGAATGGCGCTAATTTTCACAATTCCACGCATACTGTAGGTGGCTGATCGTTCAAAAGTGAAAGGTATGTCTTAACAGTGTTTCTACAATGTTTCTACATTGGGATTTTTCTCAATAATGGCTACCACCTGCTTGTCCATTTATCGGGAGCATACTTTTCGATTTGTTCCACTTCCAACCTTCCGATCCACAGTCAAGCGCTGCTCAAATAATTTGCAATCATAAAACATAGTACTTTTCTGTAGTTTTAGTTTCTTGGCAAGCTCGCGTACCAATAAATTCAGATTTTCCTGCCGTTCGTACAGAATGCGTTTGCGCAATTCCACTTGATTCGACGCCATTTTACTGAAGGTTACAAGAATGTAAACATGTTGTAACACGAAATAAAGTGTAGAGTTTTAGCTGTCAAATAAGTGAAAAATCCGTGAAATAATTCAAAATCTACACTGAAAGAAAAGTGTCCGAAATTTAAGGTGAACGGCTTTATTGTCAATGAAATTTATTTCCACCAAGCAAAAATCTATTACAAACAAACAGCACGGTTTCTTCAAGGACCGCGCAACTATCACAAATCTTCTAGAATTTATAACTTCAATTCTCAATGCAATAGACAATGACAAGCAATGGAAGCGCTTTACACTTACTTCAGTAAAGCATTCGACCAAATCTACATACCATTATTACTCTTCAAACGTTTCACATCGCAAACAAATAATAATTCGCTTTAAAAAAAAAACTTTCGGAACCCAGTAACTTCTGGAGTCCCTCAAGGTCCTCATTAAGGCTCTCTTCTGTAATTCGTGAAAGAGAAATACGAGTACAAAGGATGAAACTAGATTCGTACAGCTGAGATGCTTATCAAGCTAATAACGTTAATCATAGAACCTTCCGTCGTTGGCTGAGAACACATTTCAGCTATGACTTAATAAAAGGGATTTTGGAATACAAAACTCTGAAAGCAGCCAGTGAAGATCGCAGCAAGCCGTGCTTCGATACTGACGTGTTTTGTTTTTTGCTGCGTCGTTTTCGCGAAAAAAAATCAAACAATAATTCGTAATTTAACTTGAGCTAACTGTGAAATCATAAAATCTCCGCGAAAATTGTGTAAGGCGTAGTGAATGTTGCAGTGTCCTTATCCAAATGATATCGGTAATGTTTACATGCGGGGCTTATTGTATGTGAAAGTAATCTCGGAATGGGCGTGACTCTCCAGACATTCTGAAATGGGTTTCTGGATCTGCAGTAGAGCTATCACTTTCTAGCTCCCGGATTAAAGCTGCTTCCAATGGTCACTTGAATGATTGTTGTAAACAGATTTCTTCCATAATACCATTGCCGGCCGATGGGTGTTAGATTGGACACACACACACACACACACACAGACACACACACACACACACACACACACACACACACACACAAACACACACACACACACATACACACACACACACACACACACACACACACACACACACACACACACACAAAACTCTGAAAGCAGCCAGTAACACATCGATCAATAAGTCCCAGGCCTAACTACCAGATGGCGCCATTAATAAATTATCCATATGATCCACCGAAGGTACCAACCTTCAAAAGATTACTGTCAAAATTTCATAAAGTTTAGTTTATTATTTATCGAGTTACAGTGGTTTAAATGACGCTACTTTTGTGATTCTTAAAAACGACGAATTCAAAGCAATTTCGTGTGTTGATATATCATTGCTTTTTGATGGGAAAAAAACACCGCTCAAGCCCAAGCTTGAACTTAAAAAATGTTATCCGGACTCTGCCCCATCAAAAACGACCATCAAACGATGGTTTGCCAATTTCAAACGTGGTCGTACGGACACCGATGATGCTGAAGCCCTGGTCGGCCAAATGGGCAGGTAATCCGGAAAATATTGAAAAACCCTGAAAATCATCTTGGGCAATCGCAAAGAAAAGTAGCAAGAGATAGTTGACACTCTGAAGGTATCAAAAGGTGTGTGTAATCATCTGACTGTAGACTCTGAGACGATGGAAACAAAACAGTGGTTCGCAAGTAATAAAGATGAGAAAAATATACGCAAAGGAGGTTGTGACTAGTTTGCTGCTCGCCCAAAAGCCCGTAAAACAAATTGCAAAGATTGTGGGATGTCACCTGGCTACCGTTTACCGTATCCAACGTTCACTCCTTGATGGACCACGTCCACGGAAGCTGGGAAGTGGCCGTCCACGGTCCGCTCGCACACCGAAAGTCATCAGATCAGTGAGAGACAAAGTGAAGCGAAATCCTATCAGATCGATCCGGAAATTGGCTAAGGAAGCCGATATTTCAAAAACTACCATGCAACGGTTGGTCAAAGATGACTTGAAATGTTCGTCCAGGGCAAGAGTAAAGCACCACCTTGTAACGGACCGAATCCAACAACTACGGCTGGAGCGCTCGAAACATTTGGTGTCAGCATTAAAAAAGAAGCATACCATCATCGTATTCTCGCCGAAGAAGATTGAGTCTGTTCCAGAGAACGTGAAATTCAAGTTAGCAACCAAGCATCCGGTCGGAGTCATGGTTTTCGGGGCAGTTGCGTCGAATGGCTTGAAAATGCCTCCAGTATTTATCAAAGCTGGATTAAAAGTTAATACCTAGGTTTACATGAACATTTTGAAGGACCACGTTCTGCCATGTACGAAAGCCAACTTTGGAGCACACCAACACGTCATTTTCCAACAGGGCGGAGCACCGTGTCATACCTCAAAAAGGACTCAAGCGTGGCTGAAGGAAAACATGGAATTTTGGCCAAAAGACATTTGGCCTCCTAGCAGCCCGGACTTGAATCCTTTGGATTACTCAATATGGGAATATGTTCAGGCTCAGGCCTGTGAACGTTCTCACCCCAGTGTTGGCGCCCTGAAAGCTTCCATTACCAAGGCATGGAACTCGATGACTGACTCATACATTGAGAAGGTATGCTCTCGATTCCGTCCCCGTTTGGAGAAGTTGATCGAAAAAAATGGTGGATATATTGAGTAATGTAATCATGAAAAGCTTAACAAACGATTCCCTAAATTAAATTATGATTATTTTTATCATTTTCTATGAAAAAAAAAAAACATTTTTGAAACTGAGGTATGAATTTTCGCATTTTTTTTATGGGACATACTCTAGTGTTTACACCATCATACACGAACATTTGGGTATGCAAAAGATGTTTTCCAAATAGGTGCTGCGTTTGCTCACACCAGAGCAAAAACAACAACGAGTCGATGATTCAAAGAGCTTTTTGGAGATGTTCACGCGAAATAAGAAGGAGTTTTTGCGTCGATACATCGCAATGGATGAAACATGGATTCACCACTTCACTCCGGAATCAAATCGGCTGTCTGCTGAATGGTGTGCAGACGGAAAAAGCCGTCCAAAGCGTCCAAAGACTCAAACATCTTGGAATTTTGAGATGCGCATTGAATTTTATTCATTGACTACTTGGAACATGGAAAAAACAATCAACAGCGACTATTATATCGATTTGTTGGATCGTTTGAAGGCCTAAATTGCCCAAAAAAGGCCTCATTTGAAGAAGAAAAAGGTGCTCTTTCGCTAAGACAATGCGCCATGTCAAAAGTCAATAAAAACAGCCGCAAAAATGGTCGAATTGGGTTTCGAATTGACCGCACCCACCGTATTCTCCAGATCTGGCCCCCAGCGACTACTAGCTCTTCGCAGAACTCAAAAAGATGCTCCGTGGAAAGATATTTGGCTCAGATGAGGAAGTGATTGCTGAAACTGAAGCATATGTTGAAGGTCTCGATAAATCTTTCTACACCGGTTGTATCGAAAAGCTAGAGAAACGTTGGAATGATTGTATCACTCTAAAAAGAGATTATATTGATGAATAAAAATGAATTTTGCCAAAAATTGCTGTTTTCTTAAAGACTGGACTCGGAAAAAATGAGACACACAAAAATGATCACCAAAAATTTATTTTAAATCGGATACTTCTCAAATTTTCAGGGATTATTGAATTTCCTCCCCCAAGCTGAATGCTTGTACATTTCTCTTAACATTGCTCGTGAAATCTTGGGCGAGGCTTTGTCCATCTTCCTTACACAATTTCTCCCAGTTTTTCTTCAAAGCTTCATCGGTTTTGTATGTTTTTCCGCTTTTCTTCAACTTCTTCTTCATTATCGCCCAAAACTTTTCGATCGGACGAAGTTCTGGTGTATTTGGCGGTACAGCTTCCGCGCACGCAATTTGGCCACCGTGTTTTGCTTGGCAGTCCGGTTTGGCGCCTTCCTGACCTTAAAAACACGTAGCCCAGCCCGCTTCATGGTCTGCTGGACGAACCACTTCGACGAATTGACCTCTTTGGCCACGTCTCGGGTGGAAAGGTTCGGGTTATTCTTAAAGTACAGCCTTATCTTCCGCGCCTTCTCTGGGTATTCCGTTTTCGGTTTCGGCCGCTTCCAGTGCACCGCTCGATGGTCTTTGTCTCTTGGAACATGTTCACAACGCGGGACACGGTGAAATGGTAAATTTCAAGCCTTTTGCCGATCCATCTGTGCGACTGACCAGGATTATCGATCACCGCGCCCAAGATTTGCCCAAGATTTGATTCGAATGCATCTTGAAAACTACTTGACAAATCGCAATATAATTTTGCACACATATACATAACACTCATAACACTAAAATTATTCAAAATTTCATAAATTTTTACCCACGCGATAAAAAGTTACACCCAAAACAAAGTGTTCATTTTTTCCGAGTCCTATCTTTACTTAGGCCCGGCACTTATTGATCGATTATCGATCGATCGATGTTACTCATCAACTCTCGCATAACAAAAGTTTATTAGGGAAGGTCCATTAATTATGTCACGCAGTAGGGGGAGGGGGGTTCGAGAAAACGTGACGATCCATACAAAAAAATTTGAAGGTCCATACAACAAACGTGACATGGGGGGGGGGGGGGGGGGTGGATTACAAAAAGTCAATTTTTGCGTGACGTAATTAATGGACGTTCCCTTATAGATACACTTCAATTTGAGTGAAGTATTGCTCAGCTTGTTTGTGATGGAGTTAGCAGTTTTTCAAACTGCAGTTTTTTTTGTATTTGGCAGTTTTTTTTGTATTTAAGGTAAAAAATAACCGTATAAAGCAGTCTTAATGATGACAAACATATGATATTATCGTTAAAATCTTTAGCTTTAATATTTTTAGCGTCACTCATGGGGTGACGCCTATCGGGTGGTAATGGCCAAAACCAATTTGCAGCAACTCTAACCGAGCAATCACCAGAGCTACTGCAGGTGGTCATTAGGGGACTCTTTCCACACCACGACCCGAGTCCTTGGCTTCCCATAGCCGTCGAATCGTGCCATGACCAGCGTTCCAGTATCCCAGACCATAACGCTGTCATGGCGGTAGAAGGACGATCGCCAATGCCGAACATCCGCAGTCACGTGGGCGAAGATAACAGCACCGCAGAGGTACGGACGAGGTGACGGTAACGAATGATGAACTAATTGTAATAGCAAAGTCGCTAAATGTGAACAAAGCGCCTGGGTCAGATGGCATACCTACTATGGCTATAAAGACGCCTATTCTGCTGGCTCCCGAAATGTTCAGTGTGGTGATGCAAAGATGTCTGGACGAGTATGCAACCTAGTATGAAATCTGGAATCCATACTGTACTATACATGAAGAACGCATATAATCCGTCCAAAACCAATTTCTTTTATATGCGCTAAGGAAATTGAATTGAAATGTATTTCCGCTTCGATCATATCAAGCGCGCTGCATGCTCATCAATTTACAGACAATCAAGGAACGCCGTGAATTAGCAAAGCATGTCTACACCAATGACATTATTTCACATCGTATAAAATCAGAAGTACTACTCTCGCTATTGAATTTTCACACTCCCATCCGGCATCTTAGAACCTGGAAATTATTCTTAGAAAAATCATACAGATCAAATTATGCAAGAAATAGCCCCATTATTCGAATGATGCGCCTGTATAATCTACATTGCGAAATTATTGGCACCACATTAAACAAATAATATTTCATCTAAAAGATAATAGAAATAATCGTTCCAGCATCTCCGGGTTCCTTGATACTTGTAGAGGAATCTGGGCAACTACTGCCAAAATCGGACGCCAAGTCCTCCGCGTGTCCCGTATGCGCGGATGTCGAGGAAACTACAGAACATGTGTTCTTCGCTTGTCTTCGTTTCAACGGCGCCAGAAACGGCATGACCACCGTGAGCTGTCGGAAGACGATCCCGGACAACCTTGTCCGGAAAATGTGTGGAGACCGGGACATCTGGGACATCGTTAACACGGTGGCGTCCCAGATCGTCATCGAGGTTCAAGCCCGATGGCGAAATGACAGCGGCTGTTCAGAGGGACCAACTGACTACTAACGTCCTATGTAGTTAGACATAAGCGGGTGCTTTAAGCACAATGGCCCCATCCCCAAAGTAATACCGAAAGGTGGTTCCGGGGGGGACCAAAGCTAGATGGATTTCGGTAAAATTTGACAAATTGACAGATTACTGTAAAATTTCACCGAAATCCGGTATAACGGATTACCAAACGTTCAGCTGTTGAAAGTTCGGTAAACAATTACCGAATACTGTTAAATTTTCTAAGTGTGCATGATATGCTCTGAGCACAACCCACATAAAATTATATTGAGCGATGTCTGATTTTCATTTTGCATTTTCATAAGGTTTATCTATGAACTTACCCATGGTGTTTGGAGAAACTTGCATTTTTCCTAAGGTTGTTAAAAATCATACTGGTTCACATTGCGAAAAAATCATAAGATAACCGAGGAAAGAATACAGAGCATTCTTCATCAAAAATTATTATTATGATTAGTATGGTTGAGTGATACACTAGCCTAGGGACATAAAATGAAAAAACACGGTTCTTTTCAAGGCCATAAAACCCCAAACGATCGTTTTCAAGACCACAAAATAGTTGAAAAGAGTTGGATTTTAAGAATTAATCGATTATACAACCACACCACAGTCGATCACCAACTCAAATAAAAACATTTCAATATTGATAAATTAAAATCATTCACCAACCATATGTGTTATGATTTGTATAAATTATACTCAGCGAACTAAACTTTCAATATTCATAAGATTGCATTATGATTATTTGCCACAAGAAATCAGTATGAATTTCATAAATTTGCCTCATGAAATATAATTATGATGAAGAAATAAAAATATGGAGCACCCGGATTCGAACCTTCAACGTTGAGGTTATGGGTCCAGTGATTTGACCAGTAGTATATATCAACACTTGTAATCAAGAAAGCTTAAAGGCGTACAAGAACAACGTCATATAAAACAAAATCCATTCATAAGTCAGCCTTATTAAATTCCAAAGCATCGTACATAAGTTGAACCTTATGAAATTCTTATGTTTATTTGCCTGAGTGTAGAAGACACCATTATTACTATACTTCAACGTGGTGCTACGTCAACCTCACGTTTATATTCCTGTTATAACCCACCTCTAATCTTTTTCTGTGCGTTTTTTTCATCAACGAAAAGCATTTCTTATTTAACTATAAAAAGTTGTAGTGGGCATATATGTTTTAACTACATTTCGGTAGATTTGAAAACATGTTTTGTTGTTTTCAATGTTTTCAGTCATGGATACTTAGAAGACAGATTTGTTCGCAAATTTACTGCAGAATTATTTTTTGTGTATTTCGACTACTGCGCTAAATATTATTTTTTCAACTTGCTTGAAACATTGAGCTCAAGTAAATGTGTACTGAAAAGCTTCGAAGTACGAAAGCTTCTAAGACACTTGCCAACGAAAAAGCTTAAAAGTCTCCCCAACTGACCGTTTATCACTTAACTGCTATAAAAGCACCAGCTTTATTCCGACACTGTAGCACACATCCACACAAATACATTCTTCGTATCGCCTCGAGGGGCGATTGTTGTTGCACGCTAAAATTGAAGAAGCCTTCTAGGTCCAACGCCAGGTAACAGGTAGCACCCAGATTGGCAACGATTGCTCCGGTTAGTTCGTACTCATCGCTCACCGTGTTCGGTCATTCGTGGATATTCAAGCCGCCCGCGGTTTGGAGCGCGCCAACATAAGAAAGCCGTGTGTTGTTTCGTGATAAAACCAAAACAAACTCATTGATACATAGCGCGTACCGAAGCATCACAATTGCACGAGGAGCGAAGTGCAGCATAATTGCTCCATTGCAACCGGCGTCTTTCTTCGGCTGTTTTGGCTGTTCTTTGGCGTCGTCTCTTTCTCAACTGCAATCAATTTTTGGTGTGCGTTTCGACGATTCAGCATTTATACATTAGTTTGACTGGTGGGCCTGAGTCTGCGAGAGAAAGAAAAAAAAGTAGCAATTTGCGTGTTTTCCCGCAGAGCAGTCTGTGTATGGAAATCGAACTGTGAAGTGTGAAATATTTAATAGTCGAGGTACAAGTGCACGAAAATTACCTGCAAACATCCATCAACAACGTCTTGAACCGCTTGCCGAAGGAACCAATCAATGGTCTTGAACGATATTGAAGGAAAAAAAACCCTGTTTAGTGCGTTTCTTGGTGAAGCCTTTCAGACGAGATATCAATCAATTCGAGTGCAATTACAAGCTCTTTTACGTTAAATGTTGTGCGCCAATCGGAAAAGTGCCTTACAGTGTGCTGCTTGAGATCGGTGAATTTTCAATCAAGTTTTGAAGAACCACATTTGTGCAATTGCTGGCGGCGTGCCTGACACTGCCGGTAGGTGATTCGAATTGGTGCAATATCAAGCAAATTGTCGCTGAACGTTAGCCTTGGTGGATTTAAAAAAAAAACTTGTGGTTCAAGGCTTCTGCGTTAGTTTTGAATATATTGTCAGGTACTTATGAATTATTATTATTTTTTATTTACTAGGAATATTATATTTGGAATAAGGACATTGACCATTATCAAACGTGACACACACGTTAAAAGTACTAGTGCATGCGAATTGTCCGAGAGAGCTAACTATTAATTGGATTTAAAAAAAAAAAAAACTTTCAATAGTCTTGTACTGATTATAGAATTTAATCCCGATGAACGCAAGTTCAAGTCTATATGAAGCAAAGGAAAGGATTAGTATGTTCTATTATATTACTTGTTTGCTTATTCTGGACCGACATGTGTTTCTTGATTGAAAGTATTCGTTTTAAAATTTGTGTCTTCTTTAAGTGTTTTTGAGTCGAGATTATCACAAAGATACAAGAAGTGAAATGGCTCTAATATGGACCTAACAATCGCCTATATGTTTATTTTTAATTAAAAGTGTCATGTAATCTGGACAATGTCAGCATGTATTTTTTAATTACAGAACTAATTGGTAAAACAATATTTCTCTTGAACATTAAGCATTGGTCCAATTTTTGATGATGTAAATAATGTGTATTTTTTTAATGATATGGGATAGCGGAAGAATATGTCCATCCTATGCGCCAAATTCAATTTATCAAAATAATAATTTGAGAAATTCGAGTAAGGGCCTTAAAATCAATTGTAAACAATGACTTATTTTTTTGCAATTTTGTTTTGAATGCCTCAAATTAGCAGATAATAAAATCACGAAGTAAACCCCACCGAGGTAATTTCGGTGCGTAGGACGCACAGTACACTTGATCAAGGCACTGAATGACTGCCCGGCAAGCAACCATGATTGACAGTTCAATTCAGTGCATACGAATTTACAACTTTTACAGATGATTCAGATCTTCTGGAGGATCCAGTATCCAGTAATCACTTGAGGTACACATTATGCCACTTCATTGATTTTATTTTTTAACTTCTAATCTCAACGATTCAGAAGAATTGCCGAGTTGGACAACGATTTTCATGAGTTGCCACTTCGACGCCTCCATGGATGTTATGGCCTCCCGGGGTTATCATTGGGCATTTACATTGATATCATTCCGAAATAAGGATTTACAACATGTCAGTGAAAATTTCCGGGCTGCTGATGCCAATCAATTGGCGTAACCGTAGCAGAGATGAATATCCGCTAACTCTTCTGGAGAAAACATACACTGATAGGCAATATAAAGGGCCCACCTCATCATTTTTTTAATTTCGCTAATTTATTTGGTTGAAATTAATGTAAACACACTGTAGTCTTTTTCGATATCATATTTTTCATATTCTTTTCAAGTTTCACTTATGAAATAATAATAAAACAAAGAGTTCGACCTAAAGAACTAAAAAATCAATTTGTGTTGAAAAAAAAAACAGTGACAAAAACAAGTGCCCACTTCAAAAATCGATATGTTTTCGATAAGTGTCCGTCGAAAGACCCCTCGATTGTTTATGTTTTGATATTCTGACGTGTTTTGAAGCAAATTTGTATGTGCATTTGTACACGTGATAGCGTTTGATTCAGTTGAAAAACGGAGAACATAGTAATTTGGAAAGCAATTCCCTTGTGTATCCGAAAATTGATGGTTCGTGATGTGCAAAACGGTGAATCGCGCCGTGCTGTCACTAGGAAGTACAGTACTAGCAAGGCAGCAGTTGGGAAAATTCTACTCAAACAAAAAAACGTTCGGATCAGTGGTGGATCGCCCAGGCAGAGGCAGGAAGCGCCAAACGGATACACGAACGGACACCAAGATCATGCGCGAAGTCAAGAACAACCCAAAAGTAACTGTCCGTGGGATCCAGGAAACCCTTCAGCTATCAGTTTCTGGTCAAACAGTTCGTTGCGGTCTTGTAGCACAGGGGCTGATTAACAAAGTTGCCCGGAAGCGCCCATTTATCAGCAAGACAACAAAACCAAACGGCTCAGGTTTGCTATTGAGCATACTGATAAGCCCGTAGAGTTCTGGAAAATGGTCTGGACGGACGAATCAAAATTCGAGCTGTTTAACCGAAAGCGGCGGGTTCGTGTTTGGTGCAGATCGGGAGAGGAGCTTCAGGAGCGCCACATACAAGGCACGATGAAGCATGGAGGAGGAAATGTGATGGTCTGGGGGTGTTTTTCGTGGAGTGGAGTGGTAGCCTTGTGAAAATCGACGGGATAATGACGGCAGGTTCCTACATCAACATCCTGCGAGAAAATCTGGAGGTCGCTGATCCAGACGGGTCTTGAAGAGAAGTTCGTATTTCAGCATGACAACGACTCGAAGCATACTGCCAAGAAGACCAAGTCTTTCCTCCGGTCTTGTCGGATCAAATCGCTAGAATGGCCTCCACAAAGCCCGTACCACAATCCCCAATTTGTGGGCAATTCTAGATGCCAGGGTTGACAAAACTGGTTTTACCAATGAATTCAACTATTTTGAAGCCCTGAAGCGCGCCTGGGACGAGCTTGAGCACATAAGAAACCTGGTGGAGAGCATGCCGCCTGCAGCTGGTTCTGAAGACCAAAGAAGGACACATAAATTATTAAAATGCTTTTCTTTTACTTAAATTTATCTTCCCGGGAGCTAAAATGAAGTGGGCACTTTTTTTGTCACTGTATTTTTTTCAACACTAATTGATTTTTTTTCTCTTCAAGTCGAACATTTTTTTATGATTTTTCCATAAGTGAAAATAGAAAAAAATATGAAAAATGAGTCATCAAAAAAGTCTACAGTGTGTTTACTTTAATTTGAACCAAATAAATGAGATAAAATCAAAAAATGATGAGGTAGGCACTTTATTTTGCCTATCAGTGTAGCTGTTTTCCGGAATCCGTGATTAACTGTTTTGAAAACATTTGAGTTATCACAATCTTGGACGCCCATCAAGCAGCACGGTGATCAATTATGCTGTGCGTCCTGCGCACAGAAATAACCTCGGTGGGGTTGAATTCGGGATTTTATTTTTTGCTAATTGGAGGCACAACATGTTGCATTCTAAACAAAATTGCAATAAAAATTAAGCGAGATAGAATGTTTGTTTTAAAAAAAGAGTAGTAGAACACTTTTTAGGTCATGTTTTTGTTAAATCAACAACTGCTGTTTATAACGAATTTTATGCAAAAATGAAAACAAACCTCTTAAAAAAGAGATGATTAAAACATTTTTACCCCTTAAAAAGACACTAAATGATAATAAAGCCAAATTTTACTGAAGTTTTTATGCATGATATTTTCTCAGTTTTTGAATAAAAGAAGAAGAGTTACAGCCAATTTAAGACAGCCGTATACTTAGAGATTTGACCATATGCGTAGAAATTTTTTTTCATAAAATATTATCCTCGATCGCTCCTGAAACTATTTACACCAAGGAACCGAACTTCTTCTGATGTGTGATGTGATGTGATAAGAACCCACCATCAATGCAAGGATAACCTATGTCTGCAGGACTATCTTCAGCCGGTTGGCCCGAGAAAATAACCGACGTGATAGCTTGTTGTAGCAGGGCCAGTCGATCTCAATGAGGACCTTCGGAAGACTACGGCCAGAAGGCCGCGTGTCTACATATGACAAGGGACTGGCGACTCCACGAACCCTTGTCCAGTCAACAAATCCTTCGACTGCCTTAGGCAAGCAAGAACCCAGTTTTTTTGGCAACATCTCATACATCTCACAGAACTGCTTGTTTTATTTGAAAACCCCATCGTGATCTTCCGGTCCATTTCTCGGTCCATTGGTCCAGGTTTTCAACAACATTTCGGTGCATCCGCAAAGCTTCAATCCTCACCAAACTCTCCAGTTTCGCCAGTTGACTTAGTAAAATATTGGGAATAAAGCACAATTTGTGTAATCTGTTTACGCTTTTCGGAAGAAATGGCTCGCATTTTGATGACTTCGTTGCAAAAATGCAATTCTGACACACAAACTTGTTTCTCAGAATGTAAACAAAGACACACAGTGAAAATCAACTGTCTTACGTCATCCGGTTTCGTGCAGTTTTGTGTAGAAATCATGTTCATAGCTTCCAGGACACTCTACATGGATCACCGATAGGCATGCGTTATCATTTGCTTTGCCGAACAATGTTCACGTTTCCATGACTTATGTGCATGTTTTATATTCGTAAAGGAATAAATTACCTGTTCCGAAATTCTAACTGAAGATTGACGAATTTGGGAACAGATTATTTTTCGTGAAAACAAAATGGGATTACAATAAAATAAATCATTCAAATCATATCGTTTATTTTGAATTGGACAGACATATGTTTTGGAACAAGCCATATTAATTCAATTCATATTTCTCGAACTTTTTCTTGAGAACTCTGCATAATCGCTTTATTATAAATCCTTGGCCCTTTTGTAAAATTAGGTCCCAAATATCAACTAAATCTCGCACTTAACATTTGAAAAGAGCCTATCTTTGTTGATCGATTGTCTTCATCGACCTGTTTGTTGGTTTATCGTTACTAAACCATCGTATTTTTGGCTATGCTAACAGCTACGCTCGAGAAAAGACGATGTTGGTTTGCACATTGAATAATAAATTCTATGCAAAATGCTTTTGCAGCCGCGATTCACAGCAGAGAAAGTGAATCGATCAACAACGACATAGAAATCTACTTTCGTTTCTGTAAATAACCTGGCTGCAAAAGCCTTTTCTATAGAATTTATAGTTCGATATGCAAGGTAACAACGATATCTCTCATTTCCACATTTCCAAACAAATAAATATTTTGTTTATCACGGCTGTCTTGAAAGGAGAAGAGTTTTTCATCCAAATATAAAATATCACAGTCACCGTGCCGAATCAAGAGGCTTCTACTTCTTTGAAACTGGTTTGGTTTTATCGCTGCGTCAATCCTTGTTGTTTGGTTGAACAGTTTGCATTCCAGAGCATGTCTGTGGATCCTGTTCATCGAAGCAGGCGACATATGAAATTGTTGGCTTAATTTACCGCCAGATATTATGTCAGGACCTAGGAGGGAGACAACTTAATCTTGCATTAATTTTAATGCCAATACTATGAGTATTAGTGAAAATAATAAAATTATTATATCATTATACGGTATTATGATATCATAAACTGTCAATACAATGCTATAATTTTATTAACAGTGTATAGTTATCGCGCATGGTTTGCTTTTTTTTAATTTGTTGACGTACGGCGGAGTCGTCACCTGGTGGCAAGTCAATGTCGTTCAGCTTTGGTCCGGCACATCGAGCAGTTTACTTGTGTTGGAAGCAACAATATTGTAAACATTGCTGAGCACGTGGGTGATGACGTAAAACTACCACAACATTCCATACAGTGAGCTGATAGTTTGACATCACCATAATCAGCTGTTCCGTGTAAAAAGGTAAACATTGAGACGAAACACAAACACCACTATACATTTCCACATCTCACGAATACCAATAAGCCAGATGATCTGTCAAACTAACATGTACACTCCAAAACGAATTTACTCTAAATCACATTATTGTCAAGATTAATATTTTAATCTTGAATTAGTGGTATTATTATACGATTTAATGCGAAAATTAAAGATGTCTGCCCCCTAGGTCAGGACTTCGTATAATCCGCTTTCACATTTGATCATTTTTTTTTCGTTCTGGTACCCAGGTAACCAATAAGCAGTTCCAAAGTGTCTTAACGGCAGCAATAAATTAAGTCGCCTTAAATGCAACATAAATACCGCTTTAGGCCCAATATACGGCTGATTTGCTGCAATTCTGTGATAATGCTTCATTAATGCTATTTTGCATTCGAAATGCTTATTACAGGCTACAAGCATTTAAATAGCATTTGAAATTCAACTTCACAACAGATAGCATTCCAGATGCTGATATAATGCTAATATAATGCTTGTAGCATCTGAAATGCAGATTTAGGGTTGATTTACTGCATATGCTAATGCTTATTGGTTACCTGGGTAGTCTGGCACCTCCATTGTGTTGAATATGGGCATCTCCAGTTTCCTTGAACCGCTCCAAAGAACTGAAGACAAAATGCATAAAGGTTGTACTCGAAAAAAAATGAGACGCACAAACATGGTCGCCAAAAAATCATTCTTAGTCGGATGTTCTTCAAACCTTCAGGAAGTAAACTACAACATTATGGCTAGGTTTCTTGGTTTATTGGATCTTTTCGACATGATCGAATGTCCGCACTTTGCCCTTGACACCACTCATAAAATTTTAGGCACTAGTGGGGCCGACTTCTTTTGATACCTTTACCCATTGTTTCGTTAAAGCCAGCTCGTTCTCGAATACTTTAGGTGTTTTATTGACCGCCCGAGCTTGCTATTCCGTTATTGCTAGATCAGCTGTAATTACACAGAGAACCAACATATGCTACTTGGGACTAACATACATCCTCAATGTGTGAAAACTGATGATCCCAATCTAAGGCAATTCCGGCGCCGGTCTTGCCCAAATGCAGGTCAAGGGTCAAGGGAAAGGGTAGGAATGTGTTGACGGGAGTACGCTTTGGTAGAAGCCTAGAAATCCTCTGCACTTCCACGAGAAATCTATGGGATGTTGGATAAAAGGGTTGGGTTAGTACCACGGTTCGTGCTGGTAAACGATTCAATGTATTCTTATTTATAATTTTTTTCACATTATTCTCCATTTTGTTGGTTTTAAGGAGATACACGATAGTATATTTAAATATTAGTACCGATTTAAACCAACAATAAGGATCTATTAGTGCCGCTCACAAAGTATTATATCGACTAACATCACTGGCAATGTTCTTCGTTAAACTGGAACGTATTCAGTATCGGTGTCTTCGTATCGCGATAGGTTGCATGCACTCGACTCACACCATGAGTCTTGAAGTGCTGGCTGGCATGTTGCCAATCTCGGATCGGTTTTCAGAATTATCTCTCCGGCTCCTCACCAGGTGTGAAGTTATGTACCCCCAGGTGATCGAACATTTTTAGAAGCTCCTTGAGTTGAATACTCAAACCCGCTTCATGACTTTGTACCATTTGTACATAACACAGCCGAACATTTCCAATCGTGTTTGCTTCTCCGATTTCGACAATTCGGTTCATTTTGATTTATCCATGAAGCATCCATGGAATCCCAGAGCATCATCGTCCTATGATTGCTCCGGTAATATTGGCTTCAAAGTTTGGCCAAGTTGATTCCACTAAATCGTTCTTCCCTGACGGATCTTTGATAGAGGAGTCAGGAGGCTTTGGTATATTTAATCAAATGTATAGCGCCGCACGTAAACTTCAAGCTCCTTGTTCCGTATGTGTCGCTGAATTAGCGGCAATACACTTTAAGCTAGAAATTGTTGCCTCATTAACACCGGATCAGTACTTCATTTTCACGGATAGTCTCAGTTCTATAGCGGCTATCCGCTCATTGACGCCAGTAAAGCACTCCTCGTATTTTCTCATGAAAATACAGGAGCTTCTAAGTACTTTATCTTCGCGTTATTTTATCATCACCTTTGTTTGGGTCCCATCTCATTGTTCAATTCCGGGCAATGAGAAAGCGGACTCGCTTGCAAAGGTGGGCGCTATGGAAGGCGATATTTATGATCGACAAATCGCCTTCATCGTTTTTTTTCCAATTTTTCGTCAACAGTCACTCGTCAGCTGGCAGTATAAATGGAGTAAAGGAGATTTGGGGCGATGACAACATTCTATCATCCCAAAGGTGTCGAAGAAATCTTGGTTTAGGGAGATGGATGTGGGTCGAGACTTCAATCGTGTCATGTCTCACCTCATGTCCAATCATTATTCTTTGAACGCCCATTTGTTTCGTGTTGGGCTGAGCAACAGCAATCTCTGCGAGTGTGGACAAGGCTATCAGGACGCAGATCACGTTGTTTGGTCTTGTGCTGAGCATCGTGGAGTCAGATCGGAGTTTTATGATTCCCTTCTGGCTCGAGGTAGACAACCCAATATGCCAATTCGAGATCTTTTGGCTGTATGTGATTTGGAGTACTTGAAACTCATTTATGTGTTTTTCACTAACATTAGCCTTAGATTGTAGTTAGTTTAACCTGTATGTTTACTTTAAGTTTTTGTTTTATCTGTGTATGTGTGTGTTTTTTTTTCTTTTTCAAAAAATGTCCAAGTCAAAAGAAAACCATAAATTGTAAAGTTATAAGTGTTTAGATAATTTAGAATTTAAAATTAATGTGTTATGTAAACCATACTTTAATTTTCCACCCTCTTTCCTATCCGTAATTTGTAATTCCTATTAACCTCGATACGGCCGCCAGTAATCGGCTCTATCATCCTAACTTTAGTTTTAAGATAAATGCTGTATAAAAATATGAAAACTTGGCTCTGTAAAGTTGATTCGATTGAGCCTGTACAAATAAATGATTATTAAAAAAAATCACTAGCAAAACAAACAGATATCAGTGGAATGTTGCATAAAAGGGTTGGGTCAGTACCACGGTTCGTGCTGGTAAACGATTTACTATATTCTTGTTTATATTTGTTTTCATTCTCCATTTAGTAGGTTTTAAGGAGCTAAACGAAAATATATTTTAATATTAGTACCGATTTAAACCAACAATAAGGATGCTATTAGTGCCACTCACAAAGTATTATAGCGGTTAACATCACTGGCAAAACAAACAGTTTTTAATCTTCACTTGAAGGTCAATTTAAACCGATTTGAACCAACAGTAAGGATGTTTTTTCGGGCCACTCACAAAGTGGTGGTTTACTATACTGGAAGTACAAAAATGTGTTTAAAACAGCATTTTCGTTTGAACCAATTTTAACAAACAATGACGATGTTGTTGGGTCCACTCACAAAGTGTGACAGTGGTTTTTACTACATTGAAAAACAGACAAATTTCTTAAACTTCACTTCACTTACTGGTTGTTTTGAACCGATTTAAATCAACTTTACAGATACTGATGGGCCTGTCATAAAGAATTATGGGGGTTTTCTTCGTTGTGTATTTAAACAGAAGGAAATAACGGTTTAAATCGATTTGAACCGACAATAAGAATGCTTTTGAGGCCACTCACAAAGCGTGATAGTCGTTTACTCATTCGGAAAACAAACAATTTTTCAAACTACTCTTGACAATCGATTTAAACTGTTTTAAACCAACATTAAGGATAATGTTGGGAGCACTCACAAAGTGTGATGGTGGTTTACTTCAATAGGAAAACAAATAGTTTTTGAACAAAATAGGTGGCTTTTGAGTCGTCAAAGATGCTACAAAATGTTTTATGTAATAATTGATTTATATAAGCGGGCTACCTACTTCAGTTTGATATACTTCTCTGTTAGTGATGCTGCAATTTTTGTTTATTATGCTGCATTTCCTATATCTCTTGCTACGACAGAAAAGGATCCAACCCTGATGACCGACTTTGTTTACCGCTGGAACAAACTGAAATGTGGCTCTTCATCCCACCCAGTGACAAGATCCAGCATGACTGTCCTAACAATCCACTGTGTTTGATATCCTATTTACTAGCTGCTATTTGTGGTTTCAGTGTATCTTCAACTAACCATTTTACTTTTCAAAACATCTAAAATGTCATTATTGTTTTTAGAAATCAAAAGCTCAGTCTACTATGACTATGCCTAGAGGAAATGGCTCTAAACTGGTTCTATGGATCTCGAATTGGGCCTAGGCTTAAAATTCGAGAAATATATTTTTTCATTATTTTCATCCTGAAAATCAAAAATATACATTAATATCTCGATCATCAATGTGAGAAAAATTGAAGAACAAGCAATTTTGATCGATAGGCTCCATTCTAGATCCATACACTCAAATTAGAGCCGTTTCCTCTACTACGGAGGGACCGTTAGAGCAACGCATCCGAATCATTATTTTCCAAAATATAGTATGGAAGTGCCAGACGGCTGGTCTTCGTTTTATATTTTTGTCAATGAATCCATAAAAGTTGTATGTAGGGTATGTGTCCCTTGACTCAGCCTAATATGCAGCGATCGATTACATTTTTATAATAATTAATGAATTATTTGAACTATAATCAACTAGTAATACACTTTAGATAAGTTTAACAAGAGGTTTGGTTAATTGTAGAGGCATTGTGAAAAGTTCCAGAGCGTGAACATGAGCATGAGCATGATCGGCCGCTCGAGATTGCTATGAAATGTCGCACAACTCATTTTATAAAGACAGAAACTTTCGAGGGATATGGATGTAATGTCGGTCTATAAGCACATAATCGGGTCTATTTACGAATGTATCTTCATTCCATTCGATGGATTTATTATTAAATGAAGTCTTCGTACTTTTTTTCTGATTTTCTGATTCAAGGCATTGCCAGCTGCATTTACTTTACCCAAAACAAAATATTACAAAACAAACTAAAATAAAACTGCTCTGAAACACTTAAGTGATTTTCACATATGATTTATCGGCCAATCAATAAAGAAAACATTTCAAATCACTCTACACCTTTTTTTTTGGTTTGTGTTTAGATGAGCCATTGGAAAAGTATATAACCCCATACTCATACATTTCTATTCAAAATTATACCAATAACAACATATCTTATACATTATTAATACCACAGGTCATACTTGGGAACACAGAAAAATAAGTCCCCAACATTGGGTCTACTGTTTACTTTTTTTTTTTTTTTTGTCTGGATTATCGAGATTTTCAGCCTCGGGCTGGTTCATCTCCCGTCGTAGTCACTCAAATATCTCTTTTTGGTATTTTCGTAACTTGTCCGGGGGTGAGATTCGAACTCGTGACTTTGGCGTGAGAGGTATGGATGCTAACCACTACGCCGGGGTCGCCCCCCTACTGTTTACTTGATAAATCGTTGTTATTTTGTCTATGCAAACAGCTAGTTTATAACGTGTGACTATTGACTCGGTTTATCGGTTCAATTTTGCCAAATTTAGATCATTCGAAGATTGTGGAGTTAATATGCTCAGCTTAACGAGTGAAGTCGTTGTGTTTAAAAAGTTAAGGAAACGCAGAAGTGAACAACTGTAAATTAATTATGAATGGCTCAATTGCTCCGAGTAAATCGGCCATCCTAATAGCAAAATAATTTTGTTGGTTTTCGCTGAACTTATGACATATTTGGTACATAGGTCCAATGAAGGGACTAGCCTAACATTAAATACATCCCGGAACTCTATACAAACTATCTTCACATCTATCTATACAAACTAGGTATGTGAATGAGTAAAAAGTTGGTAGTTCAAAATATGATCATTTTTTGGAAACATTTACGAACAGAACTAAATTAAAGCTTTAAATTAAAAAAAAAACCCTTAAACAGTCTTAACCATGTTACAAGCATTTTCAAGGTACCAGACTGACCCGGCGCCGTAGCGGTAAGCTTGACTGCTACTCGACACCCCAGTGGATCTAGGTAAAATCCAGGGCGAGTCCTGGCTAGAATCTAAGGAGGTGCCTTCCTCTGGTGGTGAAACAGCCTAAGGCTGGAAGCCACCTTAATACGAAAAGAGGCTACATCAGGCCCTAGACTTGAGATGCAAATATTGGAAGCGAGAAAAAAAACGACTCAAACATATACTGGCACTAATTAATGGACATATAGCATTGAAAATTCACAAAATTGCCACTAAATTATTATACACTGTGCCAACGAAAAAATAACAATTCCCACTAAAAAAAATTATAATAGCAATTAAAAATTGATAATTCACTTTCAATAATTCAAAAGTGACCTGTAAAGCTTTCAAATAAAGCAATGGCAATTAGTATAAACGCTATAATAAGCTGATAGTTTTCCGTCATAATAATAAGTTCTAGCGCTATATATGTGACAAAAGTTTTAATTTTTTCACTTTTGAATTAGTGAAAGTGAATTATCAATTTTCTATTCCTATTTTTCAAGTTTTTCTAGTGCAAATTATTATTTTTTCGTTGACACAGTGTTTAATAATTTAGTAGCGTTTTCACATATTTTATTGCTATTTTTTTTCATTTATATTGATGTTTTATTACACTGTCAAAAAAACCTCAAAAAGTTATAAAACCTAGTTAAAAATCACAAAATTAAGCACCTCAAAATTTTCACCGGTTTTGATAAAAACTTGTCAACAGACTCAACTGACCTGGATTAGTTTGAGGAACAGTAATCTTACTTGGCCCTTTGGCTATGAAACATTTTGTGATTTGGTTATCAGGTCTAAAACATACGTGAATGTTTTGTGAGTTAATTAAAAAAAATAGGCCAACCTTATCCTCACAAAATATAAATAAAAATCAATAGCATAAAAAGCCAAAACCATGTTCATCATGTGTTATTGCATGGAAAGCTTTGTATGTATATTTGGGTTGATATGAATATTGTTTGCTTGGCCTAAACTGCTTGGAAAAATATCAATTTAATCAATCAATACTGTCGAAGAATGATGGCTTATTCATGAACATAACAAACAAACAAAGAAAACCTTAACGGCACTGGTGAGAGTAGAAGGTAGATGACCGCTTCATTGGATAATGAGACTAGCTCACCTGTCATTTTGGCAACTTGGCACACCGTACGACGTATTTTAACACAATCACGCCGCACCAACAAGTAGGTACTGGCTTTCATGCGGTTAGGTTGCACCATCTCATATTGCCGGTAGTACATATCTAGAGATGTATGTACTTCAAAAACAACATCGCTGTAAATGTATTAACGATGCATGAAGCACATGGTCAACAACAATATGCCGTGATCATCATCGATTGCCGCATTTGCCTTTTGTTGGCTTCGTGTTTTACCTTGACAATGGAATCGAGTGTTCCTATTTCTGCGATTGCCTGCTTGGCGAAGTACTGTTGTAGCTATGTGATGTACCCTAAAATCAATCAACGAAACAAGACCCATTAGAATCTACCGGTAACAATTTGGGGTCATGACGACATTTTTGCCCCAGGGGCAAAACATGCCATGTCATATGCCAGCTGTACTACATACATACATGCAAATATAAGTTAGGCCTATGTTGACCCACTTGCGAAGCTCCTCCATCCACCAGTAAAACCAGGCGACCTTTTGATTCCCCTGTGTCAGCATAGGCATAGAAGAACTGCTGATTGGATTAACATTGCTGCACATGTATCGACACGTGATCAGAATCAATTATGCTCTATTAGATAAGACCGGAAACAGGCGAACATTGACCACCATTTGAGTATGTTTGTTTATCTGTTGAAAGCCACTAACAACTTATGGAAATGGGTATTTTGTTAAACAAACTTCACGAATCGAGAAGATTCAGAACAAACGATGACAGGATTTCTCACCAAGGTATTATAAACAAACGTTTGCAAATGCTTACGTCAAGCAACAAAGCACAAACATACTCATGTTTGCAGAAGGCTATCATATCGATCATTAGAGCAGTATAATTGCCAGCGGTCTGCAGAGTCACTGTAAATAAATACCACTTACCTGCATGGGTGTGTTAGAATTACGGGAGCTTTTTTTTAATGTCCAAAATTGACGTTAAAGCAAAGTCACCGCGTTGTGATTTGGAGTTCTCATGAAACTGTGCGGAACGAAAGTCATCGCTTACGAATGATTTGATTGAATTGAAATAATGGAACAAATGGCGTCACCAGTTGGAGTGCACTCCGGGAAGGTTAAATGGGTAAATTTGGGATAGATTGCTATAGCTTTCTTATTCTGATTAATGGCGACGCTGTAGTTGTTCATATAAGTTGACCCAAACTTTGCCACTTATGGTTTGAAATTGATTTATATCTTTATTACTGACTTGGGAGATGAGACGTGTTTAAGTGTTATTGAATTTGATTATATGGAGCAATCATTTTGGGTAAAGACGTGTATAGGCAAGCTTATATCATCGGTCAACGAAGCAGAAACCAAAATTTCAACTTCTTCAATTCTTAGCATTTCTAGGTTATTGTGTATTGCCTGCTCTTAACTTGACATTTAACTTATTATCTTTTTAAAGTTTAAGTTAAACTTAAATTTAAATGCATGAAAACAAAGTCGTGAAGCAACCCTGAATACGAATTTAATAAATAAACAAATATATATACATAAGACTGTACTAATAAAAATTAAAAGTCAGAGTCAGAGTCAAAATTTCATTTTAACTCGGATTTTTTTTCAAACTTTCAGGGCATACATTACAGCATTTTGGTTTCTACTTCATTAGTTTATTGAATCTCCTCTCCATTACCGAATTCCCGCCCTTTGCCCTTGAACCACTCATGAGGTTTTGGGCAATCGTAGGGCCGACTTTTTTTGATACCTTTATCTTCTGTTTCTTCAAAGCCAAATATTTTAGGTGTTTTACGAAGTTTGGCCTTCATGATGGCCCAAAACTTCTCAATCGGTCAAAGATCCGGTGTGTTCGGTTGGTTGAAGTCTTTTGGCACAAAAACAGCATTGTTATCACCACGGCTCACTCCAATATCTCTCGGAAACTGCGTGATGGCTATGGTTCCGATTGCATCATGCACGATCAGATTTCGGACCTATAGCGAATTTGTTTGCCACCCATGTTAATCGCTTTTAAAAGCACTTACGGTGAACTTAACACGTCTATTTTTTCGACTTGCGGCAGAGCTTTGAGGCGGATGTAAACAATGAAACGTCAAAGCAGTCGTTTACGGGGGATATACCAGCGGATTCTACACGGAACATTATTTTTCCGTTGATGATCTTTTTTTTGTCATTCCTACAGAAGATAATTAAGTATTCCATCAGCGATAAATTGAAATTAACTAGTATATTGGAATATATGTGTGAAACTTGTCAAATGGGTCGAAAAGAAACTGAGCATGTGTAAATAGAAAGGTTTTGATAAGTACAGAACTAATAAAAGGGATTTTCTTACATACGGCTCTATTGATCTTTTCTTGGCCGGTCACTGTATATCTGTATATCGGTAGATGTAATCAGATCATTTTTGCTCTTGTTTGAAAATTTGATTAAATTGATGTTCAATATTAAATTTTCATAAAAATAAATCGTCCAGCTCAAACCATTGTGGGGCTATCTGGCGGGATCATCATCATCATCGTTACTTTCACCATTTTGAAATGCGGGTCTAGATTCTGTTTATTTGTTGGCTTAATCATTATCACTTTTGCGTGTTTCAGGATGTTTCGTATCTTGAGGAGTAGTTTCGAAATTCGTTTGATATTGGCGAGCGTTTTACTTCAATCAATCGTTATACTAATCATTAAATTTGTAGCTAGAATATATACTTTATTTCAATTTAATGACTGCACACGTTTCAATTGTTCTATGAGTTTCACACGCTGCACCCATATATATTTCAACTATTGAGTGCAAACTTCGCTACCAACTGTGTGAAGCCGATATTCTCCAGATAATCTTACATGGTAAATTGCATCATGAACATTTAGAACTTGCGTTGCATGCATACTCACTGTAGAATAACAACATCCGGAAAACAGCATCAGACAGGTTGAAATTTGATCTTCTATCGTGATGCTGCTGAAATGCTGCTCGCTGTGACCCAAGCCAGCAGCAAGTGGAAGCTGGCTCCGTTTCGAATATTGAATTTTGCAATTGATTCGGATGTACTTGGGTATGCAATTGAATGCATGAACCGCTTCAAGTCTTTCATATGTTGCCTCCATGCCACACAACCATGGCAATTGAGATGCGGTTTCTCGCCGATCGTTTTCCTAAAGCCGGTAAATATTTCTTTTGGAATGAGAAGGCTTACTTGTTTCGATACCGAACCGCGTGCTTTAAGCGGTGGTCCAATGTACTTTTTTCCGCTCGTTTCATTAAGAAATGCATGAGAGGGAAACTTGTTAGTAAAATAAAAAAAAATGATGCATTTAAATGCGTTCGCAACCTTACTGGTCTATGGAAACGGTAGATTATACCGTTGCTGCATCGCAACTGCAGTTTGTGGCACGAGTGGAGTGTTCTTATGTGATTGCATCCTTTATTTAAGCAGTACTTGAAAAAGATACTAGATTTTTCTGTGATTAATGAGCGGATATTAAATACAGAGCGTTTATGATGTAATTAAACATATGCCAGGTAGATATGGTTGGATGAGTTCGGTTCATACTGAAGAGTAAGATATAAATAAATAAAGGAAAATCAATCTAACATACCATCTCTTTGATCCGAAGAGCTCCCTTATCAACACTATTAACTTTTTTATTCATAGTATTATTATTTTTCATAGCTATAACACAAACACCGCATTGCTTGGATTTGTAAAAAGATAGGTTAGGTTAAGAAGATCTTAAATTGAAACATGAGCTCAATCAGTAGTACTCGGTTTGTTACGAAGCTCTCAAGGTCATTATAACAAACAATACATGAATAGAGCTATACTTTAGTCTTTCAACTGCAATCCTAAAATGTTTGCAAAATTCGGTACTCAATTTATTATTATTGATGACACCACTCTAACCCAAACATTTCTGTTAAGACACATGTTTATTTCGTTGAATTTTATCTTTTTGAGGTGATAGTTGGTTTTTTGTCTCAAAATATCAAATTTTCAAGGTATGAAATTTAAAAATTCAAAGATTGAATTAAATCACCAAGCTTGCTGCAAGGTTGGAATTATAAAAGATAGTAGGAGCATCTCAAAGCAGCCATTCGTATATGTTGTCAATATGGACCCTAACGAGCGAACCAATAATGAAGAACCGAGTGAACGATTACAATAATAATCATCATTAAGATGATTCATTCAGTTTTAAATAATCATCAATATTATGTCAGATTTATACTTTTGGATGCTGGCTCATGATGACGATATCATACCCTCCAAACCAAGATTTCTTCGACATCTTTGGGATGATAGAATATTGCCATCGCCCCAAACATCCTTTACTTTATTTATGCTGCCAGCTAACGAGAGACTGTTGATGAATATAAAAATAAAAATAATTTAAGGCTCCCAAGTAACACCAGAAACACCTTCTTTGACAAGAATAAAAGAAGTTTGTTGTAAAAAAGTCGTGAGGATGAAATACCAAACATGTCTGGTCTTGAAAAAGTTTTGAGGATGTTTTTCCACACATATTCGGTTCAAACGTGGTACCAGAACAGCGAACACATTTTTGTTCTATTTTTGTCCGATCAACTTAAATTTTACTTCTTGAAAACACCGGTGACTGTTTGTCATCTTACCACTACGAACTATCTTTACTCGCTTTTGAGTATCCATACTTTTGACTGATTTGAGTCAAACGTACTTCATTTTGGATTGTTTGGAAATAGCGTGTATGCTAGATGTTCGTAAATATGTTGATAGGTTACATTCAAGATGAATTTTAAACATGTTTTTAACATCCTCATGAAATAGTGAAATTATTCAGAATAGATTGTGAATGCAATACAGTGATGGCTGAAAATATGTTTATTTGAAATACTGGAATAAAAAAAACACTACCTACATGTAAAATTCACTCACTGATTCAAATAGAAGCCTAATAAGGCATAGGGGTTTATTCAAATGTAACATAAAGCACCAGTTTGGGAGATTGTTTAGTATTTTTTATAAATTGTTACACTTAATTTGTGGGGGAGTCTTTTGAGATGTAGCTACGCACAACATAATAGAAAAATTGTATTTGTATTTTCATTCATTCTGACATTACTCGGTTCAATTTCACAACAAAAAACGCAGAAAAGAAAAAACGAACATTTGAAAATCAAATGTGTTACTAATGTTTTTACCCGTACTGTAGACTTGTACTGTAGGACTGTAGACTTGGAAAATCGCCATGTTGGTTTTTGTGAATTCCATAAAGAAATCTCACTAAAATTCAATAACACTAGTCGGCAGTGTTTCACTCCCTTCAAGTATATATGTTGAATTTTATAGATTTCGCCACGCTGAATTCAAATATGGACTCAGAAATGCTGTAACACGTCCAGTTTTTGAGAAAAATGTGATTAAAATTCACAAAAACACGTATTTCCGTAGTAATATGATCTACCTCATCAACAACCAGAATATTGGCTCTGCCCTTTGCAAGTTGGACTTGGATTTTATGGAATGGACCTCCCTGAATCCATTCGTGAACACAGATTTTTCGTAACACGTAAGATTGATGAAATAAACCGGGTTTTCATTCACAAAATTACGAATTTTTATGAAAATCAAGATTTCCTATTTTGAAAACATGAATTTCAGCTCCGCCCTTTGAGCTGAAAAATCTGTGTTCACGAATGGATTCAGGGAGGTTTATTTCATAAAATCCAAGCCCAACATTCAAAGGGCGGAGCGAAAATTCATGTTTTCAAAATAGGAAATCTTGATTTTCATGAAAATTCGTAATTTTGTGAATGAAAACCCGGTTTATTTCATCAATTTTACGTGTTGCGAAAAATCTGTGTTCACGAATGGATTCAGGGAGGTCCATTCCATAAAATCCAAGTCCAACTTGCAAAGGGCAGAGCCAATATTCTGGTTGTTGCTTAGGTAGATCATATTACTACGGAAGTACGTGTTTTTGTGAGTTTAATACACATTTTGCTCAAAAACTGGACGTGTTACAGCATTTCTGAGCCCATATTTGGATTCAGCGTAGCAAAATCTATAAAATCCAGCCAGAAATGCCGACGGGAGCGAAAAAAGTTCCGATTTTGCCGACTAGTGTAATTTATTCTACGTTTTTTAATCCAATCGATGGCGCATGAAATTATGGAAGGTAAAACGGAAAGTTGCACTGCTAACCTTGAGCCGCATATACAATTTTGATACAACTTCCATGCGTAAAGCACTTTCAATTTCCTATTTGAAAAAGTTATAAACAATCATCTTTAACGCGTAAAATACCATTAGCTACGATATCGTTTCGCCATTAAAAAATCTTGTTTATATTTTTTTTACTTTGTTCATACCGTGCTTGCTTGGACAAAACATATCATTATGTTATAAGCATGCTGTTAGAAGCATCCATAGAACATAATATTTGTCTTATGGATGTTCTACAAAACATCTGTTATGACCTAAAAGATGTTCAAAAATGCCACATTTATTGCGCTTGTTCGGTTATATGCGTGTATGAAACTAAGTTATTGACGTTAGAAAAAACATGAGCTTGGTCTAAAACTTGTATTATGACAATGAATATGACAAGTGGTGTTACTTGGGCTATTTGTCGATCATAAATATCGCCTTCCATAGCGCCGAACTTTGCAAGCGAGTTCGCGCTCTCATTGCCCAGAATCGAACAATGAGAAGGGACTCATACAAAGGTGATGATAAAATAACGCGAAGATAAAGCACTTTGAAGCTCCTGTATTTTCATGAGGAAATACGAGGAGTGCTTTACCGGCCTCAAGAAACAAATAGCCTCTATAGAACTGAGACTATCCGTAAAAAGGAAATACGGATACGGTGTTAGTGATGCAACAATGTCTAGCATAAAGTGTTAAGCAGCTAATTTAGCGACATATACAGATTGTTCGCTTCCGTTTAATTTATGATTTTCCCAACTTTTTAGACATCATGCTTTAACTAGTTAAGCTGAACAGATTATCCCCATGATCTTCGAATGATCTAAATTTGGTCAAATTGAACCGATAAATACTAATAATGCAGCGTAGATGTACAGAAAATATTCACACGTAATAAACAGTTCACACCGTTAAAATAACAAGGATTTAACAAGAAAACCGTGGACCCAATATTAGGGACATATTTTTTTCTTTATTCTCTACTATGGCCTGTTGTCTGGATAATTTAGTAAAAATATTGTTATTGGTAAAAGTTTCAATGGAAATGTATGAGTTTCCCCAGCAAACACAAAATCGTATATGATAGCGGATATATGTACAACGTGGAGGCGATATACGTACATGCGTCCATTTGACTTCATGTAAAATGTACGTATATCGCCTCCACTTTTCACTCTTATCCGCTATCATATACGATCATGTGTTTGCTGGGTCGGTTGTATTTTTTCCATATAGCTCATCTAAACACAATCCAAAGAAACAAAATCTGTGCAGAGTGAATTGTTATGTTTCCATTAGCGAAGGGCCAATAAATCATATGTGAAAATCTCTAAAGTGTTTCAAACTTACACTTAGTTTGTTTTCTGAAATTTTATGTTGGGTAAAGTGAATACAGCTAGCAATGTCTTAAATCATAAAATTAGGAGAGAAAAACAGTACAAAGACTGTATTAAATTAAAAAAATCGATCGAATGGGACGAAGGTGCATCCATGAATAGACCCAATTTGATGCTTATAGACCGATATTACATAAATATCCCTCGAAAATTTCTGGCTTTATGAAATGAAGCTCCTGCTTCATAGATAAATCAAAATTAACAGAATTATTGAATTCGGAGAAGCATACACGATTGGGAATATTCGGCGAAGGGCTGACATCCTGTGTTGTGTACAAATGGTACAAAATCATGAAGCGAGTTTAAGGATTCAACTCGAGAAGCTTCTCAATGTTTTAGATCACCTGGGGGTACATAACTTCACACCTGGTGAGCAGCCGAAGAGATAATTCTGAAAACCGATCCGAGAGTAGCAACATGCCAGCCAGCACTTCAAGACTCACGATATGAGTCACGATACGAAGACATCGATACTGAATACGTTCCAATTTGATGATGTGCGACCGAGCCGCTGACTGAAAACAAAAACTACCTTATTATATAACCGAGAAAATCGTTGTCCGGTACAACGTTAAATGATGTTCGAAGAAATTTGATCCTTTGCTGGCATTTTTACTTCAGATACTCAATATGGGATCTCCATGTGCATTTAGAATCGAACCCAGGATATTCAAATGACATGGAATGAGTAATAGGTGTACGGCAAATTTGAAGCTTCGGTTGTGCTGCGTTATGCTTGCTAGAAAAAAAAACTACCCACTCAGTTTTCTCAGTAGAGAATTCGATACCTAGCTCTAGAGCCCAAGTAGACAAATTGTCTAAGGTATCCTATAAGGGTCCTTGCAGATCGACCCCATTAAGCCCCCCGTGCCAGACAGTACAGAAGTTATAGTTACAGAAAGCACAGTTGAAATTATACAAAAATCACAAAAAGGTCATTCATTTAAAGTAGCAGGCAGCCGTCATCACATCCCAAGTCTTGTGTAGTGTTTTTTTTTTATTCAAAATCTCAGAACACAAGAATATAACATAATGAATTCTGTTTCCATTGATTCTAGCGCTCTGTTCCTCCTTTTTCAAATTTCTCCTAGCTCAGTGGTTACCCGTGGTGCTTACTGAGAAAAAAGTCGGGAGCTCAATCCCAGGCCCGTTCACTGCTTTGCCATTTATCACTTTGTCTTTTCCTATCCTCGCTAGAGGTAAAATAAAAAACAGTCTTACTGCTCTTTGTTAGAGCTATTACGAAATGCACGGTCTTCAAATATACGTACACTTATGTGTATTTCAGGGTTGGTTTTGTTTGTCGCGCCTGGGAATCAACCAGGATTCTATACATCGAACTCATCAATAATAACATAGAACGGACAGATTTACTAACCTTTCGAAGGAAGACGTGATCAAAAATTTTTCGCCTCAACAAATCCTAACGGCGCCGACTGGAATCGATACCATACCCACTGGTATCTGAGGCAACCACGTTTATCAGTGGACTACCGGCGCCGTGAATATCTGTCTCTTTTCGTGAAGCATGGATCATTTATGTGTAAACTTTTGAAGGTAAATGATATTGGGTTTCTCAATCTGAAAAAACTATATAACCACTTGCTCGAAGATTGCCTACCTGTCGGATGATTGTGTATTGTCTTGTCAATTGTCAGTATTGAATACTTTTTCTCTCTTTAATTACCCGTTCATTCATGCAAATAGGATTTGCCTGTATAAGCACAACGATGTTTTTAGGTGATGATGTTATTCATAGCCAATTGCTTTATACCCTCTACATATATACAGGTATACCTCGATTATATGTACTAGACACTGAGCTCCTTCTATGATGATTGTTCGCAAATGGCAATTCAATTCAACGAACTTATATTATCAATATGTAAAGGAACGTCTCTTCTGTCTGATGATTTTGTTGATTTCAACAATCGGTTTGTCATGTTCCAGAAATCAGGATTGGCAAAGCTTAGTGTCGTGTACACACAATCGAGGCATACCTGTATAGGCACTAAGGTTTTACTCTCTAAATCTACATCTTCAATTTCCGATGTAAATGGTTGAGTTAGCCCATGATGGGCTTGAGTAAGATCTATTCCAGTGAAGAATGATTGATTGACAGACATATTGTACAGTGAGCATGCAGTTGATTGATTTGAGCATATCTTTTGCGCATATACCTACTTTGTTTCAATGAAACATTAACCGTTATCATTTTAGTAGCGTCGAATTACCATATGTATATTTATGAAAGATTGTTAGTTTGATTCATTGGGCGAAGATGTTCGTTTTTTTTTAAATCTAGGAGCAACTAAACAAAAATCAATGTCAGGTTTTCAACGATTGTATCGTGGCTATCTGGCGTGTTACTTATCAAGAGCACTTATAAGTTTTCACCTGCTTCGGTAGATTTTCACTTAAATCTCAACATTTGGTATAACTTGGTCCATCATTTCGGAGCATGTTTGGTTCAAACATAATTTCCAAAGCCGGTGAAAAATTCAAAACGCTTATGGATTCAGATTTATAATACACCTAGCACACACCACCAAAATGAACCTTTGATCGCGGGCGGTTTTTTTTCCGCGAGCTGTCACGGGTTTTCTATTTGCTTGTTAAATCAAACTGAAGAGTAATGAGAAATCAGAAAAAATAACGTGTTTGTTAATCCGTTCCCCCTTACTTTTTTTCGTGCATAGTTCTCAACTAATCATTACCAAAATAACTTAAGTGAAAATATCCAAATTACGTGAATTCATTGAAAAGTCCCTTGAACTTATTATGCTTGATGCAGCCATCATAGGAAGAAGCAATCAAGGGAGAAATCTGCTTTTAAGTGTAGTTTTCGAAAACCGGATAAGGTTGGGAACGGCTTCAGCTCCCCGGAACCCTATTTCAAGCACGGAATCATATTTCCAAAAGTAGGACCCACTGCAACGCATTTTGGACCCACCAACACGAATTGAAATGCCATCTCGAAAAATGATGCTGATCGGGAGAAGCTAAAACCCTAAAATGGAACTAATGACCAGCAAGGAAGCAACATAAATTAGTGGTGAGATGTAAGCAATTAGAAACAAATAGTAAGTTCATACTACTAAATACGTGCCATTTTCAAAACAGAACATGCTGCGATAATGGAAGTGTAAACATAATGCAAATATCCAATTGATGTTAGTATTATGTTTATGCGGGGCTTGTTCTACGTGAAAGTGACCTCGGAATGGACGTGAGTGACCAGGCATTCTGAAATGGGTCACTGGATCCCAACAGAGCTATCACCTTTCAACTCCCGGGCTAAAAATGTTTACAGTTTACAGAATAAGAACAATATTATCTCCAGGACTCACAATATTAATGATAACTGCAGACATTTCTCTTCCATAAAAGCACTGCCGGACAGTGGGAGTTGGATTGTACATACACACACACACACACACACACACACACACACACACACACACACACACACACACACACACACACACACACACACACACACACACACACACACACCCTAGCACACACCACCAAAATGTCATGTAAATTTCTGTCCCCTGACACCGGCACATGCAAGCGTCCTTTAGCACATAAGAATGAGTTGAAAAAGATGAGAAAATAAATTCAATCAAACACATCTTTCGTCGAATTGTGTATGTGTCAGTTTCAGGAGACGTAATTTTACACGAAATCGTTCTTTACGTTCCCCGACTTTTTACAAACATGAATTACGTCTCGTGTAAATTCATAACTTCTAAGCGTGCATATTATCAATGAGATTGGCGTGGAATCCAAATATTCAATATTTATCAATGGTCTTATACCGTTGTTCTTTTTGATAAAAACAAAACAACCATGTGGCGTTTGCTTTACAAAAATCGCAAATGCTCGACAACTTTTTAAAACAAACATATCTGATTTTGTAAACAAAGACGGGAAGTAAGATTCAAACGTTAAATTCTGTAAAACCCTTAGCACTTCAATGCAAACTAGGAGCACCAATCACAAGGAATTTCATTTCCCTAACATGATGGTGATGCAGGTTCCACGGGAGTACTGAGAGTTTTGAGAAATTTTCGTTCGAACCTTACTTCCCCTCTTTGTTTACAAAATCAAATACAGTGACCGGCTCAAAAAAAGATCCACCAGCCCATCAGCTAGTTAATCCCTATAAATTTAACAATTTCAAATCAAAACCAATATTTATACACGTATTAAATTTCCGCAAGTACCATTTGTAAAAGTGCATTCCAAATATTGTACATACACATTGACATCGGTTAACAATTTTCGAGAACCATAAAAAAAACTTTCGGTAAGACATAAAAAAAAGATCCACCAGTAAAAATATTCCTTTCCTCTTTAATTCAACTCGCGTACCCCTCGAAGTTCGGTTTTTTGACATTTCTTTGTTTGAATTCGTCACAAAGCTCCGCTGCGTTGGTGAAAAGTGAACGTGTTTTGTTTATGTAAGAAGTTTTAAAAGTTTTAATTTGAGTGAAAAGAAAATTCCATTGGAAATCCGTAATCTCATCATACGGGACTGCAGTAGAAACGAATCTCAGCGCAAAGTAGCCGAAAAATATGAAGTGAGTCGTGGTGCAGTTCAAAAGATTATTTTGAAGTATCAAAAGCTCGGAAGTGTTGCAGATCAACCTGGCAGAGGATTGAAACGTAAAACTGACCACCGGGTAGACGTCAAAATCATCCGTGAAATTAAGAAGAAACCGTCCGTCACCATCGGAACACCAAAATAAGAACTTGACCTACCGATTTCCGATCGAACAATTCGTCGTCGCATTGCTGAGCACGGCTTAAAGAGCCATTTTGCTCTGAAGCGACCGTTCATCAGCAAGGTCAACAAAGAAAAGCGACTGAAGTTTGCAAAGAACCATATAAATAAGCCCCTGGAGTTCTGTAAACGCGTTGTCTGGTCGGATGAATCAAGATTCGAACTCTTCAACAAAAAACGACGACAGCAAGTATGGCGAAGAAGTGACGAAAGGCTGCTGGATGAAAATCTTCAACCAACCATGAAATACGGCGGAGGAAATATTACTGCAGCTCACGGATACATTGACATTTTTAAAGAAAATCTGGAAGAGTCGTTGCTGAAAATGGGGTTGGAAGACAGCAAGACAACGATCCCAAGCAAACATCAAAGAAAACATAAGCCTTTTTCCGTTCCTGTCGTATGAAGACCTTGGAATGACCACCCCAGAGTGTTGATTTGAACCCGATTGAGAATCTTTGGGCGATTCTCGATAACGGAGTGGAAAAAAACAGTGTAACCAACAAACAATCTTATTTTTCGGCATTGGAGAAGGCCTAGAACGATTTGGATCCACAGCATTCCTAAAAACTTGGTGGAAAGCATGCCCAAAACGGTTGCATATGATCATCGAAGGTAAGGGAGGACACATTGAGCATTAACCTTTCGAATATGGTTGATTTCGATCCTTTTTTTTTTGTTAAAATATAAAAAGGATTTTTTAATATCGTACCACATAACATTCATTTTATCTTCGTTTCTGAAATAGAAGTAAACAGTAGTGTTGTGTCAAAACAAGCTATAATTGCTTATCTATCGATATTATAAATCACACCAACTGACTTTATTCAAATATATAAGTTCTGTATACATTTGTACATTCATTATGGGTGGATCTTTTTTTGTGCCGTCCACTGTACGTCTGTTTGAATAAGTTGTCGAGAATGGTTGATTTTATATGGCCGCGTATGGTCTCAGTGAACGCTATTTATATTTTTATGTAGGACTAGGTCTTGGCGAAACATACTTAACTTCGATTCAAACCAAAAATGTAATGTGATGTAGTTCTGAGATGTTTTAAACGCTTTTAACTTGGCTATTTATTGATTGGTTTCAATATTTTCCATACTATTCTATTTTTATTTGATGTACGATTTATTCGATGAAACCAATGTGCACAACCAAAAGAAATGATGGTTCCTTCTTCTACATCAGAAGACATAATTTTATAAGAAATTTTTGTTTACGTCATCAGTTTTATGTTTTACCCTAAGTTCGTAGTGAATAATTATTAATCTGTTTTGAAGAAAGTATGTTCTCATCAACATGGGACCCTAGGAGTGAACAGCAATTTCTGCTAGAACCAAAGATATGGAGAGAAAGTATTGATAGTTCCGTTAGAATACGGCAGGCTGTGAAAATTGAAAAGAAGCAGTGAAATTGAGCGGAGGGCTATTTTGAAAGGCAGTATCCGATCAAGCACACAATCTTTTACCAAGCTACCCCAAATACAGTGTAGGCAAGGGTGGGAAGAATATTCCCCTTGGCTGGCAGAAGAGTGCACGGTTGATCGTGCTCATTTACTACCAGTGGCACGAAATGGTTCTAGTGATGTGTAAATTTCTGTTTACACTTCCCAAAGTCTACATGTGACAGAAATCAATTTCCAATCCTTACCAATCCTCTACCGATCCGCTGCACGTTTACTTTGCCCATAGACCAGAAAGAATCAGATCCCAAGTAGTAATTTTGGTTTTATTCCAGCCGTATAGCACTCCTCCGAGCTTTGTTGATAAAACTACATTCAAAACTGTTTTGTCTACCAACACCTCCTCTATGCTTCTTGAAAGCCGAAATTTGTGCAAAATGGCCCACTCTATAGACGGTTGTGAAAATAAGTTAATAAAACCTTTATAAGACTATAAAGACTTTGAAAATGTTCTAGTGAAAGATGTTATGGCCACTTGAGAACCTTCATACAACCTATTGGCTACCATTAAAACCAGCATGTGGCCAAATGGCCATAGATGTCAAACTTCACTGTGATATCGAGGTTGGTTTTTGTTGTTTTGCTTTGTTTGATTCTCTGCTCTTCTGATTCATTTAGCAGTAAAAAAGGTCTAGTGTTGCGGGAAATTTTGTTTGATAGCAAAATACCCAAAACAAAAAGTGTTTTCTACAGGGTATTATGCTCCAAATTATATGCACATTTATTTTTATGGTAAATATTGGCACGATAAGAGCCGAAAATTAATGCGCCTCGGAAATTATGCGAATTTACAACAACATAAACCAAATTAAAACAAATATATTTGATAAATTAATTATGAATTTCCTGAAAATTGATGGAATTGGATAAGCTTTTAGTCTTTAGTAGAAATTAGTCTCGATTCTACAGTTTATTTGCATACTATTGAAAATTTAATGCTTCTCTTTTTCCACATTTCAATTCTTTCTTTAATTTCAATATGGCGATTGGAAAAAAATCCCAGTTTTGCCATAAAGCCAATTTTTCTTCGCAATGACTATTTTAAAACTATTTGGTCTTATGGTGACTTCCTTCAATGCCAATTTGCCGTTTAATGCATTTACTGGGGGCAAAATGGTTTTAAAATGCTTTTTCAACTGACCATAAAAAGATAATATCAATCGGCATCAAACGGCATTTCAAAACAGCATTTTACGAGTTCATAAAGTCATCCTTTGATAGGAGTAAAAGGAATTTGAGAAATAAGGTCTTAAGATCGTAGTAAACAAGCTGTGTAGGTTCTCGTGAACCTGACTAAAATATGAAACCTATTGGCACCTCTTGGTGCCATAATAAAACCAAATTGATTTCAAGTAGCTTAAAACATTAATAAGACTTAATAAAGCCGGATGGTGTTAGCATTGTTACTTGGGATACGTAGTGACGTTTTTTTTACTCGTGCATAAATGTGGTTACAAATATCGATTCAATTGCATTCAATGGATTGCAAATCAAGCCCTACCCAAGTAACCACAAGCATTATATTATTGCACTTATTCAACCCAAAATCAACATAATTAATGCGGGATCGCATTAAAGACTGTATTCGATGAAATTTGGACACACGCAATTGTTCGTAACTTTTTAGCGTGTGGGTAAAAATTATTGAAATTTAAACTGAATGTTTTTCATTCTGTTGTGTCAATTGTGTAATGAGTTTCGTGAAAATCGGTCGAGTGATTTCAGTGATGGCTTCGAATGAAGAAATAGTGCGCCAACAAATTTTGGGCACTCACTTCGAAAACCCAAACGCTTCTCATCGATGGATCAGAAAACAGCTCGGAATCACACATTCAACCGTATCTCATATGATCAAAACGTTCAAGGACCGTAAGAAAACCAAGCGGAAAAATTGTAGTGGCAAAAAACGTGGCACATCAAATCCGGAGAAGGCCAGGATGGTATTGAACCAATTTAAGCGTTATCCCAACATTTCGATCAGGGATGTTGCGAAAAATGCGAAAGTTTCAGTTTGTTTTGTGCAGAAAACAATGAAACGTTCTGGATTACATGTGTACAAGGTCAGACTTTGACGATCACTTCTATCAATAGTGATGCGTCATGCTGAAAATAACTAAAGCAACAACAAAAAGGGGATGTGTCACAATAGATCTAAAAATTGTTCGCAGTGACGAAAATACCCGACACGGAATAAAAAAAAGGTCCAGAAGGCACCGAACCGGAGCGATAAACAGAACTCGGTGGCCAAAACTCGTGCAAGAAAACTGTACAGGGAGTGGCTCACAAAACCGTTCTGCATTGTGATGGACGATGAGACCTACATTAAAGCCGACACCAAACAAATGCCAGGACAGGAACACTACGTCGCCACCTCTAAGTTGGCCGTTCCGGAGAGTGTAAGGAAGAAGAAACTGTCGATATTCGCCAAAAAATCCCTTGTCTGGCAAACGAGCTGCGGATGTGGCAAAATGAGTCAGCCCTTCATCACCTCTGGGACCGTCAATGGACAAATCTACAAGGACGAATGCCTCCAAAAACGACTTCTGTCCTTCTTAAGATCTCACGATGGCCCGACACTGTTTTGGCCGGATTTGGCATCTTGCCACTACGCCCGGCCCGTCTTAGACTGGTACAAAGATAATAATATAGTTTTTGTACCAAAAGACGTCAACCCTCCAAACACTCCGGAACATCGCCCAATTGAAAAATTTTGGGCAATCTTGAAGACAAAGCTCGTTAAAACTCCAAAACTGATAGAAAATGAACTTGAACTAAAGAAAGTGTGGTTAAAAGTAAGTAAGCAAGTCGGTCCTATCATTGCCCAAAATTTGATGAAAGGGGTCAAGGCAAAGGTGCGGGCATTTGGGTTGGGAGAAGAGGTTCAATAAACCAATGATGTCAAAACTTTTAGTACCAATGATGTCAAAAACCATTTAGTAGTACTTTATTTCCAGAAAGTTTGAAATGAATCTGGCTCAAGGAAAATTTTTGGTGACCTATTTTGTGTGTCCAAATTTCATCGAATACAGTCTTTATTCGACATCATTAATGCGGGATCGCATTAATTCAACAGTTTTCAAGTAATGAAGCGTAAGATTAGCTTTAAGAATGTAGTGATACATTACGAATGCAATAATGCTACTTTAGCAATGTTTTATGGCATAACAAAATATATAGCATTTGTTCGATCTTAGTGGGGTCTTTTTCAGCTTTAATTCAACTTCACTGATGCACTAGACGTAATGCATATGCCCCATATATGCATGCTATTATAGCCTTGTGGTTACTTGGGTAGTCCTTCTAGAACAATTAAAAATTGAAAAAAAGAAAGAAAAAAACATGGACACAACATTCAAAATCACAAAAATATTGTTCTTGTTTTATAGACATTTTATCTCAATAATTAAGGTAATTAAGGTTAAACAATTAATATTGCTGAATTAATTCATTGAATTCAGGATCATTTTTGGTAGCGTATGGGGGATGAGAATCCTGAAAGTCGCTAAAGCTGAATGGCACAATGAGCTAAAAAATTTGTAAGAATTCTGGGAGAAAACTATGTTAAGAATCTAATCCACAGGAGTCCATAGCGAGCAAGATTATTATACCGTTTGAAGTGGGTTTCAAGATTGTTATACCAGGTGCGGGACAGTCAAGGCGCTGAAGACAAGCAGCCCTCAACATAATTTCGCGGTGAAACATTGTAACGAAGGCGCGGTCCCAGCTGTGTCGATTTAAAAAAATGATTTTACGAACGTTCATAGTAAATTATGGTTGGAAATGTTCCAAAAACCATCCCTGAAAAGTTTCAGATTTGTTTTACATCGTTTGCTTGACTGCTATCGACTCAAAGTTTAGAATGGGATTTTGACTTTTTCAGTATAGGAAAAGTATTATTTTCAGTATTAATTCAAAAATGCTATTTGAAAGTTCTGCTTAAAATTGGAAGGCACCTTGAAATAACGTTACACTCTTTTATGAAGCATATGGTACAAACCGTGCTTTATTTGAGTTTTAAATGAGAAATTTCATCAATTTTGAAGAGCTGCTCAATTTTGTAGAATGATTTCACACTTTTCAAATTGGCACCACTGTCTGGAAGTGGGTGGTGGCATCCGGTAACTGCAATTCAAATTAATACAATATGAACGTGTAATATTCATGTGATTTCCAACATATATGTAGATGCATGGTGCCTTGGGAAAATTTATTGGGAAGAGAAAAGGCTACCTAGTGGTGGTCTAAGTAGTTCGGGATTGTCTCAGTAGATGGCATGCAAAATGTTTGTATGAATAGATAAGTAATATCTCAAGATCCTGGCCATATGGAAAGCTAATGTCTTGAGCAAAGTTGTTCAGTAGTTCAAGGCCTTTGAGTTACTGTATAGTAGTCTGGAATTGGCGCACTACGCGGCGCTATTGTACCTATGAATATTTTGTACAATGGGCTAAGTTGTCCAGTATCTCGTGATCCTGGAAATCTAGAAAGATGCCGTCTTCGACAAAGTTGTTATGGTGGCCACTTGGAGGCCGATACTCAATGCCAGGTGCCATGTTGGAATCCAAGATGGTGGCTCCCAGTTTTAATAAAACTGGGAACTACTGTCAAAAACCCTGCCAAATGGATGATTTTGGTTCGAGAACGGCGTATTAAGGCGTAAAATCGATGGTGGATTCCGTTGCGTAAAAAGTGAGAAATTCTGTCAAATACCCTGCAATATGTATGTTTTTGAATCAAGAACGGCGCATTAAGGCTGTAAACCGATGTCCCACGTCATTTTGGAATCAAAGGCCACGGCTTCTGTTTCAGAAAAAGTGATAAAATACTGGCAAATACCCTGAAATATCGATATTTTTGGAACGCAGATGGCATCTTGATTCAATGTTTGACGCCATTTAGGAATTTAAAATAGTGGTTTCAGTGCCGTAAAGAGTGAGAAATACTGTCAAAAAGCCTGCACACTTAGAAATTATGAATTTTGAACGAGACGTAAATTATGTTTGTAAAAATTCGGGGAACGTAGAGAAAGTTTCGTGTAAAATTATGTCTCCTGTACGCAATTCGACAAAAGATGTGTTTGATTGAATTTATTTTCTCATCTCTTTGAACTCATTCTTATGTGTTAAAAGACGCTTGCATGTGTCGGTCTCAGGGGACAGAAATTTACATGACATTTTGGTAGTGTGTGCAATATGGGTATTTTTGGATCAAGAACGGCGTATAAAGTTTGACACCATTTTAGTATCCAAAATTGCAGCTTATGTTTCAGTTAAACTGGGAAATACTATCAAATACCCTGCAATATGAATAGTTTTTGGTCGGGAACGGCGAATAAGGACTGGAAATAGATGTATGACGCCATTTGGGAATCCAAGATGGTGGCTTTTGTTTCATGAAATACTGTCAAATACTCTGAAATATAGATAATGATGGAAAAGGCCTACATAGGGTGAAAATCAATGTCTTATGTCTGTCTTTATACAGAGTTAAATTGAATACAGGATGATGTCGAACTTGATCAAGTCATTCATAGAGGACGATCCACTATCTAATGGCACCTCTGCGTCACTTGTTTCCACTCTCTCTAGCAACTGGAACGTTTCCCACGCTCTGGAAATCGGCCTACATGTTTCCAGATTTCAAAAAGGCGACAAGCGCAAGGCCGACAACTACCGAGGAATAGTTTGAGTTGGTTGTTCTAGACTCAGTCTTCAATCATTGCAAGCAATATATAGCCGAAACACAGCACGCGTTCATGCGATCTACGACAACGAACCTTTTGACGTTCACAACGTATGCGACAGATGTTATGTGTAAGGGCTGCCAAACGGATACATTTTATACTGACTTATCTTCAGCTTTCGATAAGACCAATCATCGCATTGCATTAGCGAAACTTGAGAGACTGGGCTTTGAAGGCAGCGGTTTACGCTGGTTTCATTCATACCTCAAAGAACGACATCTAAGCGTCAGGATTGATAACTGCACATCTGGTGAATGCCTAGCCACATCCGGTATTTCACAAGGGGCGCGAAGCGAGACGTGAAAAATTTCTCTTGTCATTTTTGCTCCGTTTGGATTTTATTTTTATTAGAAATTTTCACAATCAATCGTTTCTGTTAAATCTTGCATGTGAAGTTTTTTGACAATGTTTTGACGTAATTTTCAACTGGACTTAAGTTTGTGCTACTAGTCGGATTATGAAGAAAGAGTGTGGAGTAAATGTTACCCGAGCAGTTTTCCGCTGGAGATTATGGATATTGCTTGATGCTGGTTGCCTGATCGGGCTTTTCGGATATTGTAGATACCAGAATAGTTTTAGCTCTCGTTACGGATGTTGTGCAGTGGGGGAAATTCCTTTAAACGCACATACATTTTTTGAGCACTTGGTCCAATTTAATGCTCTTTGCAAACAATGGATATGTGTATGTGTGTGTGGGCGTGTATGTGTGCATGTGTGTGTGATACGGAGCGGGTCTGTGTGTGTGTCAGTGTGAGCGTATAACTCTGTGTCGGCGCGTTCTTCTTCTCTTTTCAGAAAGCGAGTAATGGCGCTATAACCATAAGCATACCATAGGCCGACAGACAAGCTCTGAATACAAGTAGGAAACGTCTGTTTTTTAGCCCAGAAAAGGGGGTCAACATAGGAGTGCATTAACATTCATAGTTTCGTCGCTCCCAACGACCTATGTACATATAAATATACATATGTTTTCTCGCCAAGGAAGGCATCCCGCACAATCCCATCCAACTTCCAACTCCAGATATCTATGAAGGTTGCATGAATTCTCAGCATCTTCTTAAGTAGACATCTAATCAACACTTCCCTCCCACCCTTGCTGATCATAAGGACCTGGCCAGGTGTTGTGCAAGGAGATCGATGGATGAAGAGCCTGTCATACCTAAGGCAGTTCTTCTGGCGCTTCCATCGTCTCTACAACAGCCAACCCAGGATTGTGTATGGTCGGAAAATGCTTTGCTAAATGCTATGCGTATTTTAAAAGCAGTACCAAATATAGCTTGCAAACTAGGTTTCCTCATCAAACTTGTATAAATTTTTGATTGAAAATAAAAATTCTGCAAAATTAATCTGAAATTAAGTGCCTTTTAATGAACTAAAGTTATTAAATCGTTCCAATTTTGGGATAATAGTTAGCTATTGATGTTCCACATCCAACCCAACTTGATCCAACTTGATAGTTTCGCTTCGTGGTGCAACACAAACAGGATGGTGCTGAATCCGACCAAGTGCTTCGCTGTTTCTGAAGAAACCGATAATGTTCGACTACCACCTCGAAGGCAGCATTATTAAACGTGAATCCTGCGTCAAGGATCTAGGAGTTTTTCTCGATGCGAGACTGACGTACAAGCAGCATATTAGCTACATTGTTTCTAAAGCAAACCGCAGTTTGGGATTCATCATGAGAATGGCCAAGGACTTTACGGATATCTATTGCTTAAAGAGCCTCTACTGTTCGCTGGTGCGATCCACGCTGGAGTATTGTTCAGCAGTGTGGAACATTCACTATCTTAATGTCGTTGATATAATCGAGGCAGTGCAACGAAAGCTTGTGCGTTTTGAAATAATAATAATGAAATAATCCACGTGAGCTGTCAGATATGTACACCGCATGCAACTCATTGGCCTTGACACACTAGAAGTGAGAAGAGATCTACCACGCGTCATTTTGGTTTCCGATCTTTTCATGGCAAAAATTGACTGTGCGATGCTGCTTAATCAAATCCACATTTATGTTCGTTCTCATGCACTTCGCAACAAAACCTTTCTTCGAACACCATCTCGTCGAACAAACTAACAAACGGCACCAACGGAGCTCTTGTTGGTATACAACGTGCATTCAATCGAGTGTCATCTGGGTTTGACTTTCACCTGCGTCGCCAAAGAATTAGAACAAACTTTTTGAACATTCTTAAGAGCTGTCACTAGGATCACATTGTGTCTGTTGATAATAACAAATAAAGTACAAGCATATGTGTTGATGAATATTACGTGAGGCTTAGCCCCTATAGTGATTTAATCTTTTATTGTGAATGATTATTATTATGCGGGTTGTCATTAATTTTATTTATTAACTGCCCTGGTATTGTATATGTTGATGTAAATTAGCCCTGAGTACTTCATAAAACGTAAACATTTTCTTGGACCGGATAGTTCAATCTATTTTGAAAAAAAAATTATTGGAAAACACCTGATGGCTATAGCTTTATGGATTTAGCTTTTTCCATCATCTGCATTGCATACAGATTTTTAAGAAAGTGGCGTTGTTTATTTGTTCGAGGATGGAACACACAAACCAGAAATGAAAGCTAGATGTAATAAGCGGAAACCTCACTTTTTGTTGGCTGGGTTCGTGTTCCACTAATAACTTAATTGACAATATGTTTTCGTATTTTTTCCCATCCGTCAAATAGGATAGTATCTCTTTAAATTATTGTACAGTTCCAACTGTGGCCCACTAACAAACGCGCGTCATTAGCGTCATGTCCCGAAACGCTCGACCCTGTTTGCCAAATTCCCAGCGTAACACATTATCTCTGCTCCCCCGGTGACAATATACGCAATGGTGAAATTTATAGCACATATGCTCATAAAACAACATTGCGTCGTGTTGCCATCGATCTGCCATTGGCGATGGCCGAAAAAAGAAACATGCTAACTCACAACGAAATGTTATGGACCTCATCAATTGCGGAGCGGGAAGCTAAGAGGTTAGTTCACATGGCATAGGGCGAGAGGTCATCCCATAGAAGGACGTCACTCACTTCAAAATTACATCAGCATGACAGTTACGTTGACTTTAGTGTGTTTCGGTCTCAGCTAACGGTTAGGTTAATGACTAATTAATTTTCACTGTTTTGATAGTTTATCCTCCGTTCTATGCGGGGCTGATGACTGTAAACGTGTGGTTTAAAGACATAGGTTTGAGTAAACCACTCTCCGAAAATGATGACAATCAAGCGTTTGTAAATAGAAAAACTTAAAGTACAGACCAACGACGATGCAGGTGCAATGATGAGCACAAATAGGTATATCTAGTAAAACACGGCAGATAAGACGTTTGAGTATGTGGAATTCTGATTCTGTTGACGTTGTATTGCGTTGCCAATCTTAACTGAATCAACCAGATAAGAACGTATGAAAATAGCGGGGTTTGATAGAGCAGGTTTTTGTTATGGTTAAGGTGATTTGTTCTTCTTCAGACGACAATGTCAAGCATATCAATAGGATGTATGAAGCACTACTATTTTTATCACGTTTCCAAGGAATCGTAAGAAAGTACCGTGGTTTGCAGATGGAGTTATAATCGGTATATTTTTTCCCTTTAGGCCTAGTTAAATGATAACCGGTCGCAAAAAAAAACTGTCAAATTTCCTCTACCTACATACGTTTCCAGCGAAAATAACATTTAAAAAGCAAAACCTAATTGACTGAGTACGTTATATGAACTGATTATCATCTAATGATTAGTAATTATTGATTGTGAAGCTTTGTAGCTGGGTACCCTCGAAACAGAATAACGACCATTAAATTGTTGAAAATGACAAGCTGATAAAAATATACCCCCACCATCAACTATGGTGCCGCTTATCTTTTGTGTTCTCGTGCAATTCACTCGTATATCATGCGAAGGAATCATTTTTCGAAGCGAAAAATGCCTATAAGGTAAGGTGTTCAACTATCATCAAACCGATTCAATATGACTTTTAAATAAAATACAATTGTTACCTGATTACTAAAACGATGCAACCTGACTAATTAATTCTCAAAAATGTAGCCACTGACTACGATAAATAAAACTCCATGCCGGCACGTATGGGGAAGCGCCCATCTGATCGTACGTGTTAGAAAGCGCCGCAACTCACCACAATCGCTTATTCGCTACGGCGAGCTACGGACCGGTACTACTGTTCAATACAATATTGTTCACCATTGGTTTTCTTCTCTTTTCATTTCATTCCACAGAACCTACAATCACGGACACTACTCTTCTCTGATCGGTGCGTTTTTATATCGAATGTGTCCACTGGATGCACATGGTGCTTCAGGTGTTCGGTTGCAAGTCGAAAAATAATTGCTCGAAGCGAAACGTCTTTCAAGTGTGTAAAGTGTAAAACGTCAACGAAAAATCGCCAAAACAAGAGGTATATAGTGAGAAGACAAAGACCCGAGATAATTTGACGAAATTGCAAAAATGACCAACAAATTTGCGAGTGCCTGCAAGGATGAGCTGATTCTACGGAACTGCGGCATGGGACACCTGCCGGCGGAGGAATTTGTCCAGTCACAGGTAATTTCGTGGGACATGGAAGTTTTCTATCATGATGTTTGTTTGAGATCGAAATTGTTGTAAAAGAAGAAGGCAAAAATAGTACAGGTGTCGGATTACAAAAGTCGATGGCGAAAATTTATGAGCAAATTTCTATTAGATTAGAAGAAACTAATATAAACAAAGCCTAACAGTGCTAAACAATGGGCCTACTATATGGCTTGAATATTGATGATTAAATGCTACTGGTGTGCCTCTGTATGGCAACATTGGGTAGAATTGAGATATTCATGTTATCATTTATAATTTGGCACATGTGTTTTAATAAGGCAGAATTTAGATTCTTTCAACAAAATCGCTACGTAAATAACTTAAAAAAAACTTGAAATAAATATAGTTGAAAAACGAAAATTAGGACGCACAGCCTTAAAGGTGAATACAGTCCGTTGGAGACATCCATTTCATTAAATAACTGATTTTCGAGCTATCGATATTTGCCGACAAATTTGCCATATTCAACCACAGTGCACTGATTAAATTTTCACACAATTCCATTAGCATAGACCAATGAGATCACCTAAAACCTAAATATAAATTAATACCTACAATAACATACTTCCTCATCTGTTCATCTCCCTTCCTAACAGTGGCAATCAAGGACAAAGTCAACTTTTTTCCTGCTGTACCGGTTATCGCTTGCCGTCTTCTTCACTGCCGTGGTCGTCAATTCCATCGTCGTCAGCGTCAGCATCGAGGAATGGGCAAAGTACTTCATCTACCTTACGCACTGGGGCATTATGATGTGCATGGGGACGACAGTCATGGGAGCCATTCTAGTCGCCCGTTGGTACTTCCATCCGGAATTCTCAGGTGAGTCAGTTTAACTTGTATTGTTGCACACGACAAAAATACCTACCATACATATCAGATACATTCGTTGACAATTTGTCACGTTCAGATAGTATTAGGTTTTTTTTTATCTCAGAAGCTCAACAAATAATCTGACTTATTTTATCGTAGCAGATAGAAGATTTCTTTTTAATTCATTAGTTCAGTAAAGACAGCGTACTTTTAAAGTAAGTTTTAACTTTCCAAAAATAATACTCTTGAAAGATTATGGCTTACAGCAAGAACAACTAGAGCTCTTTTTATAAGCGGTTAGCTTATCCCATTAGTGATTCTTCGTTAGACAATGAAAAAACCGTGCAATAAATGTGCACAAACGAGTCGACTAAGCGTTTCCCACAGTAATTGCAAGGTTTAACTCTGAGAATCTGTTGTTTCTTTGGCCTGGTAGTCTAACTGATGATGTTTTGTCTTCAATTGGAGAACTTCTGGCTCATTTCCAGTAAATGCCATGGGGCCACACAACAGCAGAAATTGTATGTCATGCAATGTAAACAATGCTTCAGACTTGAAAAGTGCAATAAATTCATTGTAAAAAAAATTGCAACTACTAGGTGGATGATGAATGGTAATGTTAACATTGTCACTCGCCACATCATGTTGAGTTACAATTTGTGTTTGTTTATTCTGTGAAGTAGGGATATGAGGGGCATAATTTTGCAGATTAATTAAAGGGTGTACGGAATCAAATTGCGACACACACAAATATTCGACTAAATTCGCCCGTTCAACCAATCATCTTCAAACTTTCAGGGAATAAAATAAAACATGCTATGAATATTTTCCTATTTATGTTTTATTCAATTTCAATTCCATATCCAAATGCACGAACCTGCCAATCTGCCATTCATCGCGATTAGGCACCTTTTGGACTTTGTACGTGTGTAGTCCTTCACGTTTTTTCGCATATTGCACGAAAGTTTTGGTTAGATTCAGTTTATTCGCCACATCTCGAACTGAACTGTTGGAATTTCTCTTGAAAGTTTGAACTACCCGCTTGTGATCCTTAACACTATACGGAGATCCATTTTTGCTACTTTTTTCTTTCCGATCGATGGTCAAACGTTCGTGGTACCGATATAAAACACGAGACACCGTAAAATGTACCATTCCCAGCCTCCTGCTGATGGCACGATGAGAAAGATCCGGATTTTCGAAGTACGCGCGTCAAATTTCTTTGCGCCGCTGCTGTTCTTCCGACTTAATCTTTGCAACGATTGCACATCTGCTAATGAAACTTACACAGCGTAAACAAATAAACATTGAACTAATTGCACCCAAAATTTCAATAAAATATACCCAACGGATAAAAAGTTGCAGCCATTTAAAAGTGGTGCAATTTCATTCTGTACAACCTTTATATTACGAAGTTTTTGCTCAATTCCATTAACTTTCCGTAGCACTACATATTTGATTGAATCAGAGTCGAAAAATAGTAATCTAATGACGAAAAAAACTAAATTGTTAATATGATGGTTAAGTGGGTTGGCTGAGAACGAACAGCTTATAGTGAGCACCCCCTTCTTAATTGTTGATTACACCACTTGATAGGTGTCTTGATCACATTCAATACACAGACAAACACACACAGTCACCCATACACATATATGACAAGAAATTAATTTTTTAGGTTAAAAACCTTCAACCACTAATGAAATTCTTTTCAAAAGGCGCACTTTCACTATTGAATCTAAATTTTGAATCGAACTTAATCAGAGAATAAAACACTCTAAATAAAGACACTGCCGTTTGTAAATAACAAGATAATGACAGGCTTGGTCTGGATTATGTGGTATGTTTATTTTGACCCTAATCAACCATAATAATTTAAACGTGGTAGCATCGAAAAGTAATTCAATCAGTGTAAAATTCAGTGCTACAGAAAACCTATTGCAAAACAAATAGGGCAGACGTACCAGTTTTGGCCACCCTATGTACCTAACAGATTTAATGTTGGTTTTCAACCTTTCAGCACTCGCGCAAACTTTTGTAACATGAGCACTAGCGCGTTGTACTTTGTAGAACACATTTCTTTCCGGAATATAATACCCAAAAGGTATTTGAGTGACTACGAAGGGAGATGAACCAGCCGAGGGCTGAAAATCTCTATAATCAAGGAATTAAATAACAAACTTCCCGGAATATTTTGTGATAAAGATCACATAGAATGTTACTGTCTTGAGCAAAGTTATTCAGTTGGTTAAGTAGGTCACCTCTTCAGTGGCGAAATGTTCAGGACTATATCACTACGCGGCGCTAGTGTGCTAATTATTTTATGCTATATCTTGGTATCTTGACCAGATAGAATGTGTCTTGTCTCTGACAATGTTGTTCAGTGGAACAAACCATTTGATTGATGCCCAGCAGTTTACAATATTTCCGCTGCGTGGCGCTAGTGTTCTGTTGTTTCTGTTCTCGACAATGTTGTTCAGTGGGTCAAGACCTTTTGAAAGGTGACTAGCAACTCCAAATCATTTCGCTACGCAGCACCAGTGTGCCAATGTATTTTCTTAAGGTTCCATACCTCGTTATCCTGCCCTTTTTGAAACATGTTGTCTTCGGATACGTTTTTCACTGAAAACAAAACCTTTTCATTGATTACCAGCAGTTCAAAATATTTCCACTAATGGGCGCTGGTGTGCTATTGAGTTTCCTGACCAAGCTATAACTTGGCATTTTGACTATTAAAAAGGTTTCAGTCTTCGATAAAGTTGCTCACTAGGTCAAGACCTTTTGATTGGTGACTATCAGTTCCAAATCTGTCCGTGACTAAGTGCTTGTGTGCTTGTACATTTTTGAATTTGATGGATCCATCTCAAACTCAATGCTTCAGTCTTTAGCACGGCTATTCAGTAGGTTATGACCTTTATATTTATGACCAGTTGTTCAGGATATTTTCACTACGTGTTGATAGCGTACAACTATGATATATCTTGATATTCTGTCCATTCGGAATGATTTTGTGATCAAAAATGTTTTTCAAGGTATCAAAACATTTCGATTCATGATCACCAGGTATGCTTGTACTTTTACGTTGGTATTCTGGTCATATGCAAGGTTGTTTCTTTGTTGTTCTTTGTCACATGCAAACGATACCCTCTCGCTCAAGTGAATTATCTAAATATGCTGTCTTGGGGTCATTGCCATATAGAACGTTTCTGTTAAGTGTTGATCAGTGGGCCACGGCTTTTTGATTGGTAACTAATTGTTCAAATGTTCTCACTTCGTGCCGCTAGTATGTGACGGATTTACCAAAATATGATATTTATTGGTATCTTGACTATATGCACAGAAAATTCATGCTATTCTGCATCAGCATACTTCTCAATCTTCCTCTCTTTGCTTATGCTGTAAATTTTACTCTATTTTTATATCTCTGTTCCCACCCATAGAAACGCACAATCGCTTTTTATACTAGCAAAAGTATAAATGTAATAGAAGAATTAAAAAACTAGGAAAATTAAAACTTCAACTTCACTGGATCACTTTTTAGAAAATAAAAAATAAAAAATGCTCAACACTGAAAAAGTCTGTAAATCGCAGACAAAATAGGCCTATCTGTCAAAAGATCAGCTTTTTCTAGTGGAATATAAAGGAATTTGCTCGCGTTTACTAGTGACAGTTTGAAAACGTGTTTCAGCTTTTTTTTTTATATGCTTCTCATTGACAGAAAAATCAAAATTTTGTACACCAATTGTACATAAGTTTTAAGTTTTAGTTTAAGTTTCAACACACATAGATATCCCAACAACCTTTTCTTTGACACTTTGCTACGGAAGATTTTCATGAATTGATACGATGCAATGGCTGGTCAAATATTCCAAAAAAATAGTTAAAAAGATTTACATATGTCTTAAAAAATAATATTGTATCATCGGGGTGGCCAAAACTGGAACATGCCGTATGGTTGGGAATTTTTTAAACAAGTTCCGTAAAAATTTTGGTTAGTATGCAAAGCATATACAATTCCATCCTCCTACAAACAAGGTTTTTCCGATTAAATGTTTTTTTTTTGATTTATTGAACATTTTTCGATAAATTAAAACATTGCAGCTAGGGTATTGATTAATAATCTTATTGGTATTTTCTTAAGCGATTGACAATTAAATTGTAAATAAAATTTGTACCGTTCTTGTTGAAACTTTTTGAGCTGCTTTCGCCCCGTACTCTTTATGCCCCAATACCTTTCTCAAACAAGACCGCTTGTTACAAAAAAAAAAACAACAAAAAAAACAAAAAAAAAAAAAAAAAAAAAAATAAAATAAATTTATTCACACACACACACACAAAAAAAAAAAAAAAAAAACAAAAAAAAAAAAAAAAAAAAAAAAAAAAAATCCCCCCCCCCCCCAAAAACAACAACATCAAACAAGAGAATAAAAAAACACTCCCCCGCAAAATAAGTTTATAACTATTTTTGCCCCCGCAACCCCGAGTGAAAAACCAACCCCCCATCATAATTGCCATGGTGCAGTAACTAATGTAACGTTTGTAGAATCGATCAACAGCTTTTCTAGCATGTAGTCAATTGAATGAGATCACTTTCGCTTTGGACATCCTTCAAACAAGATTATCATTTAAAGGTTGTCCACGATGAAATTGTCACACTATGAAATTGCTCTAACTTTTTAACCGTTGGGTAGAATTTAATGAAAATTTGAGTGGATTTAGTTCATAGTGCATTATTTACATCCTGCAAGTTTTAAAGTCCTGTGATCAAAACTCGCGGAAATGAAGTCGAAAGAACAGCTCGTGCGTGATAAAATCTTGCGCATTCATCACGAGAACAAGGATCTCTCGCATCGTTCCATCGCTAAAACGTTGGGAATCGCAAATTCCACGGTATCGCGAGTGATTAAGCGGTTCGAGGAACGGTTGACCACCGGTCGGAAGCCCAGAAGTGAAGGAAAAAGTATTCCGTACAACACCAAAAATCACAACCGCGTAGTTGGGGCCTTCAACCGAAATCCGAACGCCTCCGTTCGGGATGTGGCTAAGAAGCTGCACCTAAGCCGAAGTTTTGTCCAGAAGGCCAAAACTAAGGCTGGGCTTCGAACGTTGAAGGTACAAAACGCCCCTAATCGCGACGAGAAGCAGAACAAGTCCGCCAAAACCCGTGCCAGGAAGTTGTACCTCAACATGCTGACGAAAGTTGAATGCTGCATCATGGACGACGAAACATATGTGAAGGCCGACTTCAAACAGATCCCCGGCAACCTGTTTTTCACGGCCAAGGATAAGTTCAGCATACCGGAGCATGTCCGCACTCAGAAGATGTCCAAATTTGCGAAGAAATTCCTGGTTTGGCAAGCCATCTGCACGTGCGGGAAGCGGAGTGCACCTTTCGTGACCCAGGACACGATGAACGGACAGGTGTACATAAAAGAGTGCCTCCAGAAGCGGCTGCTTCCTCTCCTGAAGGCCCACAACGTCCCAACAATCTTTTGGCCGGATTTGGCCTCATGCCACTGCTCCAAGGACGTGCTGAAGTGGTATGCGGACAATAAGGTCAATTTCGTGCCGAAAATGTTCAACCCTCCCAACACTCCGAAGCTCCGCCCCATCGAGAAGTACTGGGCAGCACCTTCTTAAACGACCTAAGGTAGTGAAGACAGTCGAGGAACTGAAGAAAGTATGGGTTTACATGCAAAAAAACGGTTGATTCACAGGTTGTGCAGAATCTTATGGCCGGGGTTAAGGCCAAGGTGCGGGCCTTTTTCGTATGGACTGTAAATAAAATACGAATAAAATGGTAAAATGAAGTTTAATAGTTATTTCTCAATCCCTGAAAATTTGATGGCAATCGGATGAAAACTCGAATTTTGCGAATCAATTTTGTGTGTGGCAATTTCATCGTGGACACCCTTTATAAAAGAATAAATACTACCTTATTTTTATAACGTGAAACTCAACACTCTTGTTGAAAATTCATCTCTTAGTAAATATGATGTGCTTCTCATTGACAGAAAAATCCAAATCTTGTACATCATTTGTACAAAAGTTTTTTCAACTATTTCCAATACCTTCTCTCCCTTTTTTTTATATAGGAAGGGGGGGTTTTTTTTTTTTAAAAGAGATAAAAAAAAAATAACACACAGCAGAGAAAAAAAAAAAATTGCCCCCCAATTATTTGTGTAAGTGACCTGATTTCTCCATATTCAAATAAAATATTTGAGATGACAACTGCGCAAAACGTGAAATGTTTTGCAAATCGTTTATAATACATTTATAAAACAAACTGACGATATTGATTCTAAAAAAAGAGTTTTGTGTTTCTTGGGTTATTCATATACCAGGCGATTAATTTTCGAATGAAATTGACACGCTCAAGAGAAAGATAATTAATTCATATATCGAGCTGGATGAAAGCCTGTTGACGAGTGGATGAAATTTATTTTGTCTTTGCAACATTAACATATTTGCATACTGTTGTTGTAACACCAACTCAGCAGTTTATTATTGTTAGCTTGGAGCGCTCCACAGCCGACGGCTGATGTACTTCTTTAAACCTTCACTCGTTTGTAAACAGCTGTAGCTTTGATTGCAACCAAAAGCATGTGTACAAGGATGAAAGAATGATACAGAACGTAGAACGCTATTTTTCGTATCGTTATGACAATAATTCCTATGATTTAACATGTAGTTATTATTGGTAGTTCGAGGGTGAAATTAGGCTAATTGACTGATAATACTAAAAAAAAACTTTATATGAATCTAACTCGTTTGGAACTCGATCGAATGTTGGAGATTAGAGTGTGAAGTGTGTGTCTGCAGACCGAAAAAAAGTTTAGTGTGCATTTACTCTGCTGTGATTTCATGATGAAAACATTAAAGTTTGTTGAAAAATTTCAAAGATTTTCGCAATAAATGAAGGTTGCCAATTCAAACTCGAGGCTGTGTGTCATCGTTGGAAACGAAATTCCGGCAATCAATCTAGCAAATGTGTGGCAGAAGGAGTTTCATGTTCTGTCCAAGGGCATTAATCTGGGAAGTCGGCAGGGTGTTCATGGGAATTTAGTCCCAGATTTTGAGGATGACTTTCTTGAACTGGTTTAAGTTGCTGATTTTGTAAGCATTCAGCTTTGGGGAGCTAAGAGGCCACATATTATTGTCCAGGAATCCGTAAATAAAAATTTCACCTGCTGTCACTCAGATATTTATTTTACTTCCCTTACTGTGATATTATTTTTCACATTATATTTCTCTACTAGTTTCTAATAGAATTTTACCATGTTGTCAATGCGTATTATTCATTTCAGATTATTCAAATTATTTTACCAAAAATCTGCAATGTAAGGTTTCCGAGTATAGTCAATCGATTATAATCGATATCAGATCAGTTGTTCTAGCTCGCAGTTTATTGAACAGATGCAACTTTGAACGCAGATTGCATAGCATAGCATAGCATAGAACATGCACAAAGCGTGGGGGGAGCCACCGAGATAAGCTTATCCACTTTCATTCAACATTTCGCCAAAAATGTTAACTGCTTCTCTCTGTGCACCTGGCCACGTCCTTACAACTGTGTGTGTGTGTGTGTGCGCGCGCGCGCGTGCGTGTGTGTGTGTGTGCGCGCGCGCGTGTGTGTGTGTGTGTGTGTGTGTGTGTGTGTGTGTGTGTGTGTGTGTGTGTGTGTGTGTGTGTGTGTGTGTGTGTGTGTGTCCAATCTAACACCCATCGGCCAGCAATGGTATTATGGAAGAAATCTGTTTACAACAATCATTCAAGTGAGCATTGGAAGCAGCTTTAATCCGGGAGCTAGAAAAAAGATAGCTCTACTGCAGATCCAGCAACCCATTTCAGAATGTCTGGAGAGTCACGCTCATTCCGAGGTTACTTTCACATACAATAAGCCCCGCATGTAAACATTACCGATATCATTTGGATAAGGGCACTGCAACACACTTCCAGATTTGGAAATTTTAAATTTCCAAACCAGGCACGTATTTTGTTTTATTTGAAAATAAGATCATTATTATATAGTTAAAATCAGATAGATCTCACCCATGTCCGCCTCCTCAATCACAATATCTTGTTCATTCGTAAAAATAAAATATTTCGACGTTGATTCGTAATTAATTTCATGCACTCGCGATTAAAAATGCACAAAAATTAACGTTGCTAAACCGTCCGCTAGATATGCAACCTGCATAACATAACTCCCCGTCGTGAATGCACCTTAAATTGTGTGCAAGCTTTTCACCCGCCCATGCCCATGTTGTTTTCGTTTGCTGCTTCTGACCAGCAAATGGCTGTTCTCTACATTGCTCTAGTCTTCTTTTTTTAAATACACACTCTGCCAATAATGCAAATCCCCGCTATGCGGCGATTCTATATCGAGCTTCGAAACTGATAATAATCATCGATTCACTCGCGACAAAGCGGAAAAACACTCTAAACTAATAATTTATGCCCGAGTGTCACAATATCACCATTAATAACCAAAACTAGGCTGATGTAACTCTTCTTCCGGGTGCGGGAGAAGCACAAAAACAAAACAAATAATAATGAGGAAATACTACCGACACTCAGACATTTCGAGAGGGAATCGATTGTATTCACTACAGCTTACACAATGCACGCGGAGATTTTCTGATTTCACTGTTAGTTCAAGTTAAATTACGAATTATTGTTTGATTTTTTTCGTGAAAACGAGCAAAAACAAAACACGTCAGTTTCACCTGGCCATGTCCTTACAACTGTTTGAAAAATTGAGAGTTGTCTTGATATCTATTGCCGACAGTGCTGGAAACCCAAATAACCTTCATAGACGTTCAAGAGATAAAATATTGGCGAGTTTCAAAATTTTATTAGTGAAATGTATAACCATGTTCAATGTTGTAATTTTTTCATCTTTCAAATGACATTTGACGTTTTTTCTGAGCGCGATCGACTACTTTGATCAAACTTGCACCAGTTGTTCTCTATAGAAGTGTTAACAAACCACTGTCAAAGATTTTCGATTCCCAACACTAGAGGCGTGCTAACATCATGTTTTGAACTTCTCTCATTTATTTGGTTCAAATTAAAGTAAACACACTGTAGTCTTTTTTGATATCTTATTTTTCATATTCTTTTCAACTTTCACTTATGTAATAATAATAAAAAAAGAGTTCGACCTTAAGAAAAAAAATAACAATTCGTGTTGAAAAAAAACAGTGTCAAAAAAATTGCCCACTTCTTTTTGGCTCCCGGGAAGGTAAATTTAAGTAAAAGAAAACCATTTTAATAGTGTATGTGTCCTCCTTTGACCTTCAGGACCAGTTGCAGGCGCTTCGGCATGCTCTCCACCAGATTCCTTAGGTGCTGTGGATCAAGCTCTTCCCAGGTGCGCTTCAGGGCTTCAAAATATTTAGTTGAATTCATTGGTAACACCAGTTTTGTCAACCATAGCATCTAGAATCGCCCACAAATTCTCGATGGGGTTGAGGTCCGGGCTTTGTGGAGCGGTTTGACCGGTCCAGCGGTTTGATCCGGTTTGACAAGACCGAAAAAAAGACTTGGTCATCTTGGCAGCATGTTGTCCTGCTAAAATACGAACTTCTCTTCAAGAACCGTCTGGATCAGCGAAACCTTCAGATTTTCTCCCGTCGATTTTCACAAGGCTACCCACTCCACTCCACGAAAAACACCCCCAAACTATCATATTTCCTCCTCCATCTTCACCGTGCCTAGAATGTGGCACTCCTGAAGCTCCTCACCCGATCTGCACCACACACGAACCCGCCGCTTTCGAATAAAAAGCTCGAATTTCGATTCTTCCTACCAGAGAACCGTTTTTCAGAACTCTTCGGGCTTATTAGCATGTTCAATAGCAAACCTGAGCCGTTTGGCTTCCGGGCAACTTTGTTAATCAGCCCCTGTGCTACAAGACGGCGACGAACAGTTCGACCAGAAACTGATAGCTGAAGGGTTTCCTGGATCTCACGGACAGTTCCTTTAGGGTTGTTCTTGACCTCGCGCATGATCTTGGTGTTCGTTCTTGTATCCACTTTGCGCTTCCTGCCTCTGCCTGGGCGATCCACCAGTGATTCGAACGTTTTTTGTTTCAGTAAAATTTTCCCAACCGCTTCCTTGCTAATACTGTACTTCCTAGCGACAGCCCGATGCGATTCAGCGTTTTGCTCATCACGAACCACCAATTTTCGGATACACAAGGGAATTGCTTTCGAAATCACTACGTTCGCCATTTTTTTTCAACTGAATCAAACGCAATCACGTGTACAAGTGCACCAGATCAAGCCGTTTACTTCAAAATACGTCAAAATATCAAAACATAAACAATCGAGGGGTCTTTCGACGGACACTTATCGAAAACATATCGATTTTTGAAGTGGGCACTTTTTATTGTCACTGTTATTTTTTTCAACACAAATTGATTTTTTAGTTCTTTAGGTCGAACTCTTTTTTTTATTACTTTTCCATAAGTGAAACTTGAAAAGAATATGAAAAATAGGATATAAAAAAAGACTACAGTGTGTTTACTTCAATATGAACCAAATAAATTAGAGAAATTCAAAAAATGATGAGGTGGACACTTTATTTTGCCTATCAGTGTAATTGCATCTTTTTCAGAAAGCAGTAACATTTTGCTCATTGCGTTAATATTAATGTATTTTTGTTTGACACGGCTCCAGATTATACTGCATGAGTTTCATAGTTAAACTTTTAGCAGTTTCAAAAAGGCAATCGAAGGAGCAGGAAGTTAGTGAGAAAAACTCAACAACTCTCATCTATCACACCGATCGATCCAACAGGTGTTAGGAACCCGTCAGTCGACTTTTATTCATGTCATAAAACATTTCGGAGCACGTTTAACTGTCAATCGAAAATTGAGTGGAAGAAAAGGTGTTCCGTTCGAATGCTGCTGCTTTCAAACATAAACCAACTATTCCGTTAGGGATGTCGTTAAAAAAAAACTGCACCTGACCAAAAGCTTCATGCCAAGAATCAAGCAGGACTACGTTAATTCAAGGACCAAGCAGCACCAAACCACAATGAGTGACAGAATAGGACAACTAGAACGCGTATACTGTACACACAAATGTGGAAAAAGCACACTGTTGTGAAAGACAAGTTCAAAGTTCCAGAGTCGCTCAGGAAACAGCAAGGGTCCCCAAGAAATTCATGAATTGGCAATCGATTTGTTCATGCAAAAAAAAACGGAGTAACCTATCGTAACATCTGCAATCGTGAATGACCAAGTCTATTTGAATGAGTGTCTGAAAAAAACGACTGCTTCCGTTCCTGAAGTCACACAACGTTCCGAAGATTTTTTGGTGGCCGGATCTAGCCTCTACTCCAAGGACATTTCAGAGTGATACAATACGAATGTTGCCGGCGTCGGTGGTGTAGTGGTAAGCGTGACTGCTACTTGGCACCCCAGTAGGGCCTGGGTTCAATCCCAGTCGACGTCGGTGGTTTTTCTGAGGCGAAAAAATCTGGTCACGTCTTCCTTCGGAAGGGAAGTAAAGCCGTTGGTCCCGGTTCATATTCATGAGTCGTTAGGTAGGATCCAGGCGGTGGAGTCGTCTTCCTGGCGTCGGTGATTGTCACCATGTGAGGAAATAGGCCGACGTAAAATAAAGATTAAAAAAAAAAAAACAATACGAATGCAGTCAATCCCTAAAACACATTGGAGTTGAGGTCGATCGAAAGATATGGGACTATAATGAAGCACGAACTTCGTAATCATTCTAAGGATGTCTCTACGGTACATAAAATGTTGAAATCATGGTTGAAAGCAGAGAAAAGTCGATTCAAGCATTGTACAAACTTTCATGAGTAAAATTAAAAAGAAAGTTCGGGCATTTGAATTTGACAAACAAGTAGAGTGAAATTAATATACGTTAAAAATTGTTTTTTTATTCCCTGAAAGTTTCATGACTATCGTTTTTGGGACTAATTTTTGGCGCGTAGTTTTAAGTGATGCAATTATACCGTGGCCACCCTTTAAAACCGATACGACCTCATCCAAACCATAACAATGATCTGTTTTGGCAAACGAAATACATGATCGAGATCGGACATCAAATTCGAAATTTACCCACTTATTTATTCTCATGATTCAAACGATCATATTAATTCTCGAGACTAGGGTAATCGCACAAATATTCGCGGTACGTTGGCATACACAACTACATACATTAAAGCTTCTATTGTCTATCGCAACTATTGGTGCGTTTACCCTAGCACTAATTGGTATTGTTTGCCGGCTTTCATCACCACCAGCCGGAGTCTTTTTTCAGAACCTAGGCACCGGACAGCGATGTGTTGGCGAGACGGGTGGTCGCCGGTTGTGGTGACCGCAGACACTTTTGAATGGATTCTCCGCTTCCAAAAGCATCGCTTTGGAAAAACATTAGCGCGTTCCATTGTGCACTTTGCGAAACGCTATATAAATCTAATTGCACGCGCTGTTTCATAACGGACAATGTGAATGTCAGCTCTACCGTAGCCATCATCAAAAGCCGATTGAGGAAATGTGATCCACACCGGTAACGATTATTAGTTATTCTTAATCGGTTTTCGGAACATTACGCATGACAAGAACGAGCGTTAGAATGGCTTTCATGATCAACGGAAATGTGATATGAATGAGGAACCGACATGGCATGGAACTGTTTCCTTCGAGGTGTTATAAAATGGGATTTGTTTTAATTATTTCCTTGTGATATGTATGCGTTTTTTCTAATAGTTTTTATTAATAAATATGAGGCATGAAAATATGCACGAAGGTTGTTTCATTTTTCAACAAAATGACGCTGATCAGATTGTTTTGTTAATAGAGTGGTAACAAGCCAAGTGGCAAATAGAATTAGTCTAGTCGCTCTTTGTATGTCATTGTGGTTCGTATTAACAATCATTTTTGTTCGTGTTAAGCATCGTCATTTTGGAATGAGAGGTTTCAAATTGGTCAACTCATTGACATTTTCATAATTCAATACTTTTTTGTAGTTCTGACATCTTGACCGCGTCTCCCTTGGTTCAGTAAATAAAGGCGTAACTACAAAGCAACAACATTCTGGAGGTGAATGGGCTGTGTTCTATTCCTGATCTGGTCTAGATATTTTTCATAAAAGCGAATCTGCCGACTCTCTGGGTGCATGTCTAGTTCTCTAGTTATAAAATAACTTAGGTACCTTTTTGTAACTCAATTCACGATCAAGTTGCTGCCGTCTGGGAAGATAAGATTGTTTTTACCGTACAAACTGCAAAAATGAAACCTGGCATCGAATATTCTTAATTAATCAATATGGAAGGCCATTTAGAACACTAAGTTGAGACGCAGACAATACACTAACTGTGGAAAGCAATAAGCCTAAAACCGTAAGAAAGAATGAAAGGAGGTTCTGCAAACTTACATTTTCTGTAAAATTTCATCATCGTATATTAATATTTGTTTTTATTATTCTTAGTTTTGACGATATTTTATCCAGAAGGCATTTGCAAGCTTCCGAATCATCTTACAGTTCAATCGAGTTTGTCGCTTCACGTTCGATGAGGTCTACCTAGCAAACATCCTCATCTAATCTAGTAATCAAATTGAAGGCACTTTCCATTGCGGGTGAGTATCTGGAATCTTTAGCTGTGACAGTGTTGTGTGTCTTAGCTCCCATAGTTCAGTCAATCAAGGCGCATCTACAAAACAACACTAAGCTGAATGTGGCTGAGTTCGATTCACGGCCTGATCTATGATTTTTTTCGTAGAGAAAAAATTCTCGATTTCATGGGCAAAGAATATTGTACTTGCAACACTATTGCAAAAATGTTGCCTGACAGAGCTCTCAATTAGTAACAATGGAAGTGTATTTGAAACACCAAATTGAGAAGCAGGCAATCGTCAGATTGTGAAGAGCAACAAGCTTTAAACACCAACAAACTAATATTTAGAAAAGACCGCAAGCCACCCCCAAATTCATTTGAAATGTCAATATGAATGCACAAAGAAAACCCGAAGGATGAGCTTTATCTCAAGATTCATATGCCAACAATAAAGAAGAGTTATTTCCCACATCTAGTTTTCCTGCTTCATTCATTCGTTTGCGATGAATGGCAGAGGCAGGCACATAGTGATTTCCGAGCCATATTTTCTTTTGTTTATCCACTGCTCACGACTGTTATCCATTTCATTGTATACGACCGCAGGCATCCTTGAACTTGACTCTTTTTCTCATACCAGAGACCGGCTTCCCCGCTAATTGTTTCGAAGCCATCGAGGAGCACCGCGCCGTGCTCGATGCCATTGATCTTTTCGCTGCTATCGAAGCAAACGACGGCGATGACAAGACGGCCTTGGAGACATATGTTTTACTCGTACTCCAGTATGTTATGTTTTGTGATTTTGTTTCTCTATTCTCCAGCCGGTAGCCCGATGAATAGATATTAATTACAAAATCAAACACCTCTCCACTTCCCTCCGTTGCAAGTAGTGACGGGTGGTGGAGACTGTTTTACATGCTCTAATTCATTGTCAGTTATATAGGAAAAAGAAAAAGCATGAACCATGCCGTCCAGATTCAAGTTCAAGTTGACCCAGACAGGTGATAATGAGTATATAGAGGTATGCGGGGCACGTTAAGCGAATGCCCATGTTTAGGACATCGAATAACAAATAAACTACGAAGTGACTAATCTATTCCATTCATTATTCATACATAGTTTGAAAGAAACGTGTAGTTTTCTGCGTTATCTAATGCACATTGAATGCTAGATTTGGCATAAATTCATGGGATATTTGTGATATTTGAAGCGAGATCAGGTTTGTTGTATGAACTTCATTGTCTACGTTTGTTTTGGCTTGCAATTGAACGTGTGAAAATTCTACGCGTCTGTTCATTTTAACATTTTTTTTTTCTATGCAGCACTACATGCCTCATTGGTTTGGAGTCAAAATAATATACATAATTCGGTGACGAAAAAACTTCAAAATGGTGGATCGAGAATGATTGAGGCATTATGAGTGAATTAAAAAACTCAATAGATGTCTGAAGGGCGTACCCGAAATTATAGCAACACAGTTTATTTACTATAAAATGTCATTTATTTATCGAATATAATCCAAATTTGCAGGGCAGTTTTATACATCAATCTACATACATTAGATCAATTATTGAAAGTTGTTTGGAAAAACTCTCAACACTTTTGCTTTACGCCATCCATAAGAGCTTGTACAGTCGTACCCGGTACCATTTTCCACTTTTTACGCATGTCATTTGCATTCTTTACTTTCTCCTTGGTCTTTCTGAGTACCTGCTTCATCATGTCCCGATAAGTTCAGATTGGATATAGTTTCGGTGCACAGAAAAAAAAATCTGAACTTTCATTCTGATGTAAATATCAGAGCATGTAAAATTTTATTTCATTGCACACGAATTGCACTTGCATGAAATTGTTCTTTCAAAGATGAGTTTTTGCATACAATATTATCGGCAAGGTGTGAAATGTCTCAGAACTTTACACGATGTATAATGCCAATTTTTATGTTTTGTGACGCTCCATTTATGTGCATGATATTGAACAGAAATCCACACTACTTTTTCGAGCTGTGTGGATTCATGTCCCTGGGGACAAACAGTACCTAACAGTCTTCTACCATTCTAGCACGCTTTTAGAATATTGAATTGAGACTAAATCCAGCCAAAATAGTTGATTTTTACTGTGCTGCTCCAAAAATGGCAAAAGACGTTTTTGGAGAGTCTCTCTCGTAAATTGCACCATTGCCTGTTGTGACGGAAATTTCACTTTGCTTTCCACAGGTGTAGATAGCGTGCCAGCGTCGATGCGCATTTCGACATTTTCTTCTTCTTGAAACGAACATCCACTTCGAGTTTATCTTTTTCGGTGTAAAACTCTTATCCTGGTACTTGTTGAAGGTCAGCATTTGACGTGCGTTTCGTCATCCATCACACAGAAACTGTATCTGATCAACATTTCCGTGTAAAGCTTCCTAGCACGAGTCTTGGCAACAGTTTTCTGCCATTTATCGTGGTTTGGAAAGTTTTGAACCTTGCATGCATGCAATCCAGCTCTTGCCTGGACATTCTGGACGAAAATTTTGCGAAATGCCGACTTTTTTGGCAACATCTCGTGTTGAAATGTTGGGATTTCGGGTGGAATTACCCTCAATCTTTCCCTCCGTCTTTCTACATGCTGTTCCTGGTTTCCTACCTGCTCCGTGCTTGTCGTTCCAAAGTCAACTGGTCGTTGAACCTATTTAAAGGGACAGCTCCGGATTATTCATTTGAGCGCACAACTTTTTTTAACGCGTCTCCACTTGACTGACTTCCATCTTGACCGGAACAACCACACAACGCACATGATGTGAACAATAAGCTTCAAAGACGAACTGTGGAAAATATGGTTAATTTCTGTCCAGTTAGAGCCAGTTGTAAGTGTTATAACAATATCGTGTTCGCCCTTAAGATTGCATACAAATACATATACAAAGACATCAACACATTTTACACACATTAACATTCATCCACATCCACACACACACATGACAAGAAGTTAGTTATGAGGTAACAAAAAACGTTAAAATAATACAACTACAACTACGATGAAGTAAAGGCTGACTAAAAGTAAATTGGTGCGCACCAAAAGACCTGTACTTCATGATTCAATATGTTTGAAAAGTCCATTAATGGTTGCTTTACAGTATTTTTATTAAAACTTCAATGTTACAGCATTAGATGGTTACATTACTCCAGTTCAAACGAAATCTCGACCCTTCCTCTTGATGGAGACCATCAGCGCCCGCACAGTGGAAACGGACACGGAATCAGCGCATTTCTTCCATTTTGCCCACATTTGCTGGAGTTCTTGACTGCCCCACCGCTTCGTCGAGGTCGCTGCTTTGAAATTTGTCCACTATTTTTCGATTGGTCGAAATTCCGAGAAATTCGGAGGATTCATTAGCTTGGGGTCAAAATCGATCTTGTTGGCAGCATACCACTCCAGAACCACGTTGTAGTAGTGGCGGCTGAGCCCAAATCGGGCCCGAAGATGACTTTGCCCCTATGCTTGCGGATGAACGGCAATACACGCTTTTTTGGAATTCACTCTTCAGTTGTCAAAATGCCGTCCAAGCAAGAAGAGCAGCGTATCAAAATTTTGCTCGCGCATCGCGAAAAATCCGAGCTACTCGCACGCAAAGTTGGCAAAATCGCTAAAAGTTGCCAAATCAACCGTTACAAATGTAATTAAAGTGTTTGGGGAACGTTTGTCGACAGCCAGGAAGTCTGGATCAGGGGAAATCGAAAACCGGAAGCCGCTGAGACGACAAAGAGAGTTGCCGGTAGTTTCAAGCGAAACCTAACCTATCTCTCCGAGATGCCGCAAATAAGCTGGGTGTATCGTCTACAACCGTGCATCGAGCCAAAAAACGAGCCGGACTATCGACTTACAAGAAGGTAGTGACTCCAAATCGCGATGATAAACAAAATACGACGGCCAAAGCGCGATCCCGGAGGCTGTACACGACGATGCTGACGAAGTTTGACTGCGTGGTAATGGACGACGAAACCTACGTCAAAGCCGACTACAAGCAGCTTCCCTAAATTTAGGTTTTTATGCTTTGGTTTTCTATTTCTAGTAGACCTGCGTATCGCTTGACTTGCAATTATTTTTTTCTTGGATGTTATTACCTTGCGCACTTTCTTTACTTTTGATTCTGTTTTGACTTCAATATCCTTTGGATTCTGCTCTGACGTTGACGCAGGTTCTACACTGTTTTTTAATACGAATGGCTGTTGTGGAATCCGTTTTAATTGATTTCTGTGGGCTTTCCGAATATCTCCATTAATATTTACTAAATATGTCATGTTTGATGCTTTTTTAACAATAGTACCTTGCATATTGAATGCTCTGCCGTTTGATTTGTAAGTGTAGATAACTTTACTGTTTATTTTAAGACCGTTATTTAAATTTTCAGAACTGTTTTCGTCACTAAATGTTTTTTTTGTTTCTCTTAAATTTGAAAATTCTGTGATCGGATGAAAGGTGAAAATACGTTCATATGGTATAATTTTGTCCTCTGTAGTTGGAGATTGACGATGATGGTGTAGAAATTTATTGATTTCATTGTCGATCTGAAATGACGGAGAAGAATCGTTCTCATTGATTAGTTTCCCCAACACAGCTTTTGTGGTTTGTACTGCCCTTTCTGCTAACCCATTGCTAGCTGGGTGATAAGGCGGAGACAAAATATGTTCCATATTGCGTGATTCGCAATACTTTTTAAACTGGAAACTGTTGAATGGAGGCCCATTGTCACTAACAATGGCGGAAGCAAACCCAAAAACGACGAAAATGTTGTCAAGTTCTTGTGAAACGCTATCTGCATTTGTTTTGGTCATTCTTCGAACTTCAATCCATCGAGAATAAGCGTCTACCAATATTAAAAATGTTCGGTTATATTTATGGAAAAAATCAATATGTACCCTCTCAAAAGGCTTCGTGGTTGCTGGCCAGTTTCCGTAAACTCTTGGAGTCCTATCCACTCCTAAAATTTGACATTTTTTACATGAGCTCGCATAATTCTCTATATCTGTCCCAATACCATCCTAGTACAGGTATCTTCGCGCTATTTGTTTCATTTTCTGTATGCCACGATGGTTCGCATGTAGTAAATGCAAAGATGGCAGTTTTAATGTATTGGGAACTACTATTCGCTCACCGAAGATAAGGCATCCTGATTCTACGTTTAGTTCCTTTCTTTTAGAGTAAAAATTTCTCAAAGTTCTCTCTTTAACATGGCTCGGCCAACCCTTCTGAACATACTCTAATATTTTAAATAATGTTGGAGATTCTTCCCCTATAGTTTTTGCATTGAGATTAACTTGTTGGTCTTCAATCAAGTAATTAAGTTCATTGAAAGAGCTACGTTGGCTTTCTTCGAAATCAGCAGCACTCATGTTTTGTTCTAAGGGTAGTCTTGACAAACAATCAGCTACTTGGTTATCCTTTCCAGCCATATGTGTGATAGTGTAATCAAATATAGAAAGTCGTAGAAAATATCGTTGTAGCCCATTAGCAATTACTGAAGGACCCCCCCCTTTGTTGTTAAATATACCTAATAATGGTTTGTGATCAGTTATGATGGACACTTTTTGACCTAGCACATATTTGTAAAATTTTTCCATGGCGAATACTATAGCTAGCGCCTCTCTATGCAAAATGGGATATTTTTTTTCGGCTTTTGACAATCGACGTGAGACAAAAAATACTGGTTTTTCTATGTTGTTAACTGTGTGGCTAAGAACGCCCGAGATTCCATCGTCACTTGCATCACAAGTCACGGTGATGGCTCTAGATGGATCAAAATGTGTAAGAACTTGAGCGCTACATATTGCTTTTTTGCTTTTTTCGAAGGCTTCGTTGCAAGAGTAATCCCAATTCCATTTACTGTCCTTGGTTAAAAGATTATAAAGAGAGGAAAGGACTAAGCTCATTTTCGGAACGAATTTAGTATAGAACGTTATCATTCCGAGAAATGCTTTCAGTTGGGTTTTTGATTTTGGCTCTGGCACGGCCTTAATCGCCATCACTTTCTCCGGATTTGGCGATACACCCGCCTCCGAGAGAATGGGACCCAAATATTTCACTTGGGGAACAAACCACTCACATTTCTCGGCATTTATGTTAACATTATGTTGCGCTAACCTTTCCAACACCTTTTTGATGATATCTAGTAACTCATCATCGGACTCGGCCCAAATGAGGATATCATCTATGTATGTTTGAACATTTGAAATACCTTGTAAGATTTGATCCATAACCGATTGAAATATGGTAGCCGCTGGTTTAACACCAAATGGTAACCTACGATAAGCATATAAACCTTTGTGGGTATTGATCACCAAGAGCTTTTTTTGTGTCTTCAGATACGACGAGTTGTTGATAGGCTCCTCTCAGATCAATGAGAGCGAACTTTTTTGCTCTGCATTTATTTGAAATGAGTTCTTCGATTACTGGTAGAGGGTAATGGTGAGTAATTATGTATGGGTTGACGGTTTTAGACCCATCCATGCAAATACGAATATCTTTCTTATTTGGTTTCACTACCACAACTATGGGAGACGCCCATTCTGCGTATTCTAACTTTTCAAGTATACCCTTAGCTTCTAAATCATCTAAATGTATTCCTACAGTTTCTCGGTGCTTGAAGGCAACCGTGTAAGGTTTATGTACTATTGGTTTCGCTTGACCATTTATATGGATGTCGACTACAACACCTTTGATCGGCTCGGTTAGATCATCATCAAATGCAGATGAGTATTCTGTTTTAAGAGTTTTGATTGTATTTTTTGATCCATTGCTCTCTCTTGATCTCGCAAAGCGAATTGAGCAAAAACGTATCCCGCCAGTGTGGCCAAATTAAGTTTAACCAATCACGGCCTAATAGAGATACGAAATTTCTTGGAGATTTAATTATTAATAGAGATAAAGTTAATATTTTCTTGTTTAATTTTACACGTACTTTTATTCTAATACCCAAAACGTTCACTGCCTCACCAGACACAACGAATAATTTTCGGGGATCTGGAAGTAGTGCACATTTACTAAACTTTTCCTTGTATGTATTCCATGAGCAAATGGTGGTACACGCACCCGTATCGCACTCCATCCACAAAGTTTGTCCATTTATAATTAATTCCACAAAAGCTGGTGCTGAGGTGTCTGACTTACCAAGCATTACATTATTTATCCAATTGGGTTCATCCTCAGCTTCGGGTTCGTCTACCGACTGATCCTCATCAAAGTCAGTATCGTCTTCCATGCTCATTTTTAAATCTTCCATAGCTGCTGACAACTGGTTGATCCGCTCTTCATACGCTCTCTTCTTACTCACATTTCCCTTGGGCTGCTGTTGTCCGTAACGAGGTTTTTTGGTTTTGGGCAACGTACAGTTGTATGAGAGGTGCCCTTTGTTGTAACAATTATAACACACCGTATCACCGCTAATTTTCATGTTGCCTCTATGACTGGAAATGTCCTTTTGATTTGGACCTGCACAAGCACTTTCATAAAATTTTCCTGGCTTTACAAAACTTTTCTTTCGCGTGGAACTGTTATGCCCAACATAGTTTAATGCACTGTTACTTTGTTTCGCCATTTTCCGCGCCTCAAGAGCTGCGATCTTTATCGTCTTGGCTTTTTCTAGCAATTGAGCTAGATTTAACTTGTGGTCTGCATCCCGAAGCATTGACTCCCTTATTTTATCACCACGGATACCTGCTACGAAAACTGACTGAACTAGAGTGGCTTCCGTTTCAACACTCACGTTACAATGTTCCACAATATTTTGCAGATCTATTGCAAAATCATCTAATGTTTCTCCTTCTTCTTGTTTCCTCGTTATCAACCGATACCGTTCAGCAAACACATTTTTGTTCTCTTCATGTAGCACCTTGAACTTTTCGATAATTTGGGCATACGTTTTATCCACAATCTTGTTCGGTTTAAAACTACTGATAATCCGATTTGCGGTCTCTTGACCAACACTAGTAATGAACTCCAACGCCTTTTCGTCATTTGGAGTTTTATTCAATGCAAAATAAATTTCCACCGTTTGGAGGTACGAATTTACATTAAAACCGGGCACATACACGGGGAATCTTCCTTTTTGTTCTTCTGTCCACTCCAAATGGAACAATCTTATTTCCATCTTCTGCTGACGTTGCCATAATGGTTTACGTTTTTAGATATCGAAACACAAAGAATATTTTTTTCCTGATCTACTACGGTGTGGATCGACCTCAAATTTACACGTCGATGAATAGAAAAACCTAATATCGCTCTATAATTTCTCAACACAACTCCTGCTGTTTTTTTAATACTCGTCGCCAGTATGCTACGACCGAGGATAGCTATCACGAGTCGTTCGGACAGATTACCGTAAAATAAACACGTCTTGTCGATACAAACTAGAAGTTCACACTGATCTTTATTAAGTACTCAAAGTTCCTTTATATGAGATGAGAGTAACCTCTCACCATGCCTCTTTTTTTTTTTTTTTTTTTTTTTTTTTTTTTTTTTTTTTTTTTTTTTTTTTTTTTTTTTTTTTTTTTTTCCTCTCATAAATATACAACATAAAGATAGCTACTTCCGTATTAAAAAAAAGTTAGTTTGCTTTTTTTTTTTTATCATATATTTTTAAAAAAAAGAATCCTCCTGGGTTCCTGAACTATTTTTGCTTGTTGGTATGTGCTATGTAGTTTCCTCAACCCTGCGCGTGGTCTCCTTGTGACACAAAACAAAACGCGATCGCGGTCAGGAAATCCTCTGTTCCCCTTCCGGCCCAACTCAAATTAAGTGTTTGCCCTCTGTGATTGGATGCTCATGCTGTCTTACTAGGCTTGATCAAGTAGCCATCCTTTTTCAAGTACTTCCAATTGCAACACAAGGTCCTTTACCATGCTGCAAAGAAAGTGCCATTTCTACGTCAATGTTATATTTTGATTTAAATTGACACCAAACCGGCAAAACAACAAAAAATTTAACTTATATTGCGATTGGTTCGAGTACTACTTTACCCATGCCCTTTCGCTCAATTTTCAATACTTCTATTCCATTTCCAACCTACCGTACACTAACGGAACTTTCAACACTTTCTCTTCTAATATCTTTCATTCTATGCAGACATGACTGTCTACTCTTGGTGCTTCATGGCATTGAGGCGAAACATCTCCTTTACCATCATAATCGTTACTCCACGTTTGGAGAATACAAATATAACAATTAGAGTATATTTGTTTATTGTTATTATTCATCAACAGGCTGGGTGTAGCCCCAATGATGTTAATCATTTAAAAATACATTGTCAAAATTTACAGTTACACATTTAAGCATGGTCATAACATAAAAACATTTAAAAATAAATAGTAAGTCTTGATCTCATAGTCCGTTATTCCTGCCGGCAAAAATAGAAGAAAACCTTCGACGAAGCGCATCTCGTGGGATATGAAAATCGAAGACAGATGCCACTCTGTTGAACACTCTCTGTAGTCCGGAAATCGCACCGTGTACTCCATAATTTGTTCGATGCAGAGGCAGCATTAACATGAGATTGTTGCGAAGCGGTCGAGGTTGAACAAACAGGTTGATTTGCCTCAGGAGAGCCTCGCAATCTGTCTTACCCTGCAGGATATCGGCGACGATCAAGGCTCTGCTTGTGTCTCTTCTAGTCCGGAGCAGCTCTAGGTTGATCAGTTGACAACGGTGTTCGTAGCTGGGTAGCCGAAATGGATCATTCCAAGGTAGTCTACGAAGCGCAAAACGGAGAAAGCGACGTTGAACTGATTCGATTCTCTCAGCACCGTTGTTGTAGTTTGGGTTCCAAACCGCAGAACAATACTCGAGTATCGATCGTACCAGGGAACAATAGAGTGATTTCAGACAGTAGATGTCGGAGAAGTTCTTAGCTATCCTGAATATGAACCCTAAGGTTCTAGACGCTTTATCAACAATATATGTGATGTGTTGCCTGAATGATAGCTGCGAATCTAAGATCACACCCAGGTCTTTTACCTGATTGACGCGTTCGATTGACGAACCAAGCAGGTCGTAGTTGAACATAATCGGTTGCTTTTTTCGTGAAAACGTGATAGCGGAGCACTTGGAAGGGTTCACTACCATTCGGTTCAAATTGCACCAACTGGCGAACGCATTCAGCTGACGTTGAAGAAAGTGGCAGTCATCAATCGAGCAGATTCGTAAATAGATTTTGAGGTCATCTGCATACGATAAGCGAGGACCTTCGATAACCAGATGCACGTCATTGAAGTAGAGTATGAAAATCAACGGTCCCAGGTGGCTTCCTTGAGGTATACCTGATGTGGCGGAGAAGCTAGCTGATCTGCAATCTCCTATGGCAACCATTAGTTGGCGACCCGTGATATACGAGCGGAACCAACTCAGAAGATTACCGCTTACACCAAGCCTGTCGAGTTTAGCAACCGCAATGGCATGATTCAACTTGTCGAATGCCGCAGATAGGTCGGTGTATATAACGTCCGTCTGAACCCGATCAGTCATGCTTTCGATAATATACGAAGTGAGGCACAGCAGATTAGTGGTTGTAGAGCGACCAGAAGTAAACCCATGTTGATCAGCACTCAAATACTGCTTGCAATGAGAGAGCAACGGTTCCATAATAACTAGCTCGAAAAGCTTCGATACAGCACTTAACGATGTAATACCTCGATAGTTATCCACGGCTCGTTTGCTTCCCTTTTTATGGACAGGAAACATATGCGCAAACTTCCAGCAGGATGGAAATATGCCGCTGGAGAGGGACATGCAGAATAGACGATGAAGTGGAATTAATAAGCAAGTGATATACGTCTTCAAAAACGCGGATGGAACACCATCAGGTCCAGGGTTGAAGGACGGCTTGAGTGAAGTCGTGGCCTTGGATATCATCTCCACGTTGACATCAATTGCACCGAGCGTTTGACCGATTACAGGAACATTCATAGCTGCCAGGATAACATCGTTGTCACTCAATAGCTCATCTGTGAATACACTGGAAAACTTGTCGGAAAACAGGCGGCATATATCTTGAGGAGTGGCAGCAACTTCTCCATTGAATTCCATAGACGATGGGAGGCCAGACTCCCTACGTTGCTCGTTCACGTAGTTCCAGAAGGACTTCGGGTGCAGTTTGAGTTTGCGCTGAATGCCGCGTTGAAAATGTAAAAAGCAATGGCGACTGACTCGTTGGTACATGTGATTTAGCCGCACATAGTGAAGTTTCAGAGGGAGCGTGCGATACTTCGTAAATCTTTTCAAAGCTGCTCTTTTGATTGACTTCAACCGTCGTAGTTCGCTCGTTTGCCAGGGAGCGCGAGAAACATTGCGATGAGTTCTTTTCGGGATGTGTCTGTCAATGACATATGCCAAGACATGTGAAAAAGTTTGCGCTGCAGCCTCAACGTCTTCAGGATCAAGAATGTTCTCCCAATCCATGTTAGATAACACATTTATAATGCTACGGTGGTCAGCTTTACGAAAGTCGTAAAAAACCGCAGCAGGAAAGTCGTCAAAATCGCGAACTAGTTGGTCTTCAACAGTGACCATCAGAGGAGGGTGGGGCGGAACTGGTTTTAATAAATAAAGAGCCAGGGGGGAAAAAAAAAGATGGGTTGTGTGTAAAAAAACTCTCCTCAGTGTTTTTAAAAAAAAAAAAAAAAATATATTTTTTGTGTTGTTTGTTTGTTTTATTTTGTGTGTGCGAAAAAATAAAATTTGGTTGGAAAAAAAAGGAAAAGATTTTTCGTCCCCTCCCATTGAAAAAAGAAAAGATTTACTTTCGATGTCGGGGGTGAAGTTTGCCTTTCGTTTATTTAAATCACCCTAAAAATGCAGTTTTTTTTTTGGGTTCCAAATTTGAAAAGAAAATTTCGAAATTTTGAAAAAACAATTCGAAAGATTTTTTATTGGCATGTTCGTGTGGGAAATACACAGATGCAAAAATGTGTGTTTCATCAACAATGAGTGCTTTAACCCAGAAATGCTCAAATTCTTTGTGCTTGATAGTTTTTAGTTCTTGAGAAGTAAGGTCTGCATTGATTGCAATGAGAACTCTACCTCCAGACTTTTTATTGCTGTGTTGCAAATTACGATCAAGCCGGAATACATTCAAAAACAATCCAAAAATTTCGCTACGCTTTTGACACTTTCATCCCAGCTAGTTTCGGTTGTCAGAATAACGTTGAAAGAGGAAGCTAGAAGTGTTTGTTGAATTTCTTTCATTTTGGCTGGGCTTTTCATGCGATTGACATTTTGGCAATACACCAAAATTTTAGTCGCATTTGGTTGAGAAGGCGAAGACATTTTTGGAGGATTAGTCATACTTACAATACTATTAAATGATACGTCTTCCAAAGGGCGCGTTAGTGTTTCCGAAAATTTTGAGGGTTATAAAATTTCAGGGCAGCCTCGCTGCTATGCTGCAGTTGTTCTGTACGTTCACTAGACAGGAACACTCGATGTGACTGAAGGTCTGCCAAGGCGTCATTGCGTGGGATTCCTAGTTCTGCATGGACGTCCAGAAAAAGTTCACGCTAGAATTTTATGTCTGTTGGTAGTCCTGCGGCTGCTAGCATTAATGTTGCACTAAGTTTTGTGATTCCGCAAAAGCATACGGAAGGTGCATGGTCATGCAGGAATGAAAGGTAGGTCAATAATTGTAGGGTCTCGTAGTGGTGCCTTCAGAAAGCGTTGGTCGCCTGATGCTGATTGTTCCGCCAGTCTTTCTATAGGCGGCCGCATTGGGTCCAAAAGTGGTGGATGTTCAATTCCGGCTGATGATGGTTGTTCGGTGAGCATAGGTGGATGCATTGAAATAGCTGATTGCTGCGTTATGCTTACGCCGGGCGGTGGACGCATAGTGTTAAATGACCGGCCAGATGTAGAATTCGATTTCCGATGTGTTGATGTGTCGGTATTTTCGATTGTGCCTGCTTCAGTATGTCGTTGTGTCTGATTTCCTGCTCGGTATGGGTTGATTGTTTCACCTTTTTTGAAGTTGATGAATTCTGATACCGAGAGGGCTGCAATTGGGTTGTGTTGGTGGGCAGGCAAACTGCACTTTTGCAGTAGCCAATAGTTCTTTGTCAGATTTTTCCTTGGAAGTTGTTATTGGGTTTGTTGTCATAGTTTGGACGTCTGGTGGGGGTGAAATGTTGTTTTTTACGTTTTCTGATGCGGTTGGCTTTCTCAGCAGCTTTTTTCTGTAGCCTAAATAATATTGTTTCTTCATTACCATTACCATTCATTTAAAATATTATTTCAAAATAGTTTTTATCACCTTCTCTAAACGCTGGGATAGGCTTATGAGGTTTTTTCAAGATTGTAGAGGGTTTTCAGAAAAGTTTGAAACTCAGATCTTATTTCGACACATTACATTCAAATTTTTTGTTCCTCAGAACAGAGAAGCGTTTCTTAATTTGTTTTTTTTTAAATCCCGCCATATGACTTTCATAGCGGGATCACGTGTTCTTTGATATTGCCGCCTACGTACATTTTTTCAGAGGGTTGAAGTCATCTATTATAACTGAATCGAATTTAACCTCGCATTTTGGCACTGAACCAGCTGTTGCTCTATCTTTTGAAAAATTCAGAGATTCAAGAGCATAATTAATATCATTTTTTGTTTGCAATGGAACATAAGGATCAAAGTTGTATTCCATAATTGTTCGATATTGATCATAATTAGCTCTATGGTAGCTGAAAGTGGCATTTATGGGATCAGAAATTATTTGAATCATTATTTTATTCGTCTTGAGAAGCAATTCAAAAATCTGTTAGCACATCTTTGAAAAAAAAATTAAAACCTTAGGGTAACGTAACGTCATCTCAAATATCCAACTACCCACATTTTGATGCTTCGTAATCAGTGTAAGTGTTTTTTTCCTCCATCTTCAGAGTGTGAATGATAAATTTATAGAAGTTTCTAACCCGAAAAAGGTAAACTATTATCAGCTAGCTAAATACTACAATTAACTTAAGGAGAGGACGATTCCTTCCCTCCAAATCATTCATGAGAAGTCTTCATTGAGTTGCCCTTTCTTATGACTTGAATTTCAACCGAAAATTAATTCCAACTATTATGCAAACCACCTTCTTTTAATTTACTTTACTACAGAGCCATTCAGCTGTGAACTGACTTGTCTCTTACTCTTCAGTACTATCATTATTACTTCTATGTGGGCTCCACTTTAATTGATTATTCTCTTTTGAAACATGAAACATAGCCCATTGACCAAAGGGTCGAAAGCAGTATGAGTTCCGTCTGTCCACGTCGAACATGTGAGCATAAGACAGAAAACTAATTTCAGCAACACATTCTGATGAACTCGTTTGGCCTAATACTGCGTGTTGTTGTTCGTACCACTTCTATTCACAATTATCCACGATTTACTTTGGAGTAATCGCTGCCTGGTGGAGCGCTAACGGTTTCCCTTCTCAAGCCAAAAGTGTGACAAAGCGTTGCGAGGAGATTCCGAAGAAATGTTGATTTTGTTATGATCACTTGGGGCAGACAAACATTTACAAGCAAAACAACAGCTCACCCAGATTAGCGACTGCTCAATGGTCGACACGAGCGGTCATTCACCTTGTTGTTTTGGGTTACAACTCATTTTCCGCTTTCAGTTGTTGTCTCATTCCGGGAAGTGGAACTGCTGCCAGATGAATCATGCCGTTTGACGACGTAATGGAGGAAACGACGTAAAATTAATTTCTTCTGCTCGGGTGCATTTTTTCGGGGGTTCCACCGTTTTGTCGTTGCGGCGTTCCCAGAAACCAGGGCCACCAAAAATTGTAGATCAGTGTGTTGAAGTACCCGATGCAGGTTGATTCATTCACTGAACGAACAAAATTTCTTCGCAATTCTTACAGAATGGGGAAATCCCTTTCACGATGGCAATGCGTCAAGGCGTCATGTGAGTTTTTTGGGTTTATTTGATGTAGAGATAACTGTTCAGTTTTTGAACTTTGAATATGCGATTATATGTTCTATTGGCCAATTCAAAGTGGACGTATTAGATTGCATGTTCGAACAGATATTACTTCATTAACTGTGTGCTGAGTTCAAAATGCTTGAACATCTATGTAAGATTTCTAACCCGGTTTTAGCCTTTTAAACACAACTAGCACTTTGCTTCGTTTTCTCAAACAGATGTTAAGAAAAAAATATATTTTTTCTGTTACAGATGGATATCAACTTGATTTACCTTAAATAGGTATGTTGAAATTATTTATGGAGTAACAAATTGTTGATATTTTGTTAAAAATTGAACACCCCTTCATTTTTGGCCCACTGCCACCAAAATATGCAAAATCAAAACATTGACCCATCAAAATGGGATTCAGCAAGAGCACATTCTATGTTTTTGAAACAAAGACGGAAAACGTTCATCAATTTCATATTTTAAGATATCAAATTGTAGTTTTCGAGCTTGAATATTGTTCTAAATGTTATGGTCACGTGTTGTATACCCACAATGTATTTTTTTAATATTCTGATTGTTGATTTGTTCAATAATTTAAAGTTCACAGCATTGATGTTGAAGTGACACAATCGTCACATTTTTGGCTTCTTTAGCTTCCATCATAAGATTAAACAAATCATCTCTAAGTTGTTGTCTCTGAATGAATCATTTCCACAACAGCATTTACGAATTAACGAATGCGAATAACGAATAAACTAATCAATAGCATCAATTATACCAATCAACAATTTCTACAATCTCCATCTTAGAGCATCAGCTCATTATAGATAACAACAAACAAACGTAAACCGCACGATTTTCCCAACCCAAGCATCACCAGTTTTAATTGTTCGTTGTGGCATAGAAAACAAACCGAAAATCAATTTCCCCTCTGACAAGCATAAATTCTGACGAAACCACACGTCACACCTTCCCTCGATAAAGATGACGGCTGCCTGTCCGCCCAACCTGACCGCGAAAATATGTGACAAAACGGAACCAACCGTAGTCCAAAAGCACACGATCATACGAACGAACGAACGAACGATCGAAGTGAAATAAGAAATAAAAAATAAAACCAGGTAAATCAGCCGCAAGTTCAACGAACTCCACTTCGGGCAGGAGTCCCCCGGCATTTCTTTCACATCCAATGTTGTCTACCTCTACCTAGGCTACCATCCATCGGCACCGGGAAGAGAGCGCAGGCGATCGCTCGACGACGAAGTGACGGAGTGGAGCTCGCTAAATTGTATAAATGTACCGTTTAATCATTGCTATAGCAATCGCCCGGCTCCCCATACCGATGATGATGGCGCGCGATGATGATGGTTGGTTGGTTGGTTGGTTGGATGGGACTCTACCCGATAGGCTTTGCCTTAGCCGCGATTGTCTTTCGCGGTGGATTGGAGCTTCGTTCATTTGCTTGCTGGCTCGGTGAATGGATTTTCACTGCTTTACAGTTATCAATTGCCGTCGTACACTTCAACTTTTCAGCTCTTCAAAGGCGTGTTTTTGACGTTCTATTTTGACTCATGGGGAATTTCTTCCTCTCTCGGCAGGGTGCAACGGGCTAACTATTTCCATTAATTAGACCTGCTAAGGGAAGGGAAAAGTTATTGTTTTAATTTAATTTGTTTGGACGGGGTTCTGATGATTGTTCTCAGCAAAAGTTGAATGACACATTCTGTGGGCTGGCTGACCTGGCTGAAATGCTCGGTTGCGTTGCATGCTTAAAAATCGAGTTCGTCGCTTGTAATTGGTATTCTTCATTGAAGTCTTTTTCTATAATCGGAACATGTGTTTACTCAGTCGGTAAATGCACAGCTACAAAGCAACAGCAGAAGGTGGCTGGGTTCAATTCCCGGTCTGGTTAAGGAAAATATCTTGACTCCCTGAGCATTGAGTACACAACTAGAAAATGTAATTTAAAATTACGTAATTTTAGATGCCCTTAAATGGAGCGGCTAGAAAGACTTAAATTTACGTCCTCTTAAAAATATACATGAAAAAACCTGCACAATTGTTTTGACATGCCACGCCGTTAATTTAAAACCGTTTGTTATTTTTAAATAGATTCCCGATATTTTTATAAAGAAATCGAGAAATTTATATATCTAATGAAAATTACTGAAATGAGAATTGCTATTGTAATGAATAATTTATGCGTATTTTAAAGAGACCTGTTTAAAAATAATATTAGTTAACCTGAGATTTCTTTTACACAGTTTGTTAGAAACATATCGTTTTCTGTGTTCTCTATAGCACATATATGAAATGCTAGATTTGGTTAAACCGATTCAAAATGGATGGGTTACATTTTAAGTTTTATGAATTCCTACAAGGGTGTTATTAAACGACATCCATAAAACTCTGATCAAGGCGTATTTGTCTTGATTCCTTCCCCCAAAACCTCATAAAGACTCAAATTTGGCTGGTTTGCCCACCCTGACAGAGGTTCTGAAGGGTTTATTTTAGAGGCAGTTCTAGATTGGAATAAAATAAAAAGATTTTATAATAATCGAGTTAAAAACCGTTTGAAAACCAAATGTAAGCTACAATAAAAGCAATTTTACATTTATGAAAACCTGTTTCGTGCCACTTCCTCTAGACGCTTGCCAAAGCCACTCAAAACAGTTTTATTCATATTATAATCGTATTCATAAATTTTCTTTAGACAAAAAACACTTCTGATTGGAGAAAACATTTACCCATCAGTATTTTCAACGTGAAATATTTATCTCAATTATAGTGATTAATCATAATTTATCACTATTCTTAAATTTCAAGTGCCACATTGAATTCATTGTGTAAAGTGCTTAAAACGAGCTGAAAAATTAAGTGCGCCTTCGAAATACGTAGTAATTTATAATTATTTTTTTATTTAAAAAAAGTTTGATTCTTCGTTGAAGTTAAGCTTTTTGCTCAATCACTCTTATTTAACCTTTTTTTATTCCACATAAACTGCTGTTTAACAATAAACCGTGTCAACTGAAATATATCTTGATATATAGAAATTATAAACCTGCCATGAAGATTGGAATAAAAGCAATCTATAAAGCATCTATAAATAAATCATGTTTTGAAATGGCATTTATGAAAATAATTTTGAAGCTTAACTGTTTTTTTTTTGCAAAACTATTTTGCTACATGTAAGATCGTTTAGCTGTCAAACAGCTTATATGGTAACCAAGCTGCTGCCAGAAAAGAGTTTTGAAAGTTCAAGCTAAATCAAAACTTAGTCCATAGGAAGACAATTGAACGATGCGAAATATGCCTCACGATTATTGCATCTGGATCGTCATCTGGACTTGTAACGAAATTTATGAATGATGAAATCATCATGGTCCATAACCGACTTTTCCGAAAGAACAGCTTCTCCGATAACTTTGAACTCAAATGATCCAATGGCCCCAACCGGCTTTGTTGGCGGTGGAACGGTGCTCGCGGTCATTGTCAACTTACTAATATTCTTGTTTTTTCATGGAACTTAGTTGATGGGTAGTTGGCAAATCACTATTCAGAATACTCAAGAAGTTTTGCTTAATTTTTCACCTAAACGTTCTTATTGTTTTCACTTTTGTAAGTTTGTTGCTATGCGAATCCATCTTTGTTTTATTTTATTATGACAACAATGATAAAGCTGCTTATCATACACTTTAAGTAGTTCAAAACTGCTACAATATATGTTGTATGCTCTGGTCAGAAACCAAATGGCTTAATGATGGTTTTTATAGTGATAAAGCGTGCTTATGAAATATTTTATCATGATTCTTTTAAACAAATATGAACGAGCTTAGCGGTTTTATAAGAGAATAGATTTCCTCGTCAATCATTTTTAAAAGTTAGATTATTTAGATATCTTTATTATTGAGCTTTTCAACCTCGGCTGGTTCAGCTCATTTCTATTCTTTTGCATCATTGACAGCCACTTTTGAACAAAATAGCATGTGTTTTGCAGTAATAAAGCCCTTATAAATTAGAACAAAAGCTAAAAGGTTGTAGGATTGTTACTTGGGATATGACCCAAGATTGAAAATTGCTATCAAAATTCGGCTTTCAGAGTTAATGAAGAACTTTGTTCTGCAAGCTTGTCCAAAAATAACTCTAGGAAAAATATTGAACAGGTATGGTTACGGACACAATGATGATCTAGATCATTCAAACTGTCATTGAGTTCAGATCTTGATGTTGTACATGATCGACATGGAGATTAAGAGTTTTTTGACCGTATTTCTTGGCTGTAAAAGCTACAAGGAAAACCGTTGCAGACATAAAGAATCCTTAATAACAATCTTACTGCTTTGTAGCCTTTGTTTAAATTGATAAGGGTTTTATTATTGCCATAGACAGGCTATTTTAGCTTAAAACAACTTTCAATGATGCGAAGGATGTATAGTTAATTATTTTACTAAAGTCTATTTTTATAACCTTTTTTAGCAGGATGTTGAAATCTAAAACACTCTAGCCTTAAAACATAATTGATGAGGAACTCCATCCTCTCATAAAACCGTTAAGTTATTCAATAATAAAACTCCTTCATATTTTTTAACAGAGCCTTGATTAAATATTTCATAAGAACGCTTTATCATTACAAAAACTATTATTAAGCCATTTAGATTCTGGCGAGAGCATAGAGCATATATTTAAGCATTTTGTACTTAATAAAATTTTGATATGATGCTCTTCCAATGTTGTCATATTAAAATAAAACAAAGATGGATTCGCATAACAACAAACTTAGAAAATAAAAAAAAATCGGCACGTTTAACCGAAATATTAAAAAAAACAACTTGAAACTTCTAGTAATATGCCAACTATCCATCAATTAAGGTGGTTAGAAAAACTACAACATCTTGAGACATGTTTTGCTTCGTATACGGCATTGCTTTCCCGTATTCTTTCGTATAAACTTTCTTCCTGCGGACTAACTTTTGATGTAGTTGAACTGCCAAAACTCTTTTCTTGTAATATATCTAGATAACAAAGATAACACTAAAGCAACAACCGTTGTATTTCCGGTTAGGCTAGTGGAGATCCAATCAGGCAACACTATTGTAAATACTATAAAAGCTAAACGATCCATTGTATCGTTCTCTTTCCCTTGGTCGCTCTCAAGCAGAACACAGTGTATGTAAGTAATAGAAATAGTTAAGAATAAAAGAATAAACAATACTGTGTGTTTCACTACATAACCTCCGAATGCTCCGAATATAACAATTGTGGCGACGAGGATGTATGATTGGAACTATAGAAAAGTGAGTGCAGTGAATTCAAAGACCACGTGTTGCGTTCAACTGGAAGAAGCGGAGTTGGAAAAAGCTACCGTTTGTTAGTGCAAGTGAGTCGAAACTAGAGTCGCGCGTATTTGAAAGCGTAGTCAGATTGATGACCACGTGTCGTACAAAAGTAACAGTATAACTCATCGGTTGACTAAACCGTAGTAGAGAGGTTAAAAATGACCGCGGAGGGTAAAAGTGACGTGGCTGGTACAAGCAGGATATCGATGAATTTCGGATCGTTTGAAAATTATGTCGCGGGTGACGATTTCGAGGTTTACGAGGAGAGGATGATTCAACACTTTCTTCTACACGATGTTCCGGAAGATAGGAGAGTGCCGTTTCTATTGACGCATTTAGGAATGGACACTTACGCCATTTTAAAGAAGCTCTTGCAACCAGTGAATCCTAGTACGAAGAGGTATGTCGAACTAGTGGCGGCATTGAAAAAACATTTTAGGCCAGATGTTAATAAGATTTCGGAGCGCTACCGGTTTCACCAGGCAGATCAGAAAGCGGGTCAATCGGTTACAGAATATGTAGTGGAGCTCAAAGCTCTCGCGGAAAAGTGTGAGTTTGACGCTTTTTTGAAAGAAGCGTTACGTGATAGGTTCGTCTTCGGGGTTTATGATAGCAGGCTCCGAACTCACCTACTCAAGCAGAAAGATTTATCTTTCGACAAAGCAGTGGATGAAGCGCTGAACTGGGAGTTGGCGGAAAAGGATAATAAGGTACGTGAAAACGTGTTAAGTGCGCATGTTGTGCGATATGGTAAACCAAGCCGAAGCAGAAGCAAAAGTCGGTCGAAGTTTCCTAGTGGTAATGGCGGACAGAAAAATCAAAATGTCCGAAGAAAAGTCTGTGAAAAATGTGGGCGTGATCATGAACAAGGCAAGTGTCCAGCGAAAAGTTGGAAGTGCTTTGCGTGTGGTAAGCAGGGCCATACGGCAAACATGTGTTACAGCAAAAACTCGAAATGTTTTCGTAGTGGTAATCAAGAAACCAGAAGGAACCAAACCGTAGGTACGGTTGATGCAGGCGATGAGGTAGCGGCAGAAATCGCTAACCTCCGGATGCAGCTGAACTCGTTGGAAAATGAAACTCCATTGAGAAAAAGTAGAGTGGTAACGGAAGTGTTATACGTCGAAGGTCGACCAGTGGAGTTCGAAATAGATAGTGGGGCTTGTGCTACAGTAATAAACGATTGGTTATATCAAAAGTATTTCTCAAACTTGCCGTTGTTTAAGATTAACGATGAATTTTCAACCGTCACTGGGCAAGGAATAAAGGTAATCGGAGGGTTTAGTGCAAATGTGTCTAAAAACCAACGTGGACCAGGCATACAGCTAGCACTCGTAGTGATCGAAAGTAATAAGGCTTTCAGACCGCTGCTTGGACGCACGTGGATGGATGTCATATGGCCCGGATGGAGGAGTAAGTTCAAGGAGAATATCGTGAGTATGAACCAGATTGAATGTTCCCTTATTGATTCCATCCGATTGAAATTTCCGAATGTTATTTGCAACGATAATACCCCCATACAATATTTTGAAGCAGAGATCATCATGGAAGATAATGTGAGTCCTATCTTTCATGTGGCTTATTCTCCTCCGTTTCAACAACGCCCTGCCATAGAAGCCGAGTTGAGCCGGCTTTGCGAGGAAAATATTTTGAAGAGAGTTTCTCATAGCAAATGGGCTTCTCCTATAGTAGTTGTGCCTAAATCCAACGGGAGTTTGAGGTTATGCATTGACTGCAAAGTGACAATCAATCCTTACTTACGATCAGAACATTACCCGTTACCGAGAATTGACGACATTTTCGCGAAATTAGCAAACTGTAAATTCTTTTGTGTCATTGATCTTCGAGGAGCATATCAGCAGCTAACCGTTTCTGAGAGTTCGCAGCAATATCTTACAATTAATACGCACGTTGGACTTTTCCAATATGTGAGATTACCCTTCGGTGTAGCAACAGCGCCATCGATCTTTCAAAGCATTATGGATCAGATTTTGGGCAACGTAGAGGGTTGCGTGTCCTATCTAGACGATGTGCTTATTGGAGCAAGTACTTTGGAAGAGTGTAGATGTATTTTGGATCACGTGTTAGAACTCTTGAGTCGGTTTAACGTGAAGATTAACGTAGAAAAAAGTAAGTTTTTTCTTGAATCGGTCGATTACTTAGGCCACACTATTAGCAAAGAGGGCATTAGACCAAATAAATCTAAGGTAGATGCAATTGTTAATGCCCCACCTCCGAAAAATATTACTGAGTTGCAATCATATCTTGGATTGATAAATTACTATTCGAAGTTCATACCCAACATCTCAGCAGAACTTGTAGTTATGTACAGATTGCTTCGAAAAGATGTAAATTTTATCTGGGATAGTGACTGTGAAGAAAGCTTTGCACGAAGCAAACAGCTAATCTTAAGGAATAATCTGTTACAGCTCTATGATCCTCGAAAACCAATCGTGGTCGCAGCAGATGCTAGTCCTTATGGTGTGGGTGCTGTTCTATCTCACATTGTGGATGGAGAAGAAAAACCTGTTCTTTTTGCATCCTGTACGTTATCTCCGTCTGAAAAAAATTACTCACAGCTTCATCGGGAAGCTTTAGCCATAATTTTTGCTGTGAAGCGTTTCCACAAGTACATCTACGGGCATCGCTTCAAGTTAGTATCAGACTGTGAGGCATTGAAGGAAATTTACCATCCTCGAAAAGGAACGTCGGTGATTTCAGCGTCTAGACTGCAAAGGTGGGCAGTAATTTTGTCAATGTACGACTATGAGTTTGAGTACAGACCAAGTAGATATTTAGCAAATGCTGATGCCTTATCCAGATTACCAGTTTCAGGTGGTACAGATGTTGAGGAACTGTCAATAAACAGGCTGGAGCAATATCCAGAATTACCATTGAAAACATGTGATGTAGCTGATTTTACGGCAAGTGATGAAACTCTTTCGCTAGTATTTGAATTCGTAAGGTTGGGATGGCCCAAGCAGATTCCAGTGCATTTGAAATATTATTATAATTTGCGAAAGTCGTTGAGCTGTCAAGATAACTGCTTGTTTTACGGTGATCGATTGATTATTCCGAAGATTTTGCAGAGAGTTGTACTAAAGATGTTGCACACCAATCATGATGGTATTGTAAGAGGTAAAATGTTAGCAAGAGGTTTATTTTGGTGGAAAGGAATGCAAAATGACGTTGAACATTATTTTAAGCAATGTGAAGTGTGTGATCTTAGGCGTAGTGTTCCCAAGGAAACAATTGTATCAAAATGGCCAAGTTGTACAAGTCCCATGGAGAGAATCCATATAGACTTTTTTGACTTGGAAGGCAAAACGGTGCTATTAATTATTGATTCATTCACCAAATTCATTGACGCGACAGTAATGAATGGAACTAATTCCAAACAAGTGAATGAAAAGTTGGAAGATTTTTTCAAATATGTTGGATTGCCAGGACAAATTGTGTCCGATAATGGACCACCGTTCAATTCTTGGGAATTCGTTCAATATTGGGAATCGTGTAATGTTAAAGTTACGAAAGCACCAGTGTATCATCCCCAGTCAAATGGTGCAGCTGAACGAGGAGTTCAGACAGTAAAGATTTTTTTGAAAAAACGGATGTTAGATCATAAGTTCAATAGAAGGCCTTTATCAAGGATACTAAACGAAATCCTCGCTTGGTATAACAGTACACCATCAACAGTCACGGGGAAGTCACCAAGTGAGTTAATTTTTTGTTATAAACCCAGAACAGTATTATCGAATGTTAATCCAAAGGCTCTTTTATGTGATAAAAATGAAGAAGTGAAGAACACCAAAAATGTAACATTTGATGAAACCAAAAACGAAGAATATGTATATGATTCAAGAAGCAATGTTCAAAAAAATTATATTTGTAATCCTAACAAAACCTTTAAAAAAGGAGAAAAGATTATGTACAGAAACCATTTAAGAGAAATAGTAAGATGGATTCCAGCAATAATTTTAGATCGTATTGGAAGTTTTCTGTATAAGATAAAATTGATGGAAAACGGAAGCATAAAAAATGTTCATAAGAATCAAATAAGATATCCTAGCCTCGATGCAGACAAAAATCTAACAAAAGTACCAGTGAAAATGACAGAGAATGTAACTATCAAGCGTAGACGAAGTGATTCTTTCGGAGATTCACCACCAAGTAAAGTTCAAATTGATATACAAAGAAAAAGAAGCGGATCCATGAATGATGCAATTTTTCCCAGAAGATCAGATAGACAAAGAAGATTACCAGATAGGTTTAGATTTGAAGATTATTAATAAGCGAAGTTCAAAGTCATAAAAAAGGGGAAAGTTGTAATATATCTAGATAACAAAGATAACACTAAAGCAACAACCGTTGTATTTCCGGTTAGGCTAGTGGAGATCCAATCAGGCAACACTATTGTAAATACTATAAAAGCTAAACGATCCATTGTATCGCTCTCTTTCCCTTGGTCGCTCTCAAGCAGAACACAGTGTATGTAAGTAATAGAAATAGTTAAGAATAAAAGAATAACAATACTGTGTGTTTCACTACATAACCTCCGAATGCTCCGAATATAACACAATCCGTTTTGGCCCTTTATACAATGGCACGATGAGGACAATTATGGTTATTAAAGTATGATCAATTCAAACAGAGAGGAGAGCCTATTGCTGTCGGACTTAATTTCCGTGCTACAATGGGTGGTAGTCTATATCATCATTTCATTAGATTATCACCATCTCGGATCGAATAGGCTGAAATAACATCCTGTGACCCTATATCCCACTGCCACACAATGATCTTCATAACTCCTGGTACTTGCATTTTAATTACACGGTGTCTTCTACAAAGTTATTCCTAAAGTTACCCAACCAACAAAAAGCTATCAAAATTGGTGCTGGCAACTTGATTGTAACATAATTAAGCCATAGTGAAGTTAATTGAACTGATTTGCTATAAGTTTGCTGCTAGGGTAGGCATCTTGTGGTGACAGTTTCGTAGCTCATAACTTCTCCGCAAGATAAAAGGATGTTATAAATGGTTAGTTTGTAAAAAAAATGTATTTTGCACGCACGTTGTTGGAAACATCATTTATATAGTTCTTTATTTGATCTTGCTTGAGTCATTTTTTTGCCATTAATTCAACGCAAACCTCCTCCACTTGCTTGCTGCTGACATATAAAAAAAATCGAAGTTTTTGGACGATTATTCATAGATCCATGCTTACGTTCGAGATTATCGGTTCAACAGCTCAATACAGTACTCTAGCGTACAAAGTTCGAAAAAGTAGTATGAATATCTGTTTAATATCATGCGCATAAATAAGAAATGGAGCGTCACAAAACTTCCAAATTAAAGACTAAAATATATACTGGCACTAATTAATGAACATTCAGCATTGAAAAATTGCACAAAATTGCCACTAAATTATTAAACACTGTGCCAACGAAAAAATAACAACTAGCACTAGAGAAACTTAAAATAGCTATAAAAAAATGATAATTCACTTTCAATAATTCAAAATAATATCAATAATTTCAAATAAAGCAATGGCAATCAATATAAACGCAATAATAAGAGGAAAGTTTTCTGTCATAATAATAAGTTCTAGCGCTATACATGTGACAAAAGTCTTCAAATCTTTCAAATCTTTCCAATAGAAACCAAACAAATTATTTTAATTTTTTTTTATTGCGATTTTTTTTGGTTTTAATTAGAAAAGATTGAAAAATTTGAGGACTTTTGTCAATGTATGCGTTAAAGCTTATTACTATTATGGAAAACTATCATCGGGTTATTACTGGGTCTACACTGAAGTTTTTTTTACGCGGTTTTTTTACGCGGTCCGCGTAAAAAAAACCGCGTTATTTAAAAAAAAACGACGTAAAAAAAACCGCGTTATTTCAAGAAACGACGTAAAAAAAGTCAAGGAAATAAAAATTATATTTCATATTAATATTGAAAGTATATAGTACTAAAAATGTATTGGTGGTGGGGAAAAACATGGTTCCAGTTACATTGGCCACCGGGAATCTGTTTACAAATGGATAGCGGTTGTTAATTCAATGTGTGAGCAAAACAGTCCAGAGTAGTTATAGGGAGTTTTCGTCTTCGGCAAAATTTCTCAGGGTGTCATTCGTCGTCTTTTGACATTATCATATTAGTTCCACATCATGCCGCAGAGATGGCGCTGCAGTCTATCTTTTCTAAATGAGGCGCTAGAGAAATGCCGTCTTCGGCAAAGTTTCTCAGTATGTTGTTTGTCGTCGTTTGACATTGTCATATTAGTTCCACATTATGTATACTGTAGAGATGGCGATGCAGATTATCTTTTCCAAATGCATTGCTAGAGAGTTACCGTCCGTGGCAAAATTTCTCAGTATGTCATTCGTCGTCTTTTGACATTGTCATATTAGTTCTAAATTATGCCGTAAATATGGCAGCGCCATCTCTGAAGTAGGATCTGGATCTAACGTGATTATTTTGAATGCCTTTATTATATACAATTAACATCTTTTCTAAAGACAGCACCTTCCTATAGCACGATTTGGCAATTTAGATTGCGGGGCCATATTTGCGGCGTAATTTGGAGCTAATCTGATAATGTCAAGTGACTATATTTTACATTCTCAACCAACTTTACTAATAACGGCAACTCTCTAAAGCTTCATTTGGAAAAGATATTTTTTTACGCGGAGGGCCCGCTTAGGAAACACCATTTTGAGAAATAGAATAGACTTTCCCAAGTAGTTTATATTAGTAACAGTGTTCACGTTAGTCATTTTCTTTATCAAAGGATCATTGTTTTCACATTAATTTCCTTGTATTGCCTTTTTTTTTCTTATCAGGATAATTTCATGCACATGAGGTTGAAATTGTGTTTAACCGTTGTGTGTCCGACAAGGTACCCGGGTACCTTTTTGGATTTCAATTCGCGATATTTCAATGATTTTTAATCGTAGGAAGTTGAAACTCTGCCAGATCCAAGAGAATGACGGTCAAAATAGATTGCAGGGGTAAACAGAATTTTCGGGCAAGAAGGAAGGAGGGGTTCCAACTTCCTCCTCCCCCTCCCCCCCCCTCTCCCTCCCTCCCCTCCCTACACAGAAAAAAAAATTGAATTTTCATTGCGATGTAAATATCAGAGCACGTAAAATCGTATTTCATTCCACACGAAGCTGCAACTTGCATAAAATAGTTCTGACAAAGATGAGTTTTTGCATACAATATTAGCGGCAATGTATGGAATGTCCCAGAACTTTACACGATGTATAATTCAATGTTTTATGTTTTGTGACGCTCCATTTATGTGCATGATATTAAACAGAAATTCACACTACTTTTTCGAGCTGTGTAGGTTCTATCCTCCTTACTTTGGGTTTAAGATAACTGATGTATATACATATGAAAACTTGGCTCTGTAAAGTTGATTCGATTGAGCCTGTACAAATAAACTTAATAAAAAATAAAAAATAAAAATATGTTTCTTGTGTCGAGCAGTAGTTTGAGGCTATGTAGAAGAGCTACAGCTGCATATTGATAACCACATCCGGAATCGACATTTTGATCCAGATAGAAAGTTTTACGACTGCATGGTTCCAAAATGCCGATCAAGGTACAACCATTTCAAATCACTGAAAAGGGACATTGTTCAGCGACAAAGCTACAGTTGGCTGCAAGGCAAGTATTTGCGAAAGAATTGCCTATCTTCACAGGGGATCCCATTGACTGGCCGCTATTTATCAGCAGCTATCGACACTCCTCTGATGCCTGTGGATACACCAACTCCGAGAATCTTCTTCGGCTTCAACGTTCTTTGAAGGGAGCAGCCAAATATGCAGTGAACAGCTTTCTGCTGCATCCGTCCACGGTTCCGCAGGTGATGTCAACATTGCAGACTTTGTTCGGGCGCCCAGAGCAAATTGTACATACTATGGTTACGAAAATTAGAGCTACTCCTCCCCCAAAGGCGGATAAGCTGGAAACACTAGTGAATTTTGGCTTGGCAGTGCAGAATTTGTGTGGACATCTGAAGGCATCTATCAAACCCCACCTTATTACAAGAGCTTGTGGATAAGTTGCCAGCGAACGTTAAGTTCAACTGGTCGATGTATCAACAACAGTTTCCAGTCGTAGACCTCAACATCTTCAGTAAGTATATGGCACGTGTAACATCCGCAACCAGCAGCGTTACGCTTTCCTGTATACAGGAAAAAGATCCAAAGGATGACCGTACTAAACCAAAGGAGCAAGCCTACGTGAATGTGCACACGACGACGGAGCAGGATGAATCAACATAAGAGACTAACAATGGTGATGGGTATGAGGAAAAGAAGGAGCGGTTCATGAGCGCGAGAGGTAGGAAGACAGAAGAAGCCAAGAAATGTCCAACATGTAATGAGCAAAATCACCAAGTTGATTTGCGCTACGAGCCATCCGCGAATTCAAGCAAAACCGAATCAACGATAAATGCTACAGTAACGCTTCATCAGAAATCTACTCCACTCACACTGTTCCGAGTACTTCCCGTCACTCTGTATGGAAAATACGGGTCAATCGCTTGCATTTCTTGATGACGGGTCATCAGTTACTTTAGTGGATCGCACAGTTGCCGATACCCTAGGTTTGGACGGACCAAAGGAGTCACTTTGCATCCGGTGGACGAGTGGCATCATTAAGACGATATCGGACGCCCGGGTAGTACAGATGGAGATTTCTGCGCAAAGTAGCAGCAAGCGTTTCAAACTCGAAGCTGCGTTCACTGCAAATGGATTAGGACTACCCGCACAATCGCTGAATTTCAACGAAATGACAGATCACTATAAACACCTGAGAAAATTGCCTATGCAGAGGTTCAAATCAGCTACCCCAGGTATATTGATCGGACTCAATAATTCACATCTCCTCGCAACTCTGAAATTGCGGGAAGGTCGTGCACAAGAGCCGATAGCATCAAAGACTCGTATTGGCTGGGCAGTCTACGGCAGTATACGAGGGGGAGATGAGTTGCAACATCGGCAGATGCATATTTGTGCTCAAACTACGGCCGTCGATCTACACGAATACGTTCGAGATTTTTTCTCGCTGTAGACTACAATAAGGAATGAGAGTGGAAAGTTTGAAACGGGATTGTTGTGGAAACACGACTATATTGAGCTACCGGACAGCTGGCCTATGGCGGTAAACCGTTTGAAATGCCTAGAGAAGCAGCTTCAAAAGAATCCAACATTGTATGAAACTGTCCGTAAACAGATTGCAGAATTCCAGTTTAAAGGATATGTGCACGAAGCAACCGGGGAAGAAGCGCGGAATTTCGACCTGCGACGTACATGGTACTTGTCTCTAGGCATTGTGGTGAATCCGAACAAACCCGGTAAAGGTTCGTCCCATCTGGGATGCGGCGGCAAAGGTAGAGGGCGTTTCGTTGAACGATCACCTACTTAAAGGCCCGGATCTTCTGACTTCGTTGTTGGCTGTTCTGTTTCAGTTCCGCGAGCGTGAAGTAGCAATATCAGCAGACCTCAACGCAACAGAATTCGAGGAACTATACCCGAAAGCTGCGTCTGCGATAAAAAAAATAAGCATTACGTCGACGACTATCTGGATAGTGTCGATACGATCGAAGAAGCGGTTCAAATAGCACAGGATGTTTCACCCGAACACGGAAAAGTTGATTTCTTTATCAGAATCTGGACGTCGAAACAATTGCTACACCACAAAAGCGTGTTTTAGCTACAAAAACTCCGACAAGTGAACAAACTATTCATAGCGTTGATGAGCGTAGTGGCTCACTTGCAAACGAGGGGCTAGCACGCAACAATAGTATTTCACTAAAGAATTTGGGCAGACAGTGCCATATATGTAAACGTCGAGGAGTCAAGCTCGTTCCACCTCCCCTGCCCCTGTCGCCGTGAAATGCATTTGGTATTGCCTACATAAATTACATACATTAATTGGCACTACATTAATTACATTGATTAAACCTCGTCACCAATTCTACGCCAATTCACCCGGCTCATGGGTGTTTCTCTCCATCCTCGGTTGCGCCTTCTTGTACCAGCTAGATTCAACGCAAACTCCATCTTTGCAGGGTAGTGCCTATAGGCATGATATATTCAATATTTCAATGAAAATATAATTCAACAGTTCGAATGTTTACTTACAATTTAACAAAAAACTCGGTTAACCTCAATTCGAGTTTTAACCGATTCGTTTCGAATTGTAACCAATACAAAACGCAGTGTATGCACTCCCTCAGCGGTCAAAGCAGTGAAGCTTCGACTTCACAGGAATCCTGTTCGGACGGCGAGTAAAATGGCGTATACAATGAAAATGAGCCACTCATCCATGCAAAATATATTGAAACGGGACCTTGGGTATGCTGGTTTAAAAAAAAACAGAGGATTCGCGGATTGACACACACGCTGGTCATACCATAATTTTTTTCCGATGAAACATTTGTTTACTTTGGAAGTGTCGCTGAACAAACAAAATGATCGTGTATCCGAAGGAATTTTTCGTGGAATATCAGCTAACAAACGAGGGGTTGAAAGATGCCGATATGCTTCTACAGTGATGGTTTTGGGGTGCCAGAATGTTGTCCATAGGCAAATTACCTCTGTTATTCATAGACAGGGGCGTGAAAATAAACAAAGAGTATTATTTAAAATACGTTATCAAAGACCACCTACTTCCCTGTGCTAAGAAACTTTTTGTAGAGGAAACTTTTTGTTTTCAACAGGATTCAGCTCCAGTGCATAAGTCAGTAGTAATTCAGCAGTGGTGTAAGCCAAATTTACCATGTTTCATCAGTTCCTCTGAATCGCCTACATCGTCTCCTGATTTGAACCCACTGGACTTCAGTATCTGGTGATACATGCTTGAAAAACTAGACAACTTGAAGAAGCACATGTATTTGGACTCCTTTAAAAAACGTTTGGTTGAGATTTCGGATCAAATTCCGGAAGAGGTGGGGCGTACGACTTGCAACAATTTTGAAAAGCGTCTCAGAGCCGTGATTTAATATTAAGGAGAAAGATTTGAACTTCACTAAGAAAATGATAGTTTAATACTTTGACTTGTAATTTAAAGTACAATGAGTGAGAAATACAATCCTGTTTGTGTTTTATAACATTTTTAAGTGTATCATTTCTACGTTGCCACCCTGTAAAAACATCAAAATATGCAGGCAATCGACCTGACTGTGCAAGCCATTTTTCATTAAATACTTCGAAAGAAACCGAATTTGATCATAAAATCTAAAAAAACCGAAGGCGCCCTTCTCCGAATCAACACAAGTTCAGGTTCAAATTCCATTTCGCCAGTTGGAAACCCTTCGCCTATTTCGCGGAAGGACATTCAACCAAGGTCAATGGCCAAAAGGCTTCTCCCAGCTACCGGCCTTCACGGCTTGATGCTTCAGATAGATCTTCAAAGCAATAAATCATCAACGAAAAACAACAATCCCCGAAAACCGACCAGCAAACGAAAATTGCCGCGAGAATTTTTCAGAAAACCAAAAATCAATCCAACACCAACGCAATTCGCTCCAACAAACCGTCCGTCGATGTGTGGTGGAAAGAAAAAATGAAGTTCGTGGCTTAGTTGAAGTTTTTTGTTCCACTTTGGCGTGCGGCGGAGAGACCACCTCCATGGCATCCTACAGGCCCACGGCTAGTCGGTTTTTCGGATGGTGTGCTCTTCTAGGCTATTTGGCGCTCGACGGCGGTTTCGAGTCGAGTCTAGCCCGAATGTGGACCATCGCTGGTCAACGGGAGTCATTGAACTCTTTTGGTTTCGGGAGTTTTTGTGTTTTCGTTCCACTCCTGCTTCGGTCGGGATTTGCCAACTCTTATAGGCTTGAATTGGGCTACCATTTGAGCGCCTTCCCTCTTTTCACACCGGTTGCCATTTAAGAGCGGGAGATGCTCGAGTTAGAAGATTGTATACATCAACATACCGGAAACATCTCTCTTAGTCGTGGGGACTTTCATGGGAAATGGCTGAATAAAAATACGACAGCATAAATAACAGCAGCATGATTTCCCTCGAGCACTGCGCCATGCCGACCAACATTGCAACGACGGACGGGTTCATCGACATCTATCTATTTCAAAACCAACAGAATGTAACGTAATCATTTCGAAAGTATGACGACGCGCGGAAGGTTTTCTCTGCGTCTATGAGGGAGAGGAAAATCTCGTCCAAACCCCCTCGGCGCAGTTGATGACGAACGACCGACTGACGATGGCGGCACAGTTGCACTGGTATGTAACTATGTATGTACTGCTAGCCGCATTTCAGCCTAGACCAGTAAGGAGGAGGGAACTCTATTCCAGTCGCTTCCGCAGTTTGTGTGTTTTATGCTCGGCGTGGACAGCTACGACGGCGGCGGGTGTGAGGTTTGACGGTCACGATCACCGGGTGGGTGGTGGCATGAGCGGCGAATGGTGTGGTAATGTATTATCGGCCACAATGTGTACAAGTAGCCTGGCCTCTGGTTGTAGACAAACGAACCGCAATGCAACCGTAGAGAAAGATATTTCTCCTAAGCCATCCATATCTAACTGCAATCATGGCTGTGTTGGCAATTGCAATGAAGCATTGCGGCAGCAGCCATCTTCATCGTCGTCATCGCCGTCGCCGCCGCACTCTATTGTAATGCCCTATTTACCGTTGTTTTTTCTTCCCTTCGAGCATGAGCTTTTGGTGTCTGCTGGCACCCCATTTCGGTGTTTCGAGGTGTTGTTGTACATAGTTGTAGTCTACCTACCATGTGGCTGATGATGTGAGGGTACAGTGCCGAATTAAGATTTGAAAGATGTGATTTGGAAGATCTATGCTGCAGATATTTAGTTCTACTGAATGAAAGGGCTGTTGCATTGCCTAAAAATCCCACCAACATCTATTTCAAAACCCATTTCCACACACTCTAAAAAACAATTTTTTTTATCTTTGTAGTGTAGGAAGAGATAGATTTTATGGACCATGGTTTGTAAATACTCAATCAAATGTTTTAAATCTTCAATTTTATTTCCTGCTTTTACAATATAAAACGACCTAGCTACTTTTCAGCTTTCAAAAATCATAGTGTGTATGTGATAAGCAGAATAGCTCCTCTCTGCTGCAATTTGAATATAGTTATTGAAATATCAATCAAAGGGAAATTCCAAGAATGAATGGGAATGTTTTAATTTGCAAGTCAAAATACGGTAACGTTTCAAAAATAATAAACTTCTTAAAATCATCCATACAAATTCATTAAACCTCGATCCAAATATAAATTGAAAAAGTTCGTTAGAGTATACATAAGTTAACCTTAAAGTTTTGAGTGTTTTGTGGTTTTTTATTTCAGTACTGGTCGAAGGAAAATCTTACAAATTCAAGCTTGAGTCATTTAATATCTGGACGCAAAAAAAAAAACGGTTCTATCTAAAATCCGTGTCAATGAAATACATTTTTTGAACATTTAAAATAATGGTAGTTGATTGCACTCTAATGCAAAAATAGCAAAAAAAAAAACACTTTTTTTTTGACTCAACATATTATAAACACTATGTTGGCTAACCTGAGAAGCCATTAAGTTTCACCCTCTCTTCATCTCTGTTGCATACTAAGTCACCTTTACACTCTTCATCAATTTCTGTTTTTGTCCAATATTTCTCAGTTGTGCGGAATTGTGCGGAATGAAGAGCAGTTGAGTGGATTGATGAACTTTTCGAAGAAATACACCAAGTTGTCTATCCAATGTAGTACTTCTCCACTGTAGAGCAGCTTTCCAAATTAGGCCAAAAGTTACAGGTCCAACGTGGGCTTTAATATACGGAAGAATACGTTTTTTCAGGCGCTTCTGCTTGTACATTTTGGAATCCATAGTCTTGTTCGTCACAAACTGCACGTGCGTGAGGATGCATCCTTCGTACTTTGAAAGAACCTCATTCTACCTTTTTCTGGCACGTCCTTTTGCCCCTAGTTACAGCTTCAGTGTCCTGTTTGGTTGCTTACTGGCCCGTGAAGATCGAAATTCTTCTCGCAGACAAATCCTTCTGACGGTGCTTTGGCTGTCATTGAATTTTTTGGCGATATCATAATCTGGTAACCCAGGCTAGCCCTAATTGGTCTCAACACCTTCAAATTCAACTTCCGATCCTTAGTTTTACTGCGATGTTTGTTTAGGGAAATTATTGAAAACGCTGCAAACGGTCGATTTTGCCAATTTCAAAGACTCCGTGATTTATGAACCTGACCACGTCATAGTGGGTGTTCAAAATTAATAAAAAAAATACTGACAATTTTTTCAGAACTGGAAGAGAAAACATTTGAAAACAAACTGCTGCCAAGACATTCCTGATCCGACCACCAAGAGGCACTGCAGTAAAATAAAAAAAAAACTCAACAGACTGGTACTTAACCTAGGGTTCTAATTCAATTCTTACCCTCACATTTGGACTTATTAAAATCAAAAACAGCGCTCACATTGTTAAACGATCTAACCCAGTTATCGAAAGGGTTGTTATGCCGATACGTTGTTCTATGGCGACTGACTACAAATAAACTACAAAAACGAAGATAGTGAGAAAATGCTTAAAAGTTGATGTTTTGCAACAGTGCAGAGCAATCTACACTAACTTTGACAAGATCCCAAACAAATAACCTCTGTAGTTTAGTACGTCTGTGCATTAAAGTTTCTAAATCGATCAGTCTGCAACGGCTCGAATAGTCAGGTAGATTTGCTGGGTCATTCCACGGAAGTTGACGAAGAGCACACCGTACAAAACTGCGCTGAACCTTTTCCATTCGGATGATCTGCACTGGGTGATAAGGCGACCACACGCTCACAGCATACTCCATGATACTACGAACGATCGGAAAGTACAGCGCCTTGAGAGCATATTTATGGCAGCCCTAAGTTTGCACCTTTAAACTGAAGAAATGATCCATGAAAAATTGAAATTCATTCCATAAAAAACGTATTTATGACCCATAAAACTCTGATGAAAATCCATATAAAAATTAAAATGATCCATAAGTTACAGCAATGTGATCCATACTATCCATAAATTTTAGCAATAAAATGTCGAAAATGTACCGTTATATATCTAGAATATGATCGATAAAATTGTACGGATTAACCATAAACATATTGCAAATGTTCCATAAAAGGTTCAATATCATTCCTTAACCTTGTAAAATTGATCCATAGAATGTAACGTTTGTTAACTAAAATATATGAACATGATCACAAAATTATTGTAAATATTCCATAAATAAATCGCCAATGATCCATAATAGTTTTAAAAATGAACCATAAACTTCTAAATATGGTCCATAGAAAATCAATTTTGGGGACCTAAAATAATATGTATGATCCATAAATTATGCGGGAATTATTCCAATTTTGAGTTAAATTTTTTTTTAAATTTTAACCACAAAGAAATCGATCGTGACTGCACTACTACTCAGATTTATTAACATGTCCGTTCCTTTAGCTATGCAGCTTAAATATTGCTGTAAAAGAAGGGTCACTTTGGAGTAAGTTTACAATTTTCAGAAAGCTGACTTACTTTTGCGATCTCACGTTCTTTTACGACCGCAACTGTGTAACATGCTTCCTAATAAATTTGGTCAAGAGCAATCGTGCACGTAAAGAACCACGGCAGCCCTAAGTTTGCACCTTTAAAACTGAAGAAATGATCCATGAAAAAATGAAAATCGTTCTATAAAAACGCATTCTTGACCCATAAGACTCTGGTGAAAATCCACAAAAAAAAAATAGAAATGATCCCTAAAATTCATCAATTTGAGCCATACTTTTAGCAAAATTTAGCAATAAAATGTGAAAAATTATCCATTATATATCAATCTTTCTTCTTGGTTTTTCATCACAAACCTTATTATAAACTTAAAGTGGATCCTTGACCATATTGGCCACTCCCAGAACCACCGAAACGTAAAATAAAATCGTAATTATTCCTAACTACAGGTTCCCTAAAAAATGTCCCGTGAAAGGCCAATGTAGCCAATGGCTTTCTCAAGTCTATCAAAATCATAATTATGAAAAATCATGACGATAGAGCTGCCGCACGGCATGTTTTGGAGTAAATGGCCTCTACTACATGTTCCCCCGGGGACGTTCAGGTGGTTCCGGGAGTATCCAATATGGTCAAGGACCCACTTTGAGTTTATAGTAAGGTTTGTGATGAAAAACCAAGAAAAAGGGGCGGTCACATGGCATGTTTTGAGTAAAGAGTAATAAAGAGATAGCCGCATCCAGGACCCTTCATCAGAACCTATTTCACGGAAATGGCCATATCTCAGTCAATTTAAAGGCGATTCCTGTAATCAACATTTCATTCACTTGAAAAATATTTTGTCTTTACGTGCAATTACTGAAAAAATATTTTCGACAACGGTATCTTGTAGAAAATCTCATCACAAATTCAACATGTGAGATAGCCTCTCCGGAAACCCGGAACAACTCCGGTGTCCAAGGGCCGTGACCAATTATGTTACCGAGATATAAAATATTATTAATTTTACAGTCAAATGCTTCTTGGCGAAATTATATCGGATAATATTTCATGAAGTTCATGAAGAGCACTACAAAGTTGATCAAAAATTTGCCTGTCTCGATAATTTTGTCTATCCCCTGTATACCGTGAAGGTACCATATTCTGCGCACTTAAACAAAGCATAACAAAAATAGAATAAGCTTTTTTTAATATTGATTTTTGGCAACTGTGTAGTTCAGGTAAATAAGTATGAATGAAAAATATAAATGTTTAAAAAATATAAAATTAACACACGAAGAAACCCATTTTTGGGATATGTTATATTGTTCGTAATCCTGCGCGTCATTTTTTGAAATGTTCCATATTCTGCGCAATGGGTTCCTTATTCTGCGCATTAAAAAGAATCGTGTCTTTTATGCTATTTTATTTTATTTGGAATAATGTATGAGTTTTATTCATGAAACTCATCATCTGTTCAGTTTCACTCCTGCCAACTTAGCATCTGCTTAGTTTTAACCACTACCGTCCAGGAGCTCTCTCACCGAAAGGATTATTGGACTTGCGAGTGAAACCAAGATAATGTGCCACGAATGTTTTTTTATGCGCCTTTGTCGCCTATTTCTTAAGCCAACCCTTGCTAAATCAATTATCCACTGCACAATACGATTCTTCTCTTGTGTTGTGGATGCCTTTCGAATAGAATAACCTCTTTTCACTATCGAAATAGCCGATTCGGCTTGCATATTTTTCCTTCTGCGACTCATTGTGTTAACCTTTGCGCAGAATAAAGAACATTCGGTCAAAATTTGTTCCATATTCTGCGCAAAGAAAATTACATCTTTTAATACAGACATCTCTTTAGATGTGTGGAAATGTACCAACATTATTTTCAAAATACTCACACCTAGCACGTGGCACAAAAAAACATAAAAAATCACTTATTTTTGTACACAAATAATCAATTTTTCACTAATAAGCGTCTTAGCGCGGCTGCTAACGGAGACTACTTTGTTGACGTTTTCAGTGCTGCTGGTTAAGCATTTACTTATTTTTTCAACAAATGCTGTAATTTTCTGAATGGATTTGTGCTCATTACGAAGTTAATAAAGTTGTAGTTGGTTTCTGCCTATAGTCAGAGCGTTGATAATTGTATATAATTTGGAAACATGATTTAATTGAATAAGTGCGCAGAATTTGGAGCTGCGCACAATAAGGTACCGTCACGGTATAATTGTTTGGATTTCCCATTAACATATTGCAAATGATACTTAAAAGGTTCAATAACATTCTTTAAACTTTCAAAATTGATCCACAGAATGTAACATTTTTGCACTAACATATGTGCATATCATCCATAAAATATTGAAAATGTTCCATACATAAATTGCCAATGATCTCTAATAGTTTGTATAACAAATCGTAACCTTCAAAAAAGGATTCATAACAAACCAAATTTGTGCACTCAACATTATTTGATCTCCCCGCAACTGCGACACATGTTTGTCAAGAAATTTGGTAGAAGAGCTCTCCTGCACATAAAGAGCTGCAGGTCAAATTTATTACTTGATTAAACTGTTGTTACAGAAAATTTGATTTAAATTATGCCGAGCATAACTACATAAAACAACCTCCGTTTGCCTTATACTGGGCAAATGCTTGAATCAGTCGTTTGCCTGGAATCTAATCTACGCTATGTTAACACTTCGGATGTCGGAAACATCGACCGCTTTCTGGCGCCTTAGTTCTACAATCTTCAATACGGTTCCGCAAAAACTCCGCAATCCTCCTTTTGCAGCAATATTTTATCCGGATACCTGAAAGAACTGACATGTAACTAAATCTGAGTAGTAACGCAGTTACGGATCAATTTTATAATCTTTATTGATCAAAATTAACAAAAAATAGTGCCCCAACCTGCAAAAATGCAGGAATAATTTATGGATCATACCAGATAGTTTTGCGAACAAAACTGATTTACCATGCATCATTTTTATAAGCATATGGTTTAATCATTTAATCATTTTATGGATCATTGGCAATTTATTTATGGAAAATATCAAATAATTTACGGGACATGCGAATATATTTTGTTGCACAAAGGTTACATTGTATGGATCAATTTTACAAGTTTAAGGAAAGTTATTGAGCCATTGCTCAATTTGCAATATGATTATGAGTAATCCGTACATTTTCAACGATCATGCCCTAGATATGAAACGGTAAATTTTTGACATTTTATTGCTAAATTTTTTATAAAGTATGGATCAGAGTGGTGAATTTTATGGATCATTTCAATTTTTTTATGGATTTTCACCAGAGTCTTATGGGTCAAGAATACGTTTTTCATGGCACGATTTTCAATTTTTTCGTTTATTACTTTTTATATGCAAAAGTACGTTTGCCAATTTCAAATGCAATGTTCAAGGAGTAATAGTTTCGACGTAATTTAAAAGTATTAGGTGCGCAACTAAGTTCTCGCAGTTTTTTGGTGAAAAAGGAACTTTATTTTGAAAACAAAGGTTACAAACGAATTATTCAAAGTATTGCCCATCACTAGCTACGACTTTTTTCCATCATTCTGGTAGAACGTGAATACCATTTCGATAGAACTGTTCGTCTTTTGATGCTATCCAAGAATCAAGCCATTTTGAGATGTCATCATATGAGTGGAATTGCTGACCAGTGAGACCATGTGCCATCGAACGGAACAAGTAATAATCGGACGGTGCAATATCAGGAGAATATGGCGGGTGGGGTAGGACTTCCCATTTGAGCGTTTCCAAGTAGGTTTTCACGGGTTTCGCAACGTTAGGTCGAGCGTTGTCATGCTGAAGAATCACTTTTTCGTGTCTGTGCTCGTATTGTGGCCGTTTTTCGTGCAGTGCTCGGCTCAATCGCATCAATTGAGTTTGATACCGTTCCCCGGTAATGGTTTCGTTTGGTTTCAACAGCTCATAATAAATAACACCAACTTGGTCCCACCAAATACACAGCATAACCTTCGCAGCGTGAATATTCGGCCTAGGCGACGATGTTGAAGCATGCCCGGGCAGTCCCCATGAATGTTTCCGTTTTGGGTTACTGTAATGAATCCATTTTTCGTCACCCGTCACAATGCGATGTAGAAAACTCTTCCTTTTTTGCCGCTGGAGCAGTTGTTCACAGACGAAAAAACGACGCTCAACATCTCTTGGCTTCAAATCGTAAGACATCGTAACCCAAGTTCCTTGCTTTTGAATCATTCCCAACGCATGCAATCGCTTAGAAATGGCTTGGCGGGAAACTCCTAATCCTGAACCAAGCTCTTCTTGCGTTTGACACGGATCCTCATCGAGCAATGCCTCCAATTCAGAGTCTTCGAAGTTTTTTGGCCTTCCTTCACGCGGACGATCATCAACACTGAAATCACCGTTTTTGAAGCGACGAAACCAATCACGACACGTTGTTTCACTCAGAGCAGCATCACCGTAAACTTTTTGGAGCTCTCGATGTGCTTCAGCCGCCGTTTTCTTCGAATGAAAGAAGAAAATCAACACTTCCCGCAAATGACGATTATTTGGCACGAAATCAGACATCTTCAAACAACCAAAATATATAACACTAAACCAAAATCACTGATTTGGCAAAGCGGTTTGTTTACCATATGTGTGAGCTTGGTTTATGACGCTTGAGATGTACAACATTCGACCAGAACTTACTACTGACGCCATCTATTGCTAAACAGCGGGAACTTAGTTGCGCACATAATATATATATATTTTTTGCGATTTTTTTTAGGTTTTTAAAAAAAATTTGCTAAACATATGATTAATACCAAAATAACGTCAACAAAAAAATAAATTGTATATGAAGCTTAAAGCTAAATAAAAAACAAAGAAAATAAGGGCTCAATGCTGAAGATCGGTTGAAAAATTAAGAAGTTATGCTGGTTTTTGGAAAAAGTGAAGAAATGCGAGAAAAAACAGAAATTCGAAAAAAAAATACGCCCATCTCTCTCTCTCTCTCTCTCTCTCTCTCTCTCTCTCTCTCTCTCTCTCTCTCTCTCTCTCTCACTCTCTCTCTCTCTCTCACACACACACACACACACACACACACACACACACACACACACACACACACGCGATTTGGTTTACCTACTGTTCTATTGTTTGGTAAGATATTCTGGCACCTAACTTAAATTGCTATTGGTAACCCTTCAAAACAAAACAAATTGTGACAGGTCGTTGTTCAGTTATCGGAGTGAGAAATATGTGCGCTGCAACACGGGAAATCAAATGCAAACATGATCCACAAAAGTTTTGTTATGCCTGTTCCGTCTACATTTTTACGACACCGGTTAAAATCATTGCTTCTCTTCCGTTTTTATTTTGAAATTTGTCCGGAGAATCTGGATAAACCATGGGTGCCTAACGTTCTGTGTAATTTGTGCAAAACATGCCTGGCTAGGTGGATAGCAGGTAAAACGTATGGATGGCTTACCACTGGTCCTATTCAAATTTGTTATACACTCTCATTTCTGTCACTGTAAAGCAATTGTCCTTTGATAAGCCAGTTATTTGGAATGAACCTTTTTGCCATGCTACGGATTGTTATTTCTGCCTCACCGAAGTTCAACATCATGGCCGCCATAAGTCGGTGCAGAATGCTGATGTGCAATCCATAGAATAACCAACTCCACGTTCGAATTCAAACCGGTACCCTATTTGCCCAAACCGAAAAAGGGAGTCTTCATTTGAAAATACTGCCCAGCTGGTTAACGAGGACGCAGATCAAAGCGACACAGAATTTGAAACAAAACCATCATTATTTTCCCGAGCAGAACTCAACGGTTTGGTACCTGATTTGGAATTGTCTAAACAGAAATCTGAACTGCTTGCATCACGCTTAAAAGAAAGAAATTTATTAGAGCCTGGTGTGACAATTTCGTCCTACAGAAATCGTGATGAACAATTCGCTAAATACTTCTCCAAACAAAATAACGCTAGTTTTTGCCGAGATGTAAACGGTTTGTTCGAAGAGTTTGGGGAGCATCACAATCCAAGTGAATGGCGTTTTTTTATCAACTGAAGGCTGTTTTACTGCATCAAGGAAACAGGAAACCTTCGATATCGCTGGCTCAAGCTGTTAACATGAAGGAATCGTATGAATCAATGGCGCTGCTGCTGAATTTGATAAATTATAAGTAACGCTCTTGGAAGATTTGCTCCAATCTTAAGGTTGTTGCCATGTTGACTGGGTTACAACAGGGGTACACAAAATACACGTGCTTTCTCTGTAAATGGGACAGCCGAGCACGTAAGGAGCATTACGTTCAAAAAGACTGGCCAAAGAGGACAAGTTTGACTCTTGGGAAAGAAAACGTGAAATGTGTTCCGCTCGTGGATAAAGATCAAATTATTCTCCCACCGTTACATATAAAACTTGGACTCTTCAAGAATTTTGTAAAAGCATTGGAAAAGAATGGACCTGCATTTGAATATCTGAAATCAGTATTCCCAAACATATCGGTTGCAAAGATTGAGGAAGGTGTTTTCGTGGGTCCTCAAATAAAAAAAATTATTGAGGACAACATTTCTTCGCAGTTTTGGCTCCTGATGAGCAAGAAACGTGGAATCATTTTGACAGGTTGTTACGAATTTTCTAGGAAACACTAAAAATGCGGATCATGTTAAAGTTATTGAGAATTTGCTAGAAAACTATAAGAAAATAGGTAATATAAAATATAAAAATAACTTATCAAGTTACCCAAGCTACGATTCCACCAACAAATTAAGCCAATAGAACGACGATATCAAGGCTTTTGGGACGAATCAATCCTGGGTGACGACTGTTGTTTTCTAGTTATAGAAACCAAAACGACGCATAAACGACGAAGGTCAAGTTTGAATCATTTTTGAGTTTTAATATTTTAAAGAAATTTGCCTATAGTGCTCAAGAATGACAGCAAAACGGTGTGTGTGTGTGTGTGTGTGTGTGTGTGTGTGTGTGTGTGTGTGTGTGTGTGAGAGAGAGAGAGAGAGAGAGAGAGAGAGAATGGGCGTATTTCTTTCGAATTTCTAAAATACTAGCATAACTTCCTCATTTTTCAACCGATTTTCACCATTGAGCCCTAATTTTCTTCGTTCTTTATTTGGATTTAAGCTACACATGCAATAAATTTTTAACGTAGGACTACGATTCTCTTTTCTATACCGGGAGTCATTTCAAAATTTTGAAAAATGAGAGCGTTACGCAAAAGTGAAAGGTTTTTGAACGCTAATAACTCTCGTTTGACTGAATAGAATGACTAGATTTATACATCATTTGATCAGAGAAACTTACAAATATGTTGTATTTGAATTTCAATTAAGTGCTATTAGTATAAGTAGTTTAATGTTTTACTTAAAAATTAACTAGTTTTGCTCCCATACAAATCTGCTTATGAACAGGTTGAAAATATGTTTTTTCCTTTTCGGGTCCTAAAAAACTGGTAACAAATGGTTCCATTTGTACTCTTCTTTTTATTTCATTTAGTTTCATTCCATGTTCAATATAGCCATAGCCACACCCCTCAGCTGCAAAATTATTTTGCTTTGTTGTCGGTATCTAGTTTTATAGCTGAAGCCCGTCCCCTCTTATGAAATTTGCTTCGTACTGTATTCTCGTGCCTCTCTTTGTAGGCAATGCTATCAACGCCCGCCAGTATAAAGCACACGATTCGAACCAAAATGATTTCATTGGGTTGTGTTTTTCGCTCCCTTTTTACGACGATTTTTTCTATCTCGTCCGATTTCTCGCGATTGCGCGTCTGGCTCGCCAATTATCGCCTACGCTTGCTCATCTACACCAGAAGGAAGCGCTCAAAATTTTGCAAGCTTCCCCACTCGACCTATTGCCGTGGCAATGGGTCGTAAAAATCGATAATGTGAGGGTGGCATCCGCTTCCGGAGCCTTACCGGAGTCGGGCACCTCCCAGCGGTAAACGATGTTTGTGACAGCTACTAGAGTCATCCCAAGTATCTTGCCGTCGGCCATGCACAGCGACGAGGAGTTTAATAAACTACTTTCCGTATTGAATACAGCACATGATGGTGTCCTGTTGGTCAAATAAACCGAAAATATAAATTAATTTCTAACGTGTATCATAACCATCGTCTTTTTCAGAACGACCAATTAAATTTTACAATGAAAGAGTTTGTATTTAAGTGAAATGTTCGTGATTTATCCTAAACAACCTTTGAACATTATCAAAAATAGTTCATTTCGGATTGTCAGTCAGCATTCAGTCGAGAGTGGTAAATTCGACAGAGATTTTTCCTTAAACCCGAACTGATTTTTTTTTTCGTTTAACTGAACTGAAAGAGCAATGGCTCGTTTTGTAGAAAACTTCATAAGAAAGGAAAGGGCAAAGCAAAATAATAAAAATATTCTAATATTTACCAACCATATGTGTTATGATATGTAGAAACTAGATGATAGAATTAATACTATTCATCAACGCGGTCCTACGTGAACCTCTCGGTTAAATCCCTGATATAATCCAACTCTTTTTTTTTTTTTTGACGTTATTTTGGTATTAATGATATGTTTGTCACATTTTTTTACAAATCTCCAAAAAAAAATCCCAAAAAATTATATACACTTATAAATAGCGTCGAAACTATTACTCTTAAAATATTGCAATCTTCAGAAGATTAGTGTTAATTTAATTTTGTTCCATTTGATGACAAAATATTTGAAATTTGATCAACATGCGTTGGAGATATTCCATTTTAAGTAAATGTGTTTTTGTTCATTTATAAAAAAATCATCTCTCATCCATAACCTCTACTTGAATTTTTTTTTGACGGCATTTTTTAATTCTGCATAACAATTAACATTAGAAACATTAGTCGAATTATAAAGTTCATCACTTTTGATATATGTTGTAAACTAGTGTGACCTTCCATGGGAAATTGATCAAAAGCAATTATCTGTCTCAGTTTGGAGTTGCGTATCTACAGTAACCCTTAGGTCACGAGCTTCACGGCTTCTGAGCTGATGTAGTAATCAAACTTAGTACAAATTTTGGCTCTAGAGAAGCATAGAGGAGGTGGTGGCAGACTAAACAGTTTTGAATTTAGTTTTATCAACAAAGCCGGGTGGAGTGCTACACGGCTGGAATAAAACTAAAATTGTTACTTGGGTGTAGACGTTACGGAAGAAGTCTGGAAATGTATTGACGGAAGAAGTCTGGAGATTATTGGCTTTCTGGTCACGATAATTCATATCCTGTGGAGTGCCGTGATGATGCTTCCTGCTCTTTACGAAATACCAAAACGAGGACGGATTGGCTTCCAGACGGGTGATGTAGTTGTGAAATTCAGAGCATCACTGTCCGTTATAACCATTTTCCGCGTTCACAAGGGATGGCTTGTTTTTCCTCGCCTGATTATTTAACCCTTATGTGATCGACAGGGTACACGGGTATATTATTATCGTCAAGCAACGCAAGCAAAGATTTCATGTAAAATCAAGTGTCCCGAAACAGAATCAGACTCTACTTGACAGAAGTTGTGTTTGATTGAATGGATTTTGTCGTCTCTTTTTACTGATTCTTATGTCCTCACGGCCATTCATATGCGTCGGTCTCAAGGCGCTAAAATTGACATGACTTCTTGTTAGTGTATACTGTGTGACATAATTAATGGACCTTCCCTATTTAGAAGTTGGGGTCTAAAAACAGATTTTTTTTCGATTGAAGTTCCGTGTTGCATGTTTTTAATTGGCCAGGTATATTCAAATCAGCTTTTAATAAGCTTTTTGATAGCATAACAAATGTTTGGCCGGAGCACCACATGAGCAAAATTTATTAAGACCATTTTTCAGGTGCATTTTTGGGTTAAAATTTCATCTTATAATAACGTGAAATTGTCCCCTCTTTAAACAAGTTGTTGTGGGACAAGATTTCATCAATCTCAATGGCAGACAGATTTTTTTCTCTGTGACCTTTAAGCTCAAAATATAATGTTAACAATATATGTTAAATGCCGGCTAACTAACTTAATATGTCAATGTTAACAAATTAAGTTAGTTAGCTGGCATACTGCGACTTACTGTTGGGTGTACTGTACTGTACTTAATTTCACTGTTTAATAATTTATCTATAATACATTATGTATAGGCTAAAGGTTGCATTTCATTCATCGTACTTACTGTATACATAAGATAAGAGATTTTAACAAAACTGCAAAATAGACTTAAGTCTTAACAGTAGATAGATTTAAACACCCTAAATAGTAAAGAAATAATTCTAAATTATACATATGTAGATTATTAAATTCTCTAGTTAAGCATTTAAAAATGTCTTCCTCACATCAAAAACTCGCGCGGTTGGTTGTCTGTTTATCACTTATTCTATTGTCTGATCTCATACCGATCTTGTCAGTCATTTACGATGACAGCGTGAATCATGTACTGATGGAAAGTGCGATTGTTGATCCATAGCAGTGCAGTCAGATCGACGGATCTTGTCGATATAGTAGTATTACTCATAATTGGAACTCATCATAGGGGCCAACTTGAGAATTCAAAACTTGTCACTGTCGAATCGAGCAAAATTACGCATTATAGAAGTCGACTGAGTCTCATCGCGATGACAACCGAACTCAACTGTCAACTGTAATGTTGAAAATTTCCAAAATGTTATTGAAATATATCACCATCCACATATTAGGAACTTCCTTCCATTTAGCTGTCATTTTTGACATGCGAAGAATAAATGCTAACAATTTTCACTCTTGTTTTGTGGATTACGGTTTATGTTTTTGTTATTCTGGCAACCTCATTGGAAAGCTGTTTCAAAGTTAAGATTTTAAGTATTTTTCGAGAAAGTGTATTGTAATTTTTAGATGAGTTTGTGTCCTAGCTCATAGTACGTTGCGTATGGTTGGGGAGATGGTGGTTGTTTTAATATAGTAAGGCGTATTGGGCAAAGAATATCATTAAGATCATTTGAATGAAGTTTGTATAGGCTGCCTTTGCGATTCGTCAGTGATTATCTCTTGAATTTCAGGGAAATTTTATTCTGATCTATTTTGAAGCTCGTTGCTAAACTTCTAAAGAGCTCCTTCCTTAGGTTTCGGTAAGTTTCCTCATGAACTTTTTGACAACCGCTCCTGAATGTTTTCGGAAATTCACACCTAAACTACAGGGTGCGGCAGAAAATAATGCGAAAATTTGTTCTATTTCTTTCAAATCCCATTTTCAACTAATTCAAGCAATAATATCAGCATTTTCGAGTGCAGTTATCTTTATAAAGTGTTTTTAAACAAATTTATTCAATGTGTTTTCCATTCTTATTAATAACATCCTCAGGCCGACGCCGGAAGCCAGAGCATGCCTTTCGGACGTAGTCCCCCGACATTGACTGCCATGTGCGTGTTGTTGTTGACTTCGGGGTTTTCACACTAGGGTGTGATGTTATGTAGGCTCGTGCTTCAACATATGCCCAAATCGAATAATCCAACGGATTGAGATCTGGACTGCTAGGGGGCCACAAATCCTTCGGCCAAAACTTCATGTTATCGTTCAACCATTGTTGGGTTCGATTAGACGTGTGACACGGCGCTCCATCCAGCTGTAGGACAACGTTTTGGTCCTCGGAGAAGTTGACCTTCACCCAGGGAAGCATTTGGTCCTTTAAAATACCGATATACACTTCGGTATTGATTTTAATTCCAGCATAAATGAAAACAGGCGGCATTTTCAAACCGTTGGACCCCAACAAGCCAAACATCATGACACCAGCAGTTATATTTCACTCTGGCTCTTGAAGATGCATGCAGGTCTTCTTTGATGATTCTCCGCATGGATTTCTCCGAAATATTGGCTTCCTTTGCAAGTTTTCTTATGGAACGCCCCGAGTTGCGAGCAATTTTTGCACGGACCGATTTGATCACTTTCGGCGTGCGTGCAAAGCGCTGACGTCCGCTTCCCGGCTTCCGCTGCTTAGGACCATCCTGCAGGGAATTTTTTATGCGGTGAACTGTTGCCAAATGGCACCCTACCACCTTGGCAATCTCTTTCGGCTTCTTCTGGGCGAGCAACAAACTGGTGATCACTTCTTTCGCGAACATTTTGACGAATTTGCAATAAAACAAATAGAATGTTTGGATGCAGCACTTAAAAATAAACATAAAAAAATACACTTTCGACAGAAATTAGTCACTAGCTACACGAATTAACCCAATACTCAAGTTTGAACATTTTCGCATTATTTTCTGCCGCACCCTGTACCGAAAATTAACTTCCATGCATTCTGAGAAAGTTTTTTCTAGAACTGGGAGAAGGTTGTTTTCTGAACATCTGAAAATTCCTATACTGAACATCTATGAAAATCTCTCTAAAACTTCGGGAAAGTTCTCTCCAGAACTTCTAGAAAGATTCCAAGAATCTTCTAAAAAGTCTTCTTCTGAACTTTAGGAATGATCTTTCCTGAAGTTCAAGGAAATATTTTACTGAATTTCTGAGCAATTCCTGCTTGAACCACTAGAGAGGTCCTTCTTTACTTCTGGAAAAAAAATTCCAGTTCTTCGGGGATGTTTCTTTCATAACTTTTGGCTATTTCTGAACTTCTGAGAGCTTCCATCTAAATTTTTGGGAAGTTTCTTCCGGAAAATCTGAGAAGTTCTCTCCTGAGCTTCAGGAAAGCTCTCTCTGAAACTTTTGAGAAGCATGATCTTGAATTTCAAGAATCTGTGTTCCGGAATTTATACTTACCTTACAAATCAGACAAAGGCCGGTGTGGCTTCTGCTGTACACAGAAGTTGTTTCCATTGTAATCGGTCCATGGCTGTACCTCGCCAGCCTCGCTGTCTGCGGAGGGTCCGCAGGTCGCCTTCTACTTTATCAATCCACCTTGCTCGTTGCGCGCCTCTTCTTTTTGTACCTATCGGTTCGTTTTCGAGAACCATTTTCACAGGGCTGTCGTCCGACATTCTTACGACATGCCCAGCCCATCGTAGTCGACCGATTTTTGCGATGTGTACGATGGGAGGTTCTCCCAGCAACTGGTGCAATTCGTGGTTCATTCGCCTCCTCCACGTTCCGTCTTCCATCTGCACTCCACCGTAGATCGTACGCAGCATCTTCCGTTCAAAGACTCCAAGGGCGCGTTGGTCCTCTACTAGCAATGTCCATGTTTCGTGGCCGTAGAGAACTACCGGTCTGATTAATGTCTTGTAGATGGTCAACTTTGTGGTTCGGCGAACTTTGTTCGATCTTAGCGTCCTTCGGAGTCCAAAGTAGGCACGATTGCCAGCCATAATGCGCCTTTGTATTTCTCTGCTGGTGTCGTTATCGGCGGTCACCAATGAGCCCAGATACACGAATTCGTCTACTACCTCGATTTCATCACCGTTGATCTGAACTTGTGCTAGGAGGCTAACATTTTCTTCTCGTGAGCCTCTTCCCTTCATGTATTTTGTTTTTAACGCATTAATTACAAGCCCAATCCTACCAGCTTCAGCCTTAAGTCTGATGTACGTTTCCACCATCGTCTCAAAGTTACGTGCTACGATATCAACGTCGTCGGCGAAGCCAAATAGTTGGACAGACTTCCTGAAGATCGTGCCACTCGTGTCTATCCCAGCTCTTCGAATCAAACTCTCCAATGCAATGTTAAACAACAAACACGACAATCCATCACCTTGCCGTAACCCTCTCCGAGATTCGAAGGGACTCGAGAGCGTCTCTGATACTCGGACGACACACATCACTCGATCCATCGTTGCTTTGATCAACCGCGTCAGTTTTTCCGGAAATCCATATTCGTGCATGATTTGCCATAGCTGGTCTCGATCGATTGTATCATTCGCTGATTTGAAGTCGATGAAAAGATGATGTGTGGGCACGTTGTAATCGCGACATTTCTGCAGTACTTGCCGAATCGCGAAAATCTGGTCCGTAATAGCGCGGGCACCCATGAATTCGGCTTTGTATTGCCCCACGAACTCCTTTGCAATTGGTGACAGGCGGCGGCATAACATTTGGGAGAGCAACTTGCAGGCGGCGCTCAGTAGCTTGATCGCACGATAATTGCAGCAATCCAGCTTGTCACCCTTTTTATAGATGGGACACACTATTCCTTCCATCCAATCCTCCGGTAAACATTCCTCCTCCCAAATCTTGGTAATTACCCAGTGCAGTGCTCTGGCCAGTGCTTCACCACCGTATTTTAATAGCTCGCTTGGGAGTTGGTCAACACTAGCGGCTTTGTTGTTTTTCAACCGACCAATTTCCTCCTCAACTTCCTGAAGGGTTGGGGTCGGGGTCCTGTCATCTTCTGCGCGTGTTCCTAGATTTATTACCGTGCCACCTTCGTTCGCTGTAACATTACCGTTTAGGTGCTCGTCGAAGTACTGCTTCCAACTTTCAATAACCTCACACTCTCCTGTGAGAAGGTTGCCATGCAGGTCTCTGCAAATATCAGCTTATGGTACGTAGCCTTTGCGCGAGCTATTTAACTTCTCGTAGAATTTGCGTGTGTCGTTAGCACGGTACAGTGCTTCCATTTCTTCGCGGTCTCGATCTTCCCTCTGGCGCTTTTTCCTTCGAAGAATAGAATTTTGTCTGTTCCGTGCCTGTCTATACCGATCCACATTCGCTGTCGCCCGTGCTGCATTCTTCTCCTCTACTAACTGCTTGCATTCGCCATTAAACCAGTCATATTTTCGATTCGGTGCAGAAGTACCTAGTGTCACTAATGCAGTGCTGAATTTATGAGATAGTTCTACTCGAACTACTAAAAAGTGCCCATTATACTTCTGAGAATTTGCTTCCTGACCTTCGAAGAAATGTTATCTCCCTTATCCTATCAAATCTAAGATGTTATAGAAATCTATATCTGGATTATTTCTTCCTAGATTTAAAAAAAACCTTTTGAAGCTCTGGGAAGTCTCCACCTGAATTTCAGGGAAGCTTTTTCCTATACTTCTACGATTTTTTTTCCTGAGCATTTGGGAATGCTCCTTCTGGAACTTCGGAGTAGTTCACTTCCAAAATTTCTGGGAAGTTCTCCTTAAAATTTTGAAATGTTTTTTTCTGAATTTCTGAAAAATTCCGTACTAAACTTTGGGAAGCTTCATTGTGAATCTCGAGGACATTCCCTAAATTTTATAGGAAATTCCCATGATTTTCGACAAGCTTACAGAGGTTCTGGATGATTTTGCCAGCATACTGGAGTTTTGTCGAATGTTTTCGAAAGGCTGTCAATGGAAAGGTTTGTGAGAATAAATTATGTAAGGAAGGATGCATTTTAGAGCAGAACAAGTTTAGAGCATTATTTTTATCTCGAGATGTTTTTCTTGATTTAGCTTACTGAAATTTTTAAATTTTGGTGAATTTTTCAATAGATACCAAATATAATGTCAAAAAGAGTACAATCTATCAACCAGGTCATGTTCGTTTGCGTGATTTAGAGATAAAGATTTCAATACTCTTTCAAAAAATCTGAAAAGAAATCTTAGTACACAATTTGTCCATAAAACTGCCAAAAAGCTTGCAAAACTTTTGATAAGTTCGTAGAACGTGCGTGAAGTTCTTTGTTTATGTATTCAGCAATGCATTTGAACTTTTTCATTTAGTTAAACTGTTTTGATGAGATGATGAATTTCCAAAAGAAAAAAACATGTGTTGCTTACAGTATTTCAACAATAAGCACAGCCAAGCTAGAAGTATAATAGATGGTAATTGGTATACTGAAGGCTTGTTCAGACACTCACACATCTACACAACCAAGTAAATACACCACTCTAACACACAATCCAAACACTCGTTTACTTTTTGAATTCAATTTCTTTTTGTTTTAACTCAAGTTCCAAGTTCTATAAATTTCAAAGGTTTATTACTTTTATCGTTATTCCGAGACTACTACTGAATCGCAGATCTACCGGCTTTGTTCGAGAACCAATTAAAGAATCACAAGTGCATCGGTATTGATGGTCCTCTTGGAAAATTTCCTCCCACTTCTGCTGTAACATTTTTGCTAGTTCCAACTCTACAATAGCCTCTGGCGATGTCCACAATCATTTTCAACAGTCCAAGAAGCCACTCCAAACAAACGGTTATTTGTTTTTTTTTTTAGTGAACATTTTTAGTAGAAATTACATGTTTTTCTGTTAATTTACCTCAAACATGGTTATATGTATTTTTTACCTTGCTTAACTGACATTCAACGAGTTTTACCTTGCTTAACTGACGAAGAACAAGTGTCAAAACAAATTCTTACTTGGCAGAATTTGACAGATCAGACGCACTCGACAAAATTTTGTCGATCTCAACATCTGTAATAGCAAACTAGACCGTCGTAGTAAAGCAACGGTCGACTTGACTTCTCTCTATAATTGGCCCCATAAAGAATATATGATGTAAACAAACATATCATGCAGAATGTTTAGCTTCTGGAGTGCTAGCTCTGTTATTTGATTCGTTTAAAACACTTTTTGGTGTCGCAATGAAAGCTGGTGTTTGGAATGTCTAAAGCACTTCTATAGCTATAAAGATTGGACTCGGAAAAAATGCGACACTTTTATCTTGGGTGTATGTTTTTATCGCGTTGGTAATTGATTAATGAAATTTTGAGTAGTACTAGTTTAGAGTGTTATGTTTACGTGTGCAAACAAGAAACAAGAAGAGCTACGCCAGCAAATCTTGGGCGCGGTGATCGATAATCCTGGTCAGTCACACAGATGGATCGACAAAAGGCTTGGAATCTACCATTCCACCGTGTACCGCGTTGTGAAAATGTTCCAGGAGACGAAGACCATCGAGCGGCGCGCTGGAAGCGGCCGAAAACCTACCACGGAATACCCAGAAAAGGCGCGGAAGATAAGGCAGTACTTTAAGAATAACCCGAACCTTTCCACCCGAGCCGTGGCCAAAAAGGTCAATTCGTCGAAGTGGTTCGTCCAGCAGACCATGAAGCGGGCTGGGCTATGTGTTTTTAAGGTCAGAAAGGCGCCAAACCGGACTGACAAGCAAAACACGGTGGCCAAATTGCGTGCGCGGAAGCTGTATCGTGAGTGGCTGGTCAAGCCAGGCTGTCTCGTCATGGACGACGAGACATATATCAAGGCGGACACCAAACAAATCCCCGGCCTCGAGTTTTTTGTCGGAACGTCCCGCATGGAGGTTCCGGAAAAAGTTCCGGAAGAGAAAGATGGACAAATTCGCGAAGAAGTACCTGTTGTGGTAGGCGATCTGCGAGTGCGGATGGTACAGCAAGCCGTTCGTTACAACCGGCACCATAAACGGGCAGATTTATCGAGAGGAATGCTTGTAGAACATTAAACATTAAACATTATTTGATGTTGCAATGAAAGCTGGTGTTTGGAATTACCAAAGCACTTCTATAACTATAATACTTTTATTACTCTTAGTACCCATTATCAATTTAGCTTGTTTCGTCACATGTGAAACCAAAGAACGTCAAAATTATACGCCGTTTGAAGAGAGTCAACAGTTTATTGGTTTTAAACAGAAATACTGCATTTATTGACCCGTGAAATTGCTATAAAAAAGGTTTTAAAAACTATCCAGTTACCGAATTTCCCTCACCGTTTCAAACTATTCGCTGTCTTCATCGAAGTTCAACGAACTCACAGTCTTCAACGACGGCCCCAAGAAGTGACACAATTTCTCCTCTTTCTTTCCAAGCCATGCTTCCTTTGCGAAGAGCCGAAGAGCCAAACGGTAATCGTAGTGAATTGTAAACGTCATGTACCTGCTGAGTGCAGCTACCAACATTGTTTTCGTAGTGGTAAAACACCAACAATGCATCAACACTCCCCGAGTGTCGGCAATCACTCATCGCGGTTAGCCCAATTCGAACAATTCACGGAAATTCTGACTAACAGCCGAGTTGCAACTGTTGCATCTCAATTTCATTCGGGCGACTTTGTTGTGCTTGAATCACATTCCTCCCTGTCTGTCCACTCCTGTCCATCGGGCAAGGCTGGTCTCACCGCCGAGTTCATCGTTCGCTTGATTTTATTTATTTTCCCTTAACCGAGTTTTGAAACTTTTCTTTGAAGTTCAAAAATTACCAATTCATCAGCCACCACTGAACCGCTTCTTCGGCTCGAATCCGCCAGGGAAATCCGATCGCTCCGCGAATCGCGCTTCTTTCCGTTCCGTTGTTGTTGGTCCGAAAACTTGGCCTACACTTTCTTCTCACCTAGTTTTGCTCGGACACACAGACACGCGAACGCTCGAGCTTGTTTACTTTTTTATGAGCTGGACGGAAAAAATGTGAGCTCATAAATTACTAATCAATGGGAAAGCTTTTACGGTTCGATTTCTGAATCACCCAGTTTCTATGTTTCCCCTTGATTCATTCTAATTAAAAATGATCAGTTATCGAACAACAGACCTTCCTCGGTGCTATCGAATGCCATTTGCCGAGGTACTATCTGACCTTTTGCCTCTTCCATTCGAAGAACCAGCTCTAATGCAACACAAATCGTAATCATTACTCAGCACCGGAGCATAACCTATTACGCGAACATTCACGCGCAGAGCCTAATTTCGCGGTTAAGGTCTTCTTTCTCCATGGTGGTTGTTATGCATCGCCGTCATTATTTGTATGTATGTTTTCACGGTGATCTTCGTCACTGGCATTTCCAGCCAGTCACTCGGCAGCAGCTCCGTTCGAGGTTACTCTAGGCCATTGAACCAGTTACCTACTGGTTGAATCTCTCCGCCAGGCCATTTCTCTCTGCGCGGTGGCCTTTCTCTCGAGCCCGTGGAGTCCGCTCTCGAGCCTATGACCGTGCGTCTCCATCTCCGAGGCGACGTCGCAAAAACCATTTCTCAAGTTGAAAAAAAAAATAATATACAGCCGATGGTCGTCGGACTATTACCATGATCTTTCTCTTGGTTACTGGTGGAGTTTGCCGTGGATTTTGTGCTATTGAACCGGTTTTTGAGGTTGCACGAATGTACAGCTGGTGGCCGAGGTGCTGTAAGAGTGTTTCCTTATATGTCCGGCAGGGAACTGGTTGGCAAAAATTAAGTCATGCCGAAGACGTGGGCCGATTGGTGTGGCGTAATTTCTAGCAATTTGCAAAATGAGAGGAGATGGTTGTGTCATGTAGGCTGTATCTTTTTCGTACTAGAATAAGCTGAGATTATATTATTCGGTTGTGAGGGGAATAGCAATTTAATAGCTTTTATTATAATTCCCTCTGTTTTAAGCCGTTTCAGGTTTTTCGTTGGTTGTGTGCTCTGAATTCCATTGTAATTGCTGCTCCTCTGACACTTTTGCGGTTTTCGTCTAATTAAACTTGCAACCATACAACCTCAAAGATAAGTACTCAAACATCACGAAGGCTTGTAAAATAATATGCAATTATTGTGGAATTAATAATGGGCGAAATGGTTCAAATGTTGTCAAACGCGACTAGGTAATTAAGTGGTTACCTGTTCTGATAATTTAACAGAAAATCGGCAGTTCAGTCCCAGGATGGTCTTCTTCCTTGCCATTTGTCACTTTGGCTCTTTCTATTCCCACTAGATTTAAAATAAAAATCAACCTACTGCGCTTCCATTGATTGCATCACTTTTGCTATGGCGAATTTTTGATTTTCAAATAACCCTACGTGACACTTTTGAAAGTTGTTTGTTTGAGTCTATTTTGCAGTTATTAGCATGTTAGTTTAAATCACCGCAAAGAACCGTTTCGCTAGCTTTACATGCTGTAACAGCGACCCACTAAAATACACGCAAAGAAATCACTCTGCTTTGAATCAACAAATTCCCAAACCCCCCAAAAAAACCCCCCTTTGAATCAACAAATTATTTTGTTGGTTTTCAAAACAAGTTTTCTATTTGTTTCTATTCATAAAAAAGTTCCAAATCAATTTAAAATATCATTCAAATCAAACCAATAAAATTATCTAGAATAATCACCGCTGCAAAGTGGGAAAAAAGTGCCCGCGAAAGAATTCTGTATCTCAGCTCGGAGTGGAACGATTTCTGTAAATGTTACCTAAACTTGAAGGAAAATGTCTAAGAAATCGAATGCACGTGGTCTCATTGGCCGCACAGAAATGCTTGTGGAGCAAATGAGCTCATTTTACCCTGGTTCCCCTAATATTTCCTTGTTGTTCAGAAATTTCTTTGCTCGGTGTGACTCACGATCAACAAAATGATGCTAGTCCTATGTAAAATTTGCTGAAAAATCGATTGAAATTGGTTTTGTTCACCGCATGGCTCTGTGAACGAGGGTATGGTCGATTTTATCCTGATTCCCCTAATATTTTCAGGTTTTTCACAATCTTCTCTGCTCGGTGTGACTCAAGATCAATCAAATAAAAGTAGTGTTTTGTACAATTTTCTAGGAAATCGATTGAAATTGGTTTCATTAACCGCATGGCTCTGTTAATGAAGATATGGCTGATTTTACCCTGATTCCCCTAATAGTTTTGTGTTCATCATACATTTTTTGGTCGGAGTTACTCAAGATCAACAAATTAAGACTAGTCCTTTGTAAAATTTGCTGAGAAATCGATTGAAGTTGGTTTTGTTCACCGCACTGCTCTGTGAACGAAAATATGGTTGATTTTACCCCGATTCCCCTAATATTTTTGTGTTATTCAGAGATTGCATTGTTCGGCGAGACTCAATATCAACAAATTAAGACTAGTCCTATGTAAAATTGCCTAAAAAATCGATTGGAGTTGGTTTCATTAACCGCACGGCTCTGTGAATGAAGATTTGGCTGATTTTACCCTGATTCCCCTAATAGTTTTATGTTCATCATAAATGTTTTGGTCGGAGTTACTCAAGATCCACAAATTAAGACTAAGGCTTGCTTCATTTAGAATTGGAACAAACTTTTGCTCATATTGTGGTGCTCCTGGTGGATGGATTTGGAAGTTCTTGGCGCCCACGTGTCGGGAATTTTGTCAGCTTCACGTATGTATTTTGTTATTCTGCAAATCGACTGTACTTTGTAAACAATCAACATGGAAGCCGAAAGAAGGGAAAAAATTGTGCACAGTTATTTGGAAAATCCATTGTGGTCTGCATCTAGGCTAGCTAAACAGCTGAAATTGCCCAGAAATACCGTATGGCGCGTTATCAAATCGGTATAAGGAAACATTGACGACAATTCGGAAGCCTCAAGCCAATCGTCGGAGTGGAACTGTCGACCGGAAACTGCGTGGTAAGATTTTGAAGACGATTAAGAGGAATCCCAATCTGTCGGACCGTGATTTGGCCAGAAAATTCGGTGCTGCCCATAGTACCGTGAGGAGAACTCGACTCCGGGAAGGAATCAAGTCGTATCGAGCAAGCAAACAGCCAAATCGGACCATAAAACAGAATAGTGTGGCCAAAATCTGTGCTCGGAAGCTATACGACCAGGTGCTGACCAAGTTCGACGGGTGTCATCTGATGGACGATGAAACCTATGTCAAGGCTGACTTCGAGCAAATCTCTGGTCAAAAATTTTACTTGGCAACGGCTCGGGGGGATGTTCCAGCCAAATTTAAATTTGTTTTTGCCGACAAATTTGCACGAAAATTCATGATTTGGCAGGGCATTTGCAGCTGTGGCAAAAAAACGAAAGTTTTGTCATTACAGCAAAGTCGTTCAAGAATGGTATGCAGAGAAAGGGTTCCAGGTTATTCCGAAAAACCTTAACCCACCCAACTGCCCCCACTTCCGCCCTATTGAGAAATACTGGGCAGTCATGAAGAGGAGACTCAAGGCAAAGGGAAAGATTGTCAAAGACATCAATCAGATGAAGACCTGGTGGAATAAGATAGCTAAAACGATGGACGAAGAAGGTGTGCGCCGCCTAATGAGCCGTGTTACAGGAAAAATTCGAGAATTCCTTCGAAACCGTGACGAATAATTTTATCCGTATTTTTTCTTAAAAGAATGAAGAAAACGCTACATTTGTATAAAAAAAGATCTTGAATTCAATAATAAATAACTGAAATACAGGCAATTGTTTTTGTTCCAATTCTATCTGAAGCAAGCTTTAGTCCTTTGTAAAATTTGCTGAGAAATCGATTGAAATTGGTTTTGTTCACCGCACTGCTCTGTGAATGAAGATATTTTACCTCGATTCCCCTAATATTTTTGTGTTATTCAGAGATTGCTTTGTTCGGTGCGACTCAAGAACAACAATTTAAGGCTAGTCCTATGTAAAATTGCCTAAGAAATCGATTGAAGTTGGTTTCATTAACCACACGGCTCTGCGAACGAAGATATGGCTGATTTTACCCTGATTCCCCTAATATTGTTGTGATTTTCAGGAACTTCTTTGCTCGATGTGATTAAAGAACGACAAAATATGGCTAGTGTCATGTGAATTTTTTTGGAAAATCGATTAGATATGGCTGACTTTACCCTGATTCCCCTAATATTTTCATGTTTTTCACAATTTTCTTTGCTCGATGTGACTCAAGATCAATAAAATAACGGTAGTTTTTTGTAAAATTTTCTGGGAAATCGATTCAAATTGGTTTCATTTGCCGCACGGCTCTGTGAACGTAGATATGGCTGATTTTACCCTGATTCCCCTAATAGTTTTGTGTTTATCATAAATTTCTTTGGTCGGAGTAACTCAAGATCAACAAATTAAGACTAGTCCTTTGTAAAATTTGCTGAAGAATCGATTGAAATTAGTTTTGTTCACCGCACGGCTCTGTGAGATATGGCTGATTTTACTCTGATTCCCCTAAAATTTTCATATTTTTCACAATTTTGACTCATTTTTTCCCATTCTGGTTTTCTGCTCACTCATTTTTACACATATTTTTCTTTAATTATGAAAATATAACAAACTGAGGAGAAAAAGTAAACATGAATAAGGGGACGCCCAAAAACCCCCAAAAAAACAGACCCCAACGAAAGGCCTCCCAATTAATGAACCTTCCCCAAGGAGAAAAGCGGACTAGAAAATAATAAGTCATAAAGTAAGTAGATTCTTAGAACGTGTTTTCATATGACGACACGGTACCTGTTAAACTTCAAAAGTTTCGTTCAGTTTATCGGTGCATTAATCCATTGCCAATTGCAAGGAAAACTAGCCTTACTTTTTGCGCTAAGAGTTAAAGAGATAACAAGGAAAGGTACTACCGGTAACTGTCAAAATGTGAGTTAAAGAGACGGGGAGAATCAGGATGAATGCCAAGAAGTTCATTGCATTCATTCGTGCCGTCAGCTGTAAGCACCTGAACAGTATAAAGTAGGCAGGAGACAACATTTTCACGAATTCATTAGATGACGTTTACTAATAATGATTTTTTTCTTTATTTCAAAAATATTGGGAGAATCAGGGTAAAATGTGCCATATCTTCGGACTAAGAGCCGTGCGGTGAAAGAAACTAACACCAATCGATTTTCCAGAAAATTTTACACAGGACTAGCATAGTTTTGTTGATCTTGAGTCACATAGAGCAAAGCAATTTCTGAATAACATAACAATATTAGGGGAATCAGGGTAAAATTAGCCATATATTCGTTCACAGAGCTGTGCGGTGAACGAAATTAACTCCAACCGATTTTTCAGAAAATTTGACATAGGACTAGCATTACTTTGTTGGTCTTGAGTAACACCGACCAAAGAAATTTCTGAATTACAAAAAAATATCAGGGGAATCAGGGAAAAATGTGTCATATCTTCATTCACAGAAAGATGAAACTAACTCCAATCAAATCTCCAGGAAATTGACACGGGACTAACCTAATTTTGTTGCTTTAGAAAAATGAAACTGTTAGGGGAATCAGGGTAAAATCAGCTATAGTTTCATTCACATAGCCGTGCGGTAAATGAAACCAACTCCAATCGATTGATCAGAAATTTTTTTATAGGACTAGCCTTATTTTGTTGCTGTAGAAACACACCGAACAAATAAATTTCTGAATCACACAAGAATACTAGGGAAATTGGGGTAAAATCAGCCATATCTTCATTCACTGAGCCGTGCGGCTAATGAAACCAACTCCAATCGATTTTTTAGGCAATTTTACATAGGACTAGCTTTATATTGTTGATTTTGAGTCTCACCGAACAATGCAATCTCTGAATAACACAAAAATATTAGGGGAATCGGGGTAAAATCGACCATATCTTCGTTCACAGAGCTGTGCAGTAAACGAAACTAATTTCAAAGGACTAGTCTTAATTTGTTGATCTTGAGTAACTCCGACCAAAGAAATTTATGATAAACACAAAACTATTAGGGGAATCAGGGTAAAATCAGCCATATCTACGTTCACAGAGCCGTGTGGCAAATGAAACCAATTTGAATCGATTTTCCAGAACATCGAGCAAAGAAAATTGTGAAAAACATGAAAATATTAGGGGAATCAGGGTAAAGTCAGCCATATCTCCATTCACAGAGCCGTGCGGTGAACAAAACTAAGTTTAGTCGATTTTCGAAGAAATTTTACAAAGGACTAGTCATGTTTTGTTGTTCTTTAATCACATCGGGCAAAGACATTTCTGAAAAACACAACAATATTAGGGGAACCAGGGTAAAATCGACCATATCTTCATTCACAGAGCTGTGCGGTAAACAAAACCTACTTCAATCGATTTTCCTGGAAATTTTACTAGGACTAGCATCATTTTGTTGATCTTGAGTCGCACCGAGCTAAGAAATTTCTGAACAACAAGGAAATATTAAGGGAACCAGGGTGAAATGAGTTCATTTGCTCCCCAAGCAGTCCTGTGCGGCCAATGAGACCACGTCCATTCAATTCCTTGGAAATTTTTCTTCAAGTTTAGGTAACATGTACAGAAATCATTCCATTCCGAGCTGATATATAGAATTCTTTCGCGTTTCGGGCACTTTTTTTCCCACTGTGCGCTGTATGATATTTATTTAGAAAATATTTGATTAATAACAATCACACATATTTTTAAATTGATGTGATTAATTTATTTTTCAAACAAAATATTTTTTCACCCTAAAAATTAATCTTTTTTGACGTAGACTACGTCTTACGGCAAGGGTAAGGTGTCAATTCAAAATCTCAAAATAGTCGACCGTCACGAAATATCGTCACAAATTAAACGCTTATAACTTAATAAATGCTCGATAGATTTTCAATATGTGTTGATCAATCAGTTGGAAATCCAGCGTATCAATTCAACTTTTAAACATTATCCGTTAACAATTTAAACTATTGCAAATAACGAATATAGAAGGTAATGTCTTGTATTTTTCTTTTTTGAAGGCTGAATTTAGACGGAGATTAACTAGACCGAGAAAGTTTTAATTCAAATGCGGACTATTTCAAATCCGTCCTTTTCAGGTTGTTCAATTCAATTTTGAGAAAGTATGTTTGATTTGAATTTGTCTAACATTACTTCCCAAGTTCTAACCAATTGGCAGCCAGCGTAGGCTAAAACAGTTTTAGATGTCTCTTCGTTGCATGCTTTGACCATTGTGTACAATTTAATAAAGGCTATCGTCACGAAAAATTGAACAGAGGACGCTGATAACTCGATCATTTCTTGATTGATTTATTGTTCAACTATTCAACTAGAGGTTTTTACAACTGCCATTTTATTTACACAAGTATTCAAAATATTACAAATTTATGAAATGATGAATATATTTCGCGTAAATATTCATCAATCGGCATAGGAAAATTTTAAAGAATGTTGCGTTCCAGCAACTATTTTCTATCACGGACAATGATATTCCGAAGTAACAATCTCTAAATATTCCAATACGTATTGTTTTGAACAGTTATTCTGTTGTGTTAACGATTCGCGTTGGATAGAGTTTTACTTCTAGGAAGAAATAAGTTTTGAGAACTTGCGAAAGTGAGATTTAGTGTAATGCCTAATCGTTTTGATGACATCCGTATGCGCAAATTTCGGCAGTGCGTAAAGATCGATCAATCCAGAAATCCTCCGAAATTACCATGTACCGATGCCGAGCGAGCTTGTGGTTATCGGGTGAAACTGAAAGCAGCCAGAGGTAATGTAATGCAAAGCACAAGTTTGGACGCTGGGGAAGGGCGTTCAACTCGAGGCCGTATCATCATTTAAACCAAACAAACGTCTTCAGGGCCACCTAATGCTTTCGAAAGAGTGTGCAATAGAATTTTCTAACATACTTACAATCTAATGCATGCAAGTCTAACAATCTATTAGGACCATACCCACGCTATTTTGATCAGACTACGCCTTACGGCAAGGATAGGCGTCAAATGAAAATGTGAAAATAACTGAAACAGTTTGAATGCTAATAGTGTCATTCAGTTGAAGTTTTTTCGCGACTATCAAAAACATCATTAATAATTGAGATTGAGTTCCCAAACAGACCCTGAACAATCATTAAAGCTATAAGGATAATAGTCTCCAGCAGATCGATCATGTCAACACAACCACTACAGCCAGCACAATCGTAACCCTTTCAGCGTACCAACATTCAAACCAAACGTCCCTTTTCAGGGCTGCCAAAGAATTTCTAAGAAGCGAATCATAGAATTTTCTAACATACTTACTTACTTACTAACTTATGTTAACCCACGTCCCATAAGAAGAGTACCTGCATTACATTGTTCCGCTACGAAACTAACGTCTACGTCAACCGGTTGTGTGTTCAACACAACCCCACTGATTTTTGAATCAACAAAATATTTTGTTGGTTTTCAATAAAAGGTTTTTATTGGTTTCATACAGAAAAAAGTTCCAAATCAATTCAAAATGCCATTCAAAGCAAACCAATAAAATTATTAAAAAATATCACCGCTGTGTGATGTTTATTTAAATACTATTTCATTTAAAGGGTGTTCCGATCAAAATTGTCAAACAGTAATGTGTGTGACTCGATATAAGTTTTTATTAATAAGTAAAATTCTGTTTCTTTTTCACGTTAAGTTAATACAGAAAACAGGAGAAATATTCTGCTTAGCTTCCTCTTTACTGAATGCAAATTGCCGAGTTTTTCGTTTAACACCTGCCATAAGATTTTGTATAGTCTCCTTGTTCACTTTATTAGCCGCAGAACGCCATTTTGCCTTGAACTGTTTCTCGCTCACAACAGCTTTTTGAGTCTTCTTAAGGTTCCGCTTGACGATGGCCCAATATTGTTCTATTGGGCGGAGCTCTGGCGTGTTGGGAGGGTTCTTGTCCATGGGCACCACTTGAACGTTGTTGGCAGCATACCACTCCATGGCCTTTTTTCCGTAATGGCAAGATACCAAATCCGGCCAAAATAGAACGGAACAATTGTGTCGCTTCAGGAAAGGCAGTAGACGTTTCTGTAGGCACTCGCTCAAATAAATTTCCTGGTTGGCGGTTCCGATCGCAATGTAAACGTTGCTCTTCAAGTCACAAGTACAGATGACCTGCCACAGCAGATATTTCCTCGCGAACTTTGACAGCTTAATGTGCTTGAAAATATCTGCCACCTTTCCCCGTCCAGTTGCCGTATAAAATTCCTGTCCAAGAAGCTGTTGAATGTTTGCCTTGACGTAAGTTTCATCGTCCTGTACCACTTTCTTGTAAGTCGACAGTCCAGCTCGTTTTTAGCGCTATCCACGGTTGAAAGCGCCCCTCCCAGCTTCTTTGCGACATCTTGGACGGAGAGGTTGGGGTTCCGCTCGAAACAGCGGGCAATTTTTTTTGTCGTCGCTGTGGCCTCCGGCTTTCGATTTCCCCCCGATCCAGCTTTCCTGGCTGTCGACAAACGTTCACCGAACACTTTTAATACGGTGGTAATAGTTGATTTAGCCACATTCAACAATTTCGCCAACTTGGCGTGAGAGGAGTTTGGATTTTCACCATGCACAGGCAACATTTTGATGCGTTGCTTCTCTTCCTTCGATGACATTTTGATAACTGAAGTGCTAATCTCAAAATCAAAATAGAGGCATGATGACACGCACACTCTTCAAAATGAGGGGTGTGCAAAATGTTTTAATTTTCATTTTTAATTAAAAACCGTGCACAAAAGCAGAGAATCGATGTGCATCGAAAAATATGTCTCATTTCATTGATTCAAAACATTGCAATATTGCAAAAATAATAATTCACAGTGCGCTCGTTTTCCAATGGATTATGATACGAAATATCACGAACGTGTAGTTATAAATCTGTTACAATCGAAATTTATCGCATAGAACAACTGTTCTGCCTCTCTTGCTAATTTCCCCCCCCAAAACCAAAAGACAAAAGAAGACACTTTTTTCCCACCCGCTTTTTTTAGTGCCCAAACCAGGTGTTGAAACCTGATAACGAGATAAATAACGACTGTTCCAGAAAGTATAAGCACACCTTATTTTAACGGTCACCTTGAATATATTGAAATATTTCAAGTGTTTTGGCTGCGTCCTTTTGTTTGCACATTTCTGAATGACATAGCCTTAAAAAAAGTGCTCAGTTTTGTGTAACCTATCAAAATGCGCCGTCTTACTCCGGAACAACGAAAAAGTATCGTGCACAAATGGTGCACTATGAGCGGACTCACCTTGAGAAAATTGGCCAAGGAAGAGGGTGTAAGCGTCGGAGCGGTACGATCTGCGATTCGAAAATATAGAGAACAGTGTACGTTTGAAGATGCGCCGAAGAGTAGTCGGAAATCCGGTCTTGTTAGTCCGGATATCGATAAAAAGATCAGGGATGCCTACAAGCAAAAACCAGCGACTTCCGTTCGGGATATTTCGAAAAAACTAGGGACCTCGTCGAGTAACGTCATGCGTGCCAAGGAAAGACTTGGGCTGAAAACATACCGGAAGCAGAAAAACACCCAAAAGGAACCCAAAACAGGCCGCGTCCGTGGAACCACGGACCCGCAAACTCTACGATTCGTTATTGTGTAGAAATTCTGGGTGTATAATAATGAACGATGAAACGTATGTGAAACTGGATTAAAAACCGCTTCCCGGACCACAATTCTATACTGTAAGAGAAGACAAAGACATTCCCGAAACAATATGCAGGCAATATGCGAGTGTAGTAAAACATCTAGTCCGTACATCACAATGGAGACGATGAACACTCAGAAATACATTAAGGAATGTCTCCAGAAGCGATTATTGCCGATGATCAGGCAGCACGAAGGTCAAGTAGTGTTTTGGACTGATTTGGCGTCATGTCATTACGCAAAGGACACTTTAGAATGGTACAAAAGTCAAAATGTATGTTTCGTACCGAAAGACATGAATCCGCCAAGCTGCCCGGAGGCACGGCCAATCGAGACTTTTTGGGCTTTAACCAAAGCAAAACTTCGAAAATTCATAAAACCAGCGGACGACATCCAAAAATTAAAAAAAATTAGTCCAAAGTGGTCAAAGTGGTGGGAAGTACCACTGTGCAGAGGCTAATGGGAGTTTGAGGAAAAGTTAGGAGTCTTGGCTTTGATTAAATATTTTGATTAAACGAGAGTAAAATATCATATAAAACACAAATACATGTATGATTTGCCAAATAAAATTATTAAAACTAAAAAAAAACATGACTTTTTTGTTATTTTGAAAGTTTGCTTATACTTTCTGGAACAGTCTATAGAAAAAAAAAAAACAATTTTTTTTTTTTTTGAAGCTGATTTCATTTTTGTCAAGGAAAAAATTTTTTTTTTCCCACGAGTAGTCAAACATGTGGACTTCCAATGCAATAAGAATGTACTCTTCTCAGAAATAGTGACTAAGTTTTAGAGTTTCTTCATTGCTTTCAACGCATTAACAAAAGGTAAATGGGGAATTAGTACCATGTTAAATGTCACTAGCTAGTTCCTAAGAACAAATTTGATTTGTTTTCTTCAATAAATTTGGATGAACCGCAACCACATGAAAGCGTTTGACGGGATGAACCATATTGATTAAAATTTGGCTGTTTTTTAATCATAGGGATTCATCTTCTTACTTCATGTTGCATATTTGGATTGATTGGGTTATTAATAAGCAAACAATTCTAACTCATCTTTGGTCTCTTTTTGTCTAACGTGAAAAATAAACTTGACTGTAAAAATCAACGATGCGGCCATTTGAAACAATTCATGTAAAATTTAATTTCGCAATATTACTAGATGTAATCTCGTATAAATTTGAAAACTCATGTGATTTTGAAGTTAATTACATGTTCTTTTTATGTGCATGAAAAAAGGTTGAAAGTTACAGAACCATTTTAACTGTGTACGCTCAGGACGTCCAAAAAGTGGATCAACACCAGAAATCATAGCAAACATTCAGGATATGGTTTTGGAAGGTCACCGATCGACTGCGGATGTGATAGCTGACACCATAGGAATCTCACATGGAACAACATGGCATATTTTGTCTAAATTTTTGGGTTTCAAACAACTTTGTGCACAATGGGTGCCGCATTTGCTAACAATGCAACAAAAACACGTTCAAATGCAACTTTCTGAGCAACATTTAGAGCAATTTGGAAAGGATAAAAAGGATTTTCTGCATCAATTCATCACCATAGGATGACCCGGTTTGCAGATGAACAAAATCATTTTCCATCAAGACAATGCATCTACTTACACAGCTCTAAAAACCATCGTGAAAATCAGTGAAATGGGATACGAATTGTTGCAGCATCCAGCCTATTTGCAAGATTTAACTCCGTCTGACTTATGGCTGTTCTCATACCTCAAAAAATCCCTTCGTGCTAAGAATTTTTCATCAAACCAAGAAGTTATAGCCGTCGTGGAGGAGTATTTTGCAGGCCTTCCAGAAAGTCACTTCCGTGATGGGACAACACAGTTGGAAGATCGTTGGACCAAGTGTATTGATCTTATGGGAGACTATACTGAGCAATAAAAGTGATTTCCCTACAATAAAAATAAATTTTCATTTCCGCTTTCAAAACTTCTTGACTAACCTAGTAGTCGGTTACATTTTGATTTATCCAAAAACCTAAATTAATCCACCGATGGTGAGACTGAACCCTTCTTACACTTCACCAGAATTGCGAACTTAAATGTGGCCAATATTGTACTGGATACATATTTTCATCAGAAATTCCAGAAAGATCCAGGAATACTTGATATGTCATACATTCAGTTTATAAAATGAGCTATTTGTCAATCCTAACCGTATTGTTCATCGATGTGATTAAAATTTTGCCATTAATAGTCTTTAACCACCTGTTTATGTGTGTTATATAATAGGGGAAATGACATGAATATTAGAAATGTCATATAATCAGTCCAAAGAATGAATTATTAAACAATTCTAAGCGTCAATTTTGATTATCGATATGGATTCAAGATGCTTAATAAGTACATGTTCATTGAAAATTGTGTAGTTATAGTAAATGGAGACTATATGTAATTTTCAAATATAATCGTTGCAGTTCAAAACCGGACCACTCGAACCAATCGATCCTTCTCTAATTCTATAGAGTCGCATAGTGTGGCTAGTCCGCTGTATGTGCTATACAACGCACCAGATGCGACACAATATAATGGCGCTAATAAAACTAAAATCGATACACAAATAGCTCAGTATGTAATCGGAGACTAAACTGTTTGATTACTATTAAAAGAGGCCGTCAAGTACTGTTTCGTTCATATCTTCGTAACGAAATGTCCGAATGAAAAAAAATCAATAGCGTTCTATGAGAATGTTGTAGCTTTTGTTCAGTAGTCCGATTTAACGAATTTCGGTGTAATTTTACAGTTATCTGTAAAAAATTTACCGGATTTCGGCAAAATTTAACCGAAACCCGTTAAATCGGATTACCGAACGTTCAACTGTTGAGAATTCGGTAAAATTTTACAGATTTCTGTAAAAAAGTCTGATTATGTGTGGTACGTCAATCTCCAACTTCCAGCTATCATCGAAGAAAAGTGACTTCACGCATATCTGTGGTAACATCCACCGGACACTAGCTAGACCAATCACTCTCGAAGACTGCCCTATCATGCAACGGAGTTCAGTCAAGATCCTAGGTGTCAGACGGAGCCCAGAGCTGGAACCAGCCGGCACTAGCGATCGACTACACACTCCGTAAGGCCTTTGGAGCCAGAGCAAACCCAGGACCGGTGCAAGCGGTGGTCTTGTCGACCATCAACTTTCCAGACACCACACCCGATACACGGATGGCTCCGTCAGAAGAGACGGGATGCGCATCGGAATAACTGACCAGCACTTCGCCCAGTCCCAGCAACTCCCAAAACAGTATTAGATTTTTTCAACCGAAACTCTAGCTGTCTGGCTAGCAGTGACCAGCCCTTCTGACCGCTCAATTGCCGTCTTCACCGACTCAGAAATCCCAAACCATCCTTGGATCCAGGCAATCATTATGAAATCCCCAACCGGAACAACAATCCCATGGATACCCGGTCACTGTGGTATCCCTGAAAATGTCGAAGCTGATCGACTGACCTCCATCGGCAGGAGGGGTGAATTATTTACCCACACTGTCCCTGGAGACGACACCAAAAAGTGGCTTTCAGAAACAATCTGGAACGTCTGCAGCTACGAATGCTCACAGTGCCAGAACCCGTTTATTCGGAAAATAAAAGGTTCCGTCCACCAATGAGAGGACCCATCTGACCACCAACAGCAGTAGACACTGTCGCGTCTTTGTTCTGCACACACAAGAGTACGAGGGGCCACGCCAGCTCTTCGGAATCTCGGGCTGCATAGAGGACGTCCTCAGTGACGATCCCAGTGAGAGAAGCCGCAGTGGTCTGCTTCTTTAAAGAATCCCTCCTCTACAACGTCCTTTAAATACCGGAACCATCTGCCAGTGGAGGGATGTTATCCCCAACGCCGGGGTCACCCCCTAATGCGTGCACTAAAAGAAGCGACTAAATGTTCCAATTGTTCATGCGATTATCCTGCCACCTGGTGATAGGTCCTCCGGACGGTTTCAATATATACTAGTTGCCTATATACTGTGAAAATTTGACAGCTCCAGCAGTTTGTTTAAGGCAGCTATGGGAAGAACAGTGAAACAACTTCGATCTATGGTTTGTTCGTACAACCTGCTCAATCCGAGTTTTGAAAAGTCGGCCATCGTGGCCCACTACGTGTCGCCGGATACGATAGCGGAAACATCTACAAGATTTTGGCACTTCTGGAGAAGGGAGACCGTTTTAAGCGACCGGAAAATTCAACAGAAGCTTAAACGGAAGACGGAAGGAAGGGTGGCCACTTCTTTCCGTGCGTTGGGCTGGGAGGTCCACATGCGAAAGCGTTAGTCCAAGTCAGTCTTGTCGGAGAACTAAGCGGAAACCCAGAAACAACAGCTGACGATTCTGGTCAAAGAGATCTTCCAGGCGAAGCGGAACGTGCGGAAGCATGCCAACCCTCCCAACGTGCACCAACTGCGCCCAATCGAGAAATTCTCGACAAATTTGAAGAGGAGAGTATATTCAAATAATTTCGTGGCCAAAACGACGGATGATTTGATCAAGGAACTGAAGAATATGCCTACAAGCTTCTTTTTTTCACCTATGGCCAAATTTCCGGCTGACTGCCGCAAGGTGGCATGGCAGAGAGTACAAGTATTTCTGTGAAGTATTTAATTTCCTAATGAATAAAATGCAATTTGGTTTGTTAAAATATCTTTTCCCATTCTTTTTTACCATCCATTCGAAAATAGTCGCTTTTTAATGCAATTCGGCCAAGTGAAATTCTGCCACTTTCTTGCACTAGACACATAATTATACCAATCCAAAAATGATACTTCTATTTAAAGTTCTTAATTGAGAAGTTGAGTGCAGGCGATGGTTTTAATGTGAACAGAACATTTTTTAAATAAACCAAACCAAAAAAAGCTCTACTTTATCCATTCTCTACAGTCATTCAAATCGTTCTCCTTTCGGGCAAAGCAAAAATATTAAACTCGAGCAAACTGAGAAATTTCCACCCAACCATTCACCCACCAGGCTCTTTCTCGCGAAAAAAAAGCCACAAGCCCAACCCGACCTCTAGATGGTTTCCATCCATCTCGGCACACCAACTTTTATCTCACTACATTCTTCATTATTATACAACCGAGCAACCAAGCAACCGCACGCCATCCATCCGGCTCAGCCTCACCATGGCAATGGAACAAAAATTTCAAGTTCGCGGCCAACTCCGAAGGTCTGCTCTGCTCATTCAATACCAACTCCTCTCTTTCTTTCTCACCTTTCTACCTGTGAGTGCAGCTTATTATAAAACCCCGAAAGAACCATCAACCTCGGAAACCTGAGAGAAACTTCCCCTCGTTTGTGCTCGTGAGTTCCCGAACTCTTTCATAACCGGCGATCCACTACGATGGGGCCTGGGCCTAATGCGCAACTGCAAACTGGTTTCCGACTCGACAAAAGCTCCTGGCGCTTTTGGATTGCGCACACTCACGTAATACCTGTCACGATCGCGCTCCCCTTGGTGGCCATTGATTCATTCGGTCATCGATATTACGCTGTGGAGCGGCTTCGTTGCTTCGGTGTGGGTTGTTGAGATGAGCAGAGCAAACTCCTCTTTTGCAATCAGCCCCATGTCTCAGCTGATGGTGGAGCTTTTGGTTTTGCGGCCGGCCGAGGTACCCAATTTCGAGGAAGTGTGAGTGTAAGCTGGGGAGGTTTTTTTCTTCTTTTCTCCGGTATGGATGGATACATGTGTTGCGAATCCACACGGGCCAGTTCTCTCCGCTCGCTCGGTGAATGTATGTTAGGCCAATGACCGCTGTGGATCGAACTTGTTTTCTTCGTGGATTGTTTTTTTTTGCATTCTTTCGGAGTAGTTTCTGCGCGAGCCAGTTCTCAATTCGCTGTGGTTGCTGTTGTTGCTGCTGCTGTGGGGCTCGGTTTTATGTTGTCCGTAGTTAATTCGATCTTTCTCTCATTGAAAGGGGGTGTGAATTACAGAAGCTTCGGACGATGGTTTGTGTGGTTTTGGGAGGATGCTTTCGATATCTAAGTAATTATTTAGTCAATATGAGGTGTACTTAAAATATGATTTCTATGTGATCCATGAGGAATTCAAACAAAGTATTAAACCAGCTCAATATAAAAAGTAATTACAATTGCATTTGGGAATTTCGTAGATCAGTTGATAAATTATACACCAAATAGTATAAATGGCATTATTTTTTTTTTCGCTAGCAATATGAACCCAAATAAGCTTTCCAATTTTAGAATATGTCCAGCCGAAGCTAGGACAAACCCAAATAAGCTTTTCAATAATCATCATTATTTTTTATTGGCAAATTGTGAACTACGTCAAAATTAATCTTTGATTGGTCACTGAATTTTCAGTTTCTAATTAAACTACCTTTATGTGGATTATCTCTGAGAAAACTAAAACATGTAGATTTATGAAAATCTAGGATGCTTGAAGATTGAATCTGCGCTTTTCATTATTTTTGCTGTTCAATAGACCTGAAAACATCACATAACAAGGATTTCCCGGACCTTGTAACAAAACCCGAATTAATCCACCGATGGTGAGACTGAACCCTTATTACACTTCCAGAACAACGAACTCAAATGGCCAATATGACACTCGGTACATAGAATGAATTATTCCTAAGCGTCAATTTTGATTATTGATATGGATTTAAGATGCTAAATAGTACATGTTGAAAACTGTGCACTTATAGTTAATCAAGGCTTTGTATAATTTTCGAATATACTCGTAGCAGTACAAAACCGGACACTTACCAATAACGCCTATCGATCCTGCTCTAATTCTATAGAGTCGCATACACCGCACCAGATGCGACACAATAGAATGCAAACGGCATCGATAGGTTCCGCGAGTGGTCTTGTCCGGGTTTGAACTGCAACGAGTATATTTTCATCTCACAATTATTTGCTCTCAGGTATTGTTTTGGTCATATCTCTATGAAGAAATATTCAATCATAATGAAATTTTCACAAGTTTTTTGAAAAATATGTAGCTTTAATTTGGCGCCAACTAGATCTGTTCACCACCACGCCGCGCCGCCGCCACTGACGATTTCATAGTGCCGCCACTGCCACTATTTTCGACCGGCGCGCCGCTGCATTTTTTGCCCGCGCGGTCGGGCAATTTGAGGCGTGCCGATTAAATTTTTCACCGCGTATGCAGTTCAGTTATGTTCATTAGTAGATTAGAAATCTGCTTTTATTACAAATGATGACATCTCAATATGATGTGCCCATAGGCGTAGCCAGGAGGGGGGGGGGGTGCAGAGAGGGGCCATCGCCCCCCTACCCCACCTAAGTTTGGATTTTATTTTTAGAATTTTATTATTTGTTTCAATATTTTATTATTTATTTTTTACCTCTAACAGGTTGCAATACAGTTGATGTTACTCCAATAATACTCAATTAAGTCACAATCAAGTCACTGTAACCAAATATGATGATTTTGTGTTACTTGGGATGATTGTCAGATTGTTCCTTTGCCTAAATAAAAAAGCCAAATTACGCGAAGTTGCCTCGATTTTGTAACAAGTTGTAGCAAAAAAAACGTAAAAAGTGGACATCCATGAAAAATTTTTTTTTAAATAGTAACGACTAACAATCTTATTGCAATCTTTTCCCTTTAACCAAGAACCCATCCTATCTTGCCTAAAGTATGTAAAAACCCAAGCAGCACACAACCGTCAAAATTGGAGTCAACAGCTTTATTGTGACTTAATTGAGTCACAGAGCAGTCACCTTTACTGGGTTGAAACAAGTTAGCTACTAGGGAAATATCTCTTAAAATGTAATGTTAGCCATTAGATAAGTATTGATTGTTTTTTCCCCGCTAGCTAAAAGTTAAAGAAGCTGTGCAATTAAATTTTCAGTTCTTGGTTAATCAAAACACTGAATATTCAAACCAATACTAAAGGGTGTCCACGATGAAATTGCCACACTATGAAATTGCTCTAACTTTTTAACCGTTGGGTAGAATTTAATGAAAATTTGGGTGGATTTAGTTCATAGTGCTGTGATCAAAACTCGCGGAAATGGAGTCGAAAGAATAGCTCGTGCGTGATAAAATCTTGCGCATTCATCACGAGAACAAGGATCTCTCGCATCGTTCCATCGCTAAAACGTTGGGAATCGCGAATTCCACGGTGTCGTGAGTGATTAAGCGGTTCGAGGAACGGTTGACCACCGATCGGAAGCCCAGAAGTGAAGGAAAAAGTATTCCGTACAACACCAAAAATCACAACCGCGTAGTTGGGGCCGTCAACCGAAATCCGAACGCCTCCGTTCGGGTTTTTTTTTTTTTTTAACTCTTTATTTATTCCAAATTTTACATTATTTTACATTCATATATTAACCTAGGTGATCCTGCTAAGTAATTAACATTTCAACCTTATATGCTATCATTTATATCTAATTGTGTTAATATTATTTTTACTTTGTCTATTCAGTATTTTTAACAGGGTTCCTTTTGCCTGCGTGTAAGAATAATTATTGATTTCTTAAAACTAGTTCTTATCTATAGAGAGAATTGATCATTGCAATTGAAGACTGCAATGATTTTTGTCTAAAATTATGAATTATTTTGTTGGACATTTCTTCTAGAGTCTCAACGTTTGAAATTCTATGTAATTCAATAGTACTGAACCAGGGTGGCAGCTTCAAAATCATTTTCAGAACTTTGTTCTGAATCCTTTGAAGTGCTTTTTTCCTAGTAGCACAACAACTAGACCATATTGGCACAGCATAAAGCATGGCCGGTCTAAAGATTTGTTTAAATATTAGAAGTTTGTTCTTCAAACAAAGTTTGGATTTTCTGTTTATAAGAGGATATAAACATTTTATATATTTATTACATTTGGCTTGAATGCCCTCAATGTGATCTTTAAAAGTTAATTTTTGATCAAGTATCAGTCCAAGATATTTTACTTGATTTGACCAAGAAATTGGAACTCCGTTCATAGTGACCATATGACTATTACTTGGTTTCAAAAATGCAGCTCTAGGCTTGTGTGGGAATATTATAAGTTGAGTTTTGGAAGCATTAGGAGAAATCTTCCATTTTTGAAAATAATCTGTAAAAATGTCCAAGCTTTTTTGTAGCCTCCTGGATATAACACGAAGACTTTTTCCTTTAGCGGAAATGCCTGTGTCATCAGCAAAGCAAGATTTTTGACAGCCCTGAGGTAAATCAGGGAGATCTGAAGTGAAAATGTTATAAAGTATTGGCCCAAGAATGCTACCTTGAGGAACACCAGCTCTGACAGGCAATTGATCAGATTTAGAATTCTGATAATTTACTTGCAAAGTTCTATCAGTTAAGTAGTTTTGAACTAATTTCATGATATAAAGCGGAAAATTGAACTTTTTCAGTTTCGCAATCAAACCTTCATGCCAAACACTGTCGAATGCTTTTTCTATGTCTAGAAGAGCAACTCCAGTGGAGCAGCCTTCAGCTTTGTTTGAACGAATTAAATTTGTAACTCTCAAAAGTTGATGCGTAGTTGAATGCCCATGGCGAAATCCAAACTGTTCATCAGCAAAAATTGAGTTTGTATTGATGTGAAGCATCATTCTGTTCAAAATTATTTTTTCAAAAAGCTTACTTATTGAAGAAAGCAAACTGATTGGTCGGTAGCTAGAAGCTTCAGCCGGATTTTTGTCTGGCTTCAAAATAGGTACGACTTTTGCATTTTTCCATTTATCTGGAAAGTATGCCAGATGAAAACATCTGTTAAATAGTTTTACCAAGAAAGACAAAGTACTCTCAGGGAGTTTTTTGATGAGGATATAGAAAATTCCATCATCACCTGGTGCTTTCATATTTTGAAATTTTTTAGTTATAGTTTTTACTTCATCCAAATCAGTTCCCCAAGAATCATCAAAAATATTTTCTTGTGAGAAAATATTCAGATACTCCCTGGAAACTTGATCCTCAATAGGACTTGTAAGACCCAAACTGAAATTATGGGAGCTCTCAAACTGCTTAACAAGTTTTTGAGCTTTTTCCGCATTTGTGAGCAAAATTTTATCACCTTCCTTAAGCGCTGGTATAGGCTTTTGAGGTTTTTTCAATATTTTAGAGAGTTTCCAGAAAGGTTTGGAACTCGGATCTAATTTTGACACATTATTTTCAAAATGTTTGTTCCTCAGGGCAGAGAAGCGTTTTTTAATTTGTTTTTGTAAATCTCGCCATATGACTTTCATAGCGGGATCACGTGTTCTTTGATATTGACGCCTACGTACATTTTTCAGACGAATCAAGAGCTGAAGATCGTCATCAATTATAACTGAATCGAATTTAACCTCGCATTTTGGCATTGAAGCAGCTCTTGCTCTATTTATTGAGAAAGCCAGAGATTCAAGAGCATTATTAATTTCATTTTTTGTTTGCAATGGAACATTAGGATCAAAGTTGTGTTCCATAGATGTTCGATATTGATCCCAATTAGCTCTATGGTAGTTGAAAGTAGAACTGATGGAATTAGAAATGATTTCTTGAGATATTTCAAATGTAACTGGAAGGTGATCAGAACCAAAGTCAGCATGGGTAATCAATTGACTACAAAGTTGACATGAATCAGTTAGGACCAAATCAATAGTTGAGGGATTTCTGGCTGAAGAAAAGCAAGTTGGGCTGTTTGGGTATTGAATAGTGTAGTAGCCTGCGGAACAATGATCAAAAAGTATATTACCATTGGCATTGCTTTGCGAATTATTCCATGAGCGGTGTTTTGCATTGAAATCACCAATAACGAAGAATTTAGACCTATGACGGGTAAGTTTCTGGAGGTCACCCTTGAGCCAGTTCTTTTGCTGACCAGTGCATTGGAAAGGCAAGTAGGCAGCTATAAAAGTAAATTGGCCAAATTTTGTTTCAACTGAAACCCCCAAAGTTTCAAAAACTTTGGTTTCAAATGAAGAAAGAATGTGATGTTTGATACGCCTATGGACAATGATGGCAACGCCACCACCAGCTCCATTGAGACGATCATTTCGATAAACAAAATAATTTGGATCTCTTTTGACCTTATGGGCAGGTTTGAGATAAGTCTCAGTTATAACAGCAATATGCACGTTATGAACTCTTAAAAAATTAAATAGCTCATCCTCGTTATCTCTGATGGATCGAGCATTCCAATTCAAAATATTTAATGACTTAAAATCCATTACTGAACTTCAATGTCATGACAATATTATTGGCAAATTTAATACCAGTTTGGATAGCTTCAAACATGGAATTAGTTTTTAGCATATCGGTTATCATGTCGATTAACGATTGCTGTAAAAATTCTAATTTAGGAGCGGATATGTTACCTAAATCAAATTCATCAGAAGTCCCGTGGGAATTTTGGTTTTGGTTTCTACCCGCTGCAACGGCAGCGTAGGTAGGTCCATTTACATGTTGAACATTGTTAACAACACGGTTGGGTAAGAATGTAGGGTTTGAAGATTGAACCCTGTTGGTACCTGCAGGTATCGAAATAGTATTTACTCCTCGTTGAGCGTTTGAAGTTACAGTTGCGGATGGAAAAACCTGTCCGCTGTTTCTACCGACGGTTTGGTAGGAATTAGTTCTTTGCTGATCGTTGTTAACAGCTGCAGAATGGGTAGTAGCTGGTCGGGAACGTTTTTCGTTTCCTACCTGGCGCTTAGTGCGCGACTGCAAAATTGCTTTGCGAGTCTTGCACTCCCAAAAATTTGATTTATGGTTTTCACCACAATTTGAACATTTGAATTTTTGAGGATCTTCCTTCACAGGACAGTCGTCCTTAGTGTGTGAGGAATCACCACAATTCATGCATTTACCAACCATATGGCAATGCTTTGTTCCGTGACCCCATCCCTGGCACTTACGGCATTGGGTGAGGCTTTGGAAATTGGCTCCAGTCTTCCTGAAATGTTCCCACTTCACTCTGACGTGGAGCAAAAGGCTTGCTTTTTCTAAAGCCTTAAGGTTGTTAAGTTCACTTGCCTTGAAGTGAACTAAGTAGAGATCGTTTGAAATCCCTTTGCGAGAATCGCCAGGCCGGGATTTCATTTTCATCTTAATTACTTGGACTGGGCTAATTCCAAGTAATTTTATTAACTCGTTTTTAATTTCATCGAGAGATTCACCACTGGGCAGTCCTTTCAAGACAACCTTGAAAAGACGCTCAGCTTTGGTGTCGTAAGTGAAGAAATTGTGGTTCTTCTGAGTAAGATACTCAAGAAGGCGTTTGAATCCGTCCAAGGTTTCAGCATGCAAACGGCATTCACCTCGTCTGGAGATTTGAAGGGAATATTTCACACCTTCAACAAATGTTAAGATTTCCTTGCGAAAAGCATGGAAATCCGAAATTGCCACCACAATAGGGGGAACTTTTTCCTTTCTCAATCGAGAAAGTTTGTTCAAATTTTGATTAGATGATGGATCACTCTCATCATCTGTGAGCATATCAAATTGATTACTCACATTTATTTGATTTGCAGGCGAATCAATAGATTGCCCTTTTCGTTTGCGCTTATTTGCCATAGTGGCAGAGTAATTTGCTCCAAATCGACGTCCAAGCAGATAACTATAAGAATCCGAGGGACCGAAGAGGAATTTTCCAATGCGATATCCAAGCCGGGTTACCCGAAGGGCCTAACAAGGATCGAAAAGGAATAAGAGGAAATCTAAAAATTGTAGGTATTATTTAGCACTGAAAAGTGCTGTTTAAGATTTGGTGTAGCGTTAGGTAGCAATAGCACTTCCTTCAGCAAATAGAAAATAGAACCGCACGGCATGAGAGCACAATGCAGACTGTTCTTATCATTTTTTTTCATATCGACGTGAGTAAATGCTCAAGTAAATGGTTTGACGTACGCATTTGAGCAAAGTAAAAGCTTTTACTCATTTTATTCATATGACCTAATCACTGTCATTTTTCAATCACTAAATATGAACAAAGCAAAATATTTAGATCTTTTACATTTGATGGTTTGACAAATTCTAGGCAAATCGTTTATTATCATCATTCATAAATTCAAAGAAACAACTCACCTTCACTTCACTACTACAAAATTCATTTATTACAAAGGCTTGAGCAACTTAAATTTTGCTGTACATATCGCTTGTGAACAGACATTTCAAATTGGATGAAATTTCAACCACTCTGTTCTGCTTTTTGTGCGATCTATCGTACTCTTTGGCCGACAAAATGCCTTTCGTGGTGTATGTGGCAGTGCGATTGCGGGCATTGTTTTTATTTTGATATTGTAAATTGAAATCATTCGCTCGATAGTGGCCGTCGAATATAGTTTAGCCAATATAGCTGGAATGAGCTGTCGTAGACACGGAAAAGCACAGTCCGCCACTGAAAATCTCAACTCCCGGAGCTCGTCGTTGATTGGTTGAACTGATGCATCATCAATAATGTTATCAAATCGTTTGATAAGGTGAAGAATATTGTCTGATATTGTCAAGATCAATTAACTAAATCGTTGAGGGTATCGTCGGTAAGGTCCATTCTTTTTTTTTTTTTTTTGAGGGTTTCGTCGGTAAGGGCAATTTTTATTACAGCAGCATATGAGGAAATTCATCATGTCCAGTCGAAATTGATGTATGTAAGTGCTCCATCCTTAAATTGTCACTTCTAGTGTATTCGTTGATCAAGCCCTGCACTACGACACCTTTATAAAGTTTTTTCAACTCGCAGAAGTGATTGGGGATCAGGTTCACAAAGCCAGGGTTCGTCAATTCTTTTAAATATCCTGGTTTCAAGAAGCAATCCAATATCAAGGATATCAATATGCAAGTTTCTGTTTTCAGCTTGTACACCATTGGCTTTTCAGATTGAAAAAAGTTTATTCAACCGGTTGATTTTCGGTAAGATGTGGTTAATTGCGATCAAGTACAGGTGGTTTGATGGATCGCTGAGACGCTCGTAAATTTTCTTAATTTTTTCATCCAGCTGATGTATCGCGAAAGCTGAAATATACTTTTAAGACTTCCAGCTTCGAGAACACGCTTAACAAACTTGGTCCAAAGAAAGCCATCGGGTCGCGGATGGATGTAACATGTTTAAAGGTTTTAGCTCTATTAGGTGCTGCAGTTCGTTAAACTCTTCTCTTTTTAACCCTTATGTGATCGACAGGGTACCCGGGTACATTTTCATGTTTTAAATTACGAAAATTCATAGTTTATTTTAAAACAGGAAACTGAAATTCAGTGAAATCTTAAAAAAAAGTTGGAAGGCAACTATGGGCAATATGGGTATCAAAATTCATGAAATTTCGCCAGTAGGATAGTTCTCAATGTTAAGTGGTCATTTGATGATTTGTCCTCGGACCTGCCAATCCAAAACAGGTTCCCGTGGGGCCTCGAGTGGCCATGAACATTTTCTGTAGAAACTCCTGGCAATATGGGTATCAAAATTCATTAAATTTCTCCATTAGGATATTTTTCAATGTTTAGTGGCTATCTGATGATTTGTCCTCGGACCTGTCTTTCTGGAATAGGTTCCCGTGAAGCCTCGAGTGGCCATGAACATTTTCAGCAAAAAAAAACCCCTGCAGTTGAGGCCAAACGGAAACCTGTTCTGGAAAGACAGGTCCTACACAGCAAATAAAGTTGTTGAATATTACATAGAATCAGATGCACATAGGTCATTCCATCGGTTGTGTAATTTTAGGTTGTCTCGATGTACACAATAAAATGATGCATTGCTTATCGATGTAATTTGGTCGATGTAAACGAGACAACGTAGCCCATCGAGACAACGTGAATCGTCGCGACGTACTACAGAGCCGTGACGTAAAGGGAGCAATGTAAAAATTATAGTGTAAATGCATTTTAGATATTATTCAATGAGAAAAACAGGGTTATAGCAGAAATTAAAACAAAATGTTGCTTTTATTTCTATTTAAACAGATTCATCCTTCTTTTTCCTTACGTTCTCATCCTTTTCGGCATTAATATTGAACGGAAGCGGAAACTCTTCTTTCTTGCGGCCATCACCAGCCGCTCCACTGGCTCTACTAGAAGCGAAGATTATCCACCAGTACTTCACCCAGATGATGCTGGTGGGTTTGCATTGCTTTCACCTTGTTTACTTCTACCATCATTTTCTTTACTTCGCCTTTATCCCACGAATTATCGCCATTTTTTGTTTATATTCCACACCGTTGGACATGTTAAAGTCTTCGGTCTTGTCACTCGCATCCGAATCATACACAGCTGGAGTTTTTTTTTTGTCGTTTTATCAGCACCTTATTTGAATATAATTTGCAGTGTCGGCACCATTGCATCCACTTCCGAGCATAACACCGGTTCTTTGATAGAGGGCATCGGCTCAGGTGACATACACTGAACCCAAACATCATCTCGAGATCGTCTGAAAAGTAAATCGATTACGCCCTTTAACGAAAAGCATTCGGAAATCGGATGATTGTCTTATGGTTAGATCCGTATGACGATCATCCATGTTTCGTATGACACTCAACCAAATTCAATATGATGTTTGTTTCAAAAGTGTGTAGATTTATTAGCGATTTATGAATAATTTGAAACAATTCCACGACATAAACTTATTTCACTTCCTCAACCGTTGAGCAAAGACTGCAACGGGAGTACAAAAATTGAAGGAGTCAGAAAATATTTTTCTGCGACTCCGTAGGAAGCGATCAGGTTTCGATCCTTTATTCGTGACGGTACCAGTTCTGATAGCGATTGATAGGTTTTTACCGAATGATGTAAAATGGAATGTTTGTCATCCTCATTTCAAATGATTTGCGTCATAGGGCTTTTCCAATGCAATACGCATTCAACTTTGGGATGACGATTTTACAGCGTTCATCAGAATTTTAACGGGAGGTCAATTCACTTCGCGAATTATTAGTTGTTCAACATTAGAAGGATAATCATCTGGTTTCTAGAAAATCGTCCTCCGCCTGCATCTATCATTCGAAAATGCGATTTCAATGTTACGATATCAACCGACGGAGAATTCATCCGATAAAAGGAGGATGTTTGGGTTCAGTGTCCCCAATGGTAAAAAAAAACCAAAAAACCCCACAACCCCACCACACCCCAACATATTCCCCAGATAGGTAGTTTTTCTCCCCTTCTCTCCACCCTCATCAACATTCCTCCTTTTTACCACTTATCCCCCCGCCCTTTTTTTTTTTACAACAACAAAATATTGCCGCAGATGAAAAAAAAAAAAAACAAATCTGCCAGTGTGGCGAGATTAAATTTTACATAACAACAAAAGCCGAAAAACCACCAAAGTCGTGTAATATTCAACATTTTTGCGGAGTCATTTATGTGCATTGGTTTTCGTGTAATATTTATGTTTTTGATATGTGATTATTACATTCATGCAACTAATAATTTTGTTCTGATGTAATTTGAAGACCGATGTAATATTACATCAAGTGGATGTTATTCTGCATCGTATTTCCTTGATTACATCAGTTTTTAATACGTTAGCATCAATTACGTTGACGTGTATTACAATTTTTTTTTTTTTTGCTGTGTACACAGTAAAAAAAGTTGTTGAATATTACACAGAATCAGATGCACATAGGTCATTCCATCAGTTGTGTAATGCTGGGGGTGCGACACATCTAAATGCAGATTCAAGATGATCGAAAAATCTCACGCTAGCGAATCAATCTTGGAAAAATCTTGTTTCAGCTTGTGAATCTTAATCCATCTACTTGCATCGTGCTGCACCTTTTGGCAGTAAATCTTTAAAATCTTCATCAAAATCTCTAAAATCTTCTTTCTATCTACTAAGCGTGCGCACATCGCACAAAAGCATAACAAAAAATATCCTGCATCTGAGATAGAGTCGCACCCCCTGGTGTAATGTTAGGTTGTCTCGATATAGACAAAAAAAACGATGCACTGCTTATCGATGTAATTTGGTTGATGTAAACGAGGCAACGTAGCTGATCGAGTCAACGTGAATCAATTCGACGTACTGCATAGTCGTGACGCAAAGCGAGCAATGTAAAACTTATAGTGTAAATGTTATTTGCGGATGTTATTAAATAATAAAAAAAAGTTTACAGCAAAAATTAAAACACAAAGATAGTTTTATTATTAAAAATAACACAGATATCTAATTGACAAACATAAACAAAATAAAATGTTACCGATCATCTAACCCTACATTATGAAGAATTACATGAGAACTACCATATCAAGTCTTTATCATTGCGATTTGGTTAACAATAACATATGCAAACCCTTAATTTAACAACGATACATCCTAGGCATTAACGGGAATTACATTAATCTTGATCATGTCACAATAGGGTATTATAGGGGTATGTGGATTATAACATTCTTCGATAATAAATATCATAATATACCGGCATTTAATTTATTTTTTAATATTGAGAAGCGAAACTATTGAAAAAAAAAACAATTTAAAAAAAATAATGATTGCAAGACAACACCATCCTATTTCACCATGAAACACGCTACAAAAAACAGACTACCTAAACCAACGAACCAACCATTGATTTCTAGCATACATAAGTTGACATATATGTCATAATGGGGGCCCCCGTTACTGAAAATTAAGTGCTGTCACTTTGTATAAATGTCACTTTGTGAAACTGCATGTCAGTTTGTGAAAATAAAAATGATCAGATTTTTCTTGTTTAAAAATCGAGAAAAAATAGTTGGGATTCATAAAAAATATTTTTGGGCTAGGAAGAACGCCCATCATCGATACGGATGGAAAAAACTAAGTTCTTTTTTAAATTAAAATCCCCTATAGACCTTCATTACGAAAGGAATATGATATGAATGCATTTATAAAAATGTGAAATTTTACATTAACGGAAATTATGAATCAAACGTATTGCATTCGGTAAGGTCTGTTTATCCCCAGTGGGAGTTTGCGGTAGGCGTCCAATGTTTCCCACAGGGGCGCTTGGTGGCATCGACATTAACGAGAAGGAGCTGTTCGGAGGCCATCAAGAAGTCTGGAAGGTGACGCTGGTGTTGATACAAGATTTCCAAGAGCGCTTCCTAAACTGAAAGCACTATTACCAGGAACACCCAGGTTCAATCCTGCCATATTGCTTGCCAATTCGACCGATGGCCCTGGGAAGATTTGCACGCCAAGACCAGATGCACTGAAAGGACCTTCCAGAACACGATGCGGCCTGACCACACCTGGCGGGGGAGGCTGTTGTTGCTGTTTTACTTGTTGGGCTCGGTTCTTACTAGACAATAGCAGGTTGCACTGAGTCATACTCATTACGATTTCAGCTACTTCTTGGTTAACATTCCCGACACACGCCTGCAAACAATATAGTGGTCAACGTCTCTGGGGGTAGCTGGGCCAATTTCGGGATCTGTTCGTCGGCAAACTTACCCATCATAATTTGCGGGAAACGTCTTTGGAGGAACTTTATGATCGTCATGACGAACGGCTGTCCGAGTTCGCGAATTTTGTCCGCTAGCCACTTCTCCAACTTCAGATATTCCCGCCAGCCTAACAAATAAACGAACTGATTAATAAAGATATTCCCGCCTGCGAGCCGGACTAGTCAAATCGATAATGAATATGAACGACCGCACGTTTAAGAGATTCGATAGGGCACACGATCCCGAGGGAAGTCTCGACACAGCTGCTGTACAAACCTGCCGTAAGTTACGTCCGATACACCGAAGTCCAGGTGTTTTTCATTGGATATAAGCGATAGGATGTGCTGCAACAGTTCCGGAGAAAGCGGCTCGCTGTATTGGCGAACATTTGAGTGGTTTTACGATGTGGGTTACACGACCTATCGACGGTGTTAAAGTCCTTTGATGCGGTAGCGGATTGTCCACCTCAAAGCAAACCTTCCCTACCAACTGCGGTTTGGTCAGTAATCCGACCAATTCCGACGACAGCAATCGAGCTTGCTGTGACAGTGGGTAGCGGCTGGTAGTTACTGTTGATAGTATTTGTGGTTGTGCTGCTACTACTGCTATTATTCCTGGAATGTCCCCGGAGTGGTAATGTCTCCAGCGGTCCCTCCAGTCGAACTACTAGAAAAATCTACCGCAGAGAATAGACAACGCAGCAAATGGTGATCAGCTTCTAATCCAAAATCTTTCACAAACTGTGCTAGTTGACGACTGTTCGTGGCAAAGTTCTTCTTGTTCAAGTTCGAAAGGTAACTGATCTGCGTTAGGGCGTATGAGCAGGGCTTCCGCGGTTGAAGCCCTCTTCGAACTTGTTTGGATTAATGAAAGAAAAAACGGCCGCGACGACGAAGAAAATGTTCGGTGTTGTGAACAAACAAAAATATCAAATCGACAAAAGATTTTTCATTAGGGCCTTACTGACAAACGTAAACAATGGCTTTTTCCGCGAATTGCTGGTCATTGAGAATTCCCCCCCCCAAGCCCCACTGTCCTGGCCTTCCCAATCCAAAAACCATTTTTCCGTTTTCGTTGGCCCTAATGAAAAATCTTTGTCGAAATTCGTTTTTGAACCTACACGGAGAAAAATGAGTCTAGTTTGAAACAAACAAATTTGTGGTTGTAATTCAAACTACAATTCTGGTTGTACAAAAGTCAACATATGTTCGTTTCTAATCCTCGACATCGGTTGAATCGAACGAGTTTTCCACGTTATTTACACTCGAAAAAATAGCATTGATTCAAACTGAAATTAAGTTGATTCAAACTAACACTGTAGTTTTGTTTCAACCATAAACAGATTTCTTTTCATCAAAAGTTAAGTTGACATAAACAGCTCGTACAAATTGTGATGATTGGTTGAATCAACCTAAATGCTCAGATAAAATTAAACTGATTTTTTGATTAGGCAAATATCAACCTTAAAACTAGTTTAAAATAAACTAAATGATAAGTTCAGTTGAGCTGTCAGCCAGATATCACAAGAGCTTTTGTTGGTCACTTGTTACAACTCCCAGACAAGCGAAAATTATTTGAAATTTAAAAGTTTAAAATCTTGCAGCCGCATCGGAACTTGCCGAACTTCTGCGCAGCGATGACGTCTTGAGGGAGCCATTTTTGAAGGAAGCCAAAACTCTGCCTCCACGATGGTTTGTTCACTTTATTATTAGCGAAAATCTTTTTCGCTATCATCAATATCAGTACGATTGAAAATAGCTGAAACATGTTTGGACTCCCATTTTTTATTACATATTTATTAAAACCCTGTTCTGTTGGCATGAGTTGTTGTGCTGAAAGGATTTCAAATGCGATGTGCAGTTTTGCATCCATCAATGGTGAAACGAAAAAGAAAATAAATAAATAAATTCAAGGCATTCCGCATCGGATGTGAAAAATATCTATTTGATTGTAACAATATTGTTGGTTGTTTCAACCAATATCGTTGGTTTCATCAAGCATTTTGTTGTTTATTCCAAACAACTAGTTGGTTTGATTTAAACTGAAAATTGATTAAAACAAACTGCTAGTTATGTTTGAATTTGACTAAGATTTAACAGCTGTCAAAATGGAACAACCAATGTTATGGTAGTTTCAACCAAACTTTTGTTGAATTCAGGTATGAAACCAAACCAAAAACAACATTTATTTCTAGTTTATTTCAAGCATTGTACTTTGTCAAAGCAAACCGAGAATTTGTTTAGGCAAATTTCAATATGAAATTTTGGTTGAAACAACCTAAAATATGATCGTATTTACTAAAGTTTTTTCTCCGTGTACTTGTCAAAAGAGGCACTTTTTTGTTTATAAATTTAAGAGATATGATGTATCAACCGTACACATACCATGTATTTGAATTCCTTATAGAAAGTATAAGGTTGCGTTATGATTCAATGGTATAAGGTTTGACTTATACTTTTGATTCGGAGAGATATTGAATGTTTTCTCAAACCAGCAGGCGCTCAGGATCGGTTCGTCCGTCGTCCGTCAAGAAAAATTTAATTTTTAGAAGATGTGTTCAAGGTATAATTTTATTAACAACATGCACATATACGTCATTTTGTTGTAAACAATGTTTCTCGTTTATTTAATTTCACCACAAGACACGATCGTAGTCGAACTTTCTATGAAGGATGATAGGTGATGTTTCTACCACCAACTTTTACCGGTGCTAGTATTGATGGCCTAGATAATCCGGATGCCTCTCAACACAACTTTCCAATCTTAAAATACACGAAAAGAAAAATCCATGTGCGTTATATTAACCAAACCACATAGATTTTTTCCATCGCTATTTTTGCATAATATTTAAGGAAAATTCACATGACATTCATTAACCGTGTTATATCAACTTCATAACACAGACTAAAACATTTCATATTCATTAGAATAAAATCCTTTTGTTGCTAGATTATTAGGGCATCTTCAACGGCGATCCAAATCGTGGATTGGATTTATTTTTTTAGACCAAACGCAAAAACATCGCTGCACCGGTGTTGTAAATTTTGTTTTATACTGGATCTATTTTGCATCATTTTAAAACTGGTATATGTTTTGATCTATTCTTGCAGCAATTTGGAACAAGAAAAATACCGTTCCAAAACACTACACGCTACTTGATAATACCAATTATTGAGTAAAATTTCAGCTTTTACTAAACAATAACTCAATTTTATTGAGTATATTCTGAGGTATATTTGTGAGCCGAAAAGTAACCGTGTTTGCTGCGTGTGATGCTGGCGGCGGACAAAAAGTTGTGTTGCTCGCCTCGGATGCTGATAATTACCTCAAGTTGCTCCCGGTGCTAGTGAATTGCCTTTTCGTTTCATTCCTAAATAACGAATGCTTGTCTTAGTTTTTTTTTTACAGCCACTGCATTTTTCGGAAAACGCTGACTAGATCGAAATGCGGAGGTTCCGAGATTCCGAATAGTATTTCGATTGCTCGGAAATGAAAAGTAATGAAGTCTTCAAAGTAAACAATCGGTTTATTGATAGATTGGTCATGATAAGCACTTGCAAATAGCTCATACAGATAAATTTTGGAGAAGCCTCTAGTTGACTCTAGTTGTCGCATAATGTCCAGGAACACCTCCCTTGGCATGCGGAAACGCAGAAAGTGCTTCTCGTTGTAGGTTTGCGTGTCGCTAAAGTAGTCCTGGAACAGCTTCTGATGACCGGAACGGAAATCACGGTCGACGTTGGGGCGTCATCCAGGACGTGACCCTCTCCGTTTCGACTCTTGTTTATCCGCTGCCAAACTACAAATCAGCATTATCTAATATCGTTTTAATGAAATGCATGCATTCACACACTCACCTTCAGCCAAACGAAAGAACAAGTATTCCTTGTCGTCAGCTAACGACGCACTACTGGCATTAAAAATTATTTGGTCAAACCAATCAATGGCAAAATGTTTGTGAAAAATCTGCGATCTCTGAAAAAAAAACTTCTGATCTCTGATGTTGAATGATCGACAGGATGACAGGTGTTGGCGGGTTTAACAACAAGAAATACAACACCGGTGCGGGGAACGCAAAGTTGGTCTATTTTAGCTAGTTCTATTCAAGTTTCGCTGATGCAAATCAGGTATAAAGTTGATCTAAAAATAGACCGCCGCTGAAGATGCCCTTACACAAATAAACCAATTAAAAATTTCAATTAAATTTTATTTTTACTAAAATTTTTATATATAAAATAATGTATGCTGTTTTGATTGAAAGAAAAAATGGTTTTAACATTAAAAGGTTTTAATTTTCAAATGAATTATTATAACTTTCATAGAGACCGGAGGTTGGCGTCGTTCAATCATCAATGTGTCCATCCCGAAAGATTCAGGTCGAAACATTTTCCCCTTATCTTCCGTATGCACCTGAGCCAGCTCTAGCATCTGCTGCCGCTCGTCGTCGCTTGTGGCACCGCTGCAAAAAAAAAAATGGGATTATTATCAGTGACATGGCCTATTCCGTTTGCACGGTCCGTTCGGAACTTAATAACGCTGAAAATTTGTGAACTTTCCTGATAAGCGATTCGTTGGGGCGATTCACCAAGAGGAACCTTTTGAATGTGAAGCTTTTGTATTATTTGACAACAGCATAGAAAAAATCCATACGACGACTTCTTTTGTGTTGGTGGATTTGACAGTTCTACAATTTTCATGGTAAAAGAACAAACTTTTAAATTTACACACTGAACCGAAAAAAAATACTTTCAATTCAAACAAAAAACTTTCGCAGTAGATGATTTTACTTTTAATTTAATGAAAAATAAACTCTTTTCAGAAGTAAAATGCTAAGCTTTTAATAAAACAATATTTCTTTTTTGTGTGTAAGGACTCTTACGACTTTCTTACTTACTCATAATGATTTTTCTATGTGTATCCTATTAGTTCCACAAAATTACCTTAAGGCCAGTATTGACTTAAAAAGTAGAGAGGTAACGGAATTTTTTTCATTATTACCAAGCGGAATTTTGACAATTGATCCGCATGGAACAAAATGTCACTTTCACTTACGGAATAATCGAGCAGAATATTTTTCCGAAAGTAAAAGTGACAGCTCCAATTAGTTTGCGTGGAAACCTTACAAATTCCAATTTTATTTTCGTTCTTTTCAGGAGGATACTGCTGCAGAAATTTCTTTTCGATTCTTTACTTTTCCGTTTCAGTAAACGGAATTTAACATGGGTTTGGGACTGGGGGTGCGACACATCTAAATCCAGATTCAAGATGATCGAAAAATCTCACGCTAGCGAATCAATCTGTGAAAAATCTTGTTTCAGCTTGTGAATCTTAATCCATCTACTTGCATCGTGCTGCATCTTTTTGCAGTAAATCTTTTAAATCTTCATCAAAATCTATCTTCTTTCTATCTACTAAGCGTGCGCACATCGCACAAAAGCATAACAAAAAATATCCTGCATCTGAGATAGAACCGCACCCCCTGGTTTGGGATAGAAAAAGAAATTTCTTTCGAACACGATACCGACCTTTATGATTTCCATATTCATCCTGTGGATGAAAAAAACCAAAAGGCAATTTAATAAATCAACAACAATGGCGAACCACGAAATGTTGTGGAAAAGATTGAGGTGTTTGTAGATGATAATGGTCGATCCGGGAACAACGGTGCTGCAGGCCAAGATGTTTAGGATGGGTGGTTTGAATTTCGCCATTAAATGTAATAATTGTTTTTAATTTTAATTTGTAGGCTGCTGCATTGGTGGGCGTTGAGATTCCTCGCTTCTGCTATCACGTGCGATTGGCCGTAGCCGGTAACTGTCGTATGTGCTTAGTGGAAGTGGAAAAGTCTCCCAAGCCGGTAGCCGCTTGCGTCATGCCGGTTATGAAGGGATGGCGAATCAAGACCAATTCGGAAATGAACCGCAAGGCTCGCGAAGGTGTGATGGAGTTCTTGCTGATGAATCATCCGTTGGATGATGGCTATGGCTTTCGGGTCGGGTCGTTCACGGTTTACCGATATCGATCACAGCGAAAAGCGTGCAGTCGAAGAAAAGAACATTGGCCCGTTGGTTAAGACCATCATGACCCGATACATTCACTGCACGAGATGCATCCGATTCGCGTCGGAAATGGCTGGAGTCAATGATTTGGGTACTACTGGACGAGGAAATGATATGCAGATTCCCAAGTAACACCAGAAACATCTTCTTTGACAAGAATATAAGAAGTTTGTTGTAAAAAAGTCGTGAGGATGAAATACCAAACATGTCTGGTCTTGAAAAATATTTGAGGATATTTTTCCACGGTTCGGTTCAAACGTGGTACCAGAACAGCGGACACATTTTTGTTCTATTTTTGTTCGATCAACTTAAATTTTACTTCTTGAAAACATCGGTGACTGTTTGTCATCTTACCACTACGAACTATCTTTGCTCACTTTTGAGTATCCATACTTTTGACTGATTTGAGTCAAACGTACTTAATTTTGGATTGTTTGGAAATAGATGGAAATAGCGTGTATGCTAGATGTTTGTAAATATGTTGATAGGTTGCATTCAAGATGAATTTTAAACATGTTTTTAACATCCTCATGCAATAGTGAAATGATTCAGAATAGATTGTGATTGAAATACAGTGACGGCTGAAAATATGTTTATTTGAATACTGAATAAACAAAAAACACTACCTAAATGTAAGATTGTGATGCCACTCACTGATTCAAATAGAAGCCAAATTGGGCATAGGGGTTTATTCAAATGTAACATAAAGCAACAGTTTGGTAGATTGTTTAGTATTTTTTTCTAAATTGTTACGCTTTATTTATGGGGGAGTCTTTTGAGATGTAGCTACGCACAACATAATAGAAAAATTGTATTTGTATTTTCATTCATACTGACATTACTCGGTTCAATTTGACAACAAAAAAAACGCAGAAAAGAAAAAACGAACATTTGAAAATCAAATGTGTTACTAATGTTTTAACCCGTACTAGGACTGTAGACATGGAAAATCGCCATGTTGTTTTTTGTGAATTTCATAAAGAAATCTCACTCAAATTCAATAATTTATTCGGGGTACCTTCTACGGTTTTTAATCCAATCGATGGCGCATGAAATTAGGGAAGGTAAAACGGAAAGTTGCACTGCTAACCTTGAGCCGCATATACAATTTTGATACAACTTCCATGCGTAAAGCACTTTTAATTTCCTATGTGAAAAAGTTATAAACAATCATCTTTAATGCGTTAAATACTTGGTAAAATACCATTAGCTATGATATCGTTTCGCCATTAAAAAATCTTGTTTATATATTTTTTACTTTGTTCATACCGTGCTTGCTTTGACAAAACATATCATTATGTTATAAGCATGCTGTTGGAAGCATTCATAGAACATAATATATGTCCTATGGATGTTCTACAAAACATTTGGTATGACCTAAAAGATGTTCAAAAATGCCACATTTATTGCGCTTTTTCGGTTATATGCGTGTATGAAATTAAGTTATTGACGTTAGAAAAAAAAAAACATGAGCTTGGTCTAAAACGTGTATAATTAACATGAATATGACAAGTGGTGTTACTTGGGTTGGAACAAATGTGGAGAAGTTCTTCCTGTCGGAGTTGTCCGGAAATGTGATGGATCTTTGCCCGGTTGGTGCTCTGAAAAACAAGCCGTACAATTTCGTAGCTCGTCCGTGGAAGATCCGCAAAGTGGAGTCGATTGATGTGTTAGGTGCTGTGGGTAGCAACATCATTGCACAGAGAACAGACGTTCATCTTCGGCCTGCTACTTGTGTATAACTTTAAACCGACATTTCAAATGTATGTCGTTATGCTCCTGGTAGGCAGCGCTGCAGTTGTGCGATAACTGTCATGTCAATGTTTATCAATACAAAGCCTAGCACATAAACTGAAAAGTTTTGTTTGTTTTTCCCTGCATTTGCTTTTTATACCGGCTGCCGATACTAACTTTTACACACGTTTTTCAAGAAAAGGTATATGGACATCAATGTCTGTTCTCTGTGATCATTGTGAACACCCGTACCGGAGTAGTCCTCCGTTGCAGTAGAATACAATAGAAAGATCTATTTAAAATTTATTGTATTTTTCACGAAAATGCAGTAGTTTATACGAAAGTTACGGTAGATTGCCATAGTTGTTTTAAAAAGTGGCGTTGTCAGCCAAAATAGTATAGGAACTACCGTGCTTTTTCTTTCTGTGTATAGATAGATAGATTTTTGAGTGTAGACAGACTTCTCCAGCGAACCGCAGCGCCATTAGCTGGAAAAACAGTCAGCACTGGAACCACCCTCTGACAGTTTAATTACGCGCTACAGTTGGCAACGCCCGGTCTTGTAGTTTTTTTCGTTTCATCGCTTCGCGGACCGCTGCTTGCCTTGTGTGTTCAGTTAGAATCCGCAAATCGTTCGTTCGTCGCTGCAAAATCTGTCGTTAGTTTTTTTTTTCCCGAGAAAGAAAAACGCTAACCAACGTCGCAGCCTATGAAATAGCCAAATTTGCTGGCGGTTGAATTGCCGAGTTCTGATATAGCAAATTTGTGCATAACGCTGTCCAGTCCCGGTGTCGTCGGTTGTCGTCCGGGAGTTTCCCTCAAAGTTTACGGCAGCGGTGTTCGAAATTGGTGGGTGTGAGATCGAAAGAATAGAAGTTGGTGGTGTTGTGTGTGGTTTGTGAAAAGCCTTACAGCTCAGTTCTCAGCTCGTTCTCCATAACTGAAGGCATTTTTGGGTGCCGCGGTCATCGGTTTGGAATCCTCCAGAGCCGAGTGTATAGGAATATTGTGTTGTGTTGTGTGTGAAGCTGGTGACTGCAGGTATGGTGTGGATCCTGGAAAAAGGCACAAAACACGGTTCGCTGAATCAGCTCATGTTTTTGAAGAAGACAGTCTGAAGTGCATTTCTTACGGCTGCGAAGAACCTGGAGATGTGCGGATAAATGGTTACACCGAGCATATCGAGTGTCAAAACTTGAAACAGGATCGGCAGAACATGGATTTCGCGTCATACAAGCAGCAGCAAGTGACTCCTTAGAGGATTTACACCACTCGAATCCGGAATCGAGAGTAGTTCTTCCTTTTCGTCTTGTTTTTTTAAGAGGAATGCTGCTTGCCGTGGCTGTGTGACTTGTTTGTGTTTGATCTCGGAGTAATTTTTGAAAGTGTGAGAGGAGACAGCAGTTAATTCTTACGAACCCTTTACTTGCGACATTGTTCCGCGAAACCAACGGTGTGCGATGCTTGTGGTAGTCGTTAACAGAAATCAGGGAAGAGGAAAGTGTATGTCGTCCTTCGGCATTTTCGTTGGACCTAGCGCCAAAAGGCGACGTGAACGGCATGAGCGAAGGATGATGCATTTTATTTGGATTATGTGGAAAAGGTATTCGGTTGGGCAGACGTATCATAAGCCGGCTGCAGACGGTCGTGCGACACAACATCTGCAGATCTGCAAATATGTTGCGGGTGTGGTTGTGTGCGCATTTATTGCGTGACAAAATTCACCAACACAGCACAGTCAGCGATGTAATGTGAAAGGATGTGTGAGTGTGTTTCAGTAGCAGTCTGGAGAATGACGACGTTTTAACAGGAGGATTTGAAATGAATAATGTAGCGCAAGTCATAATACTACCTTTGGAAGTTTCAAAAAGCTGAGGTGTGGAGGAGAGGATTTTGATGTGTATTCCAAGAGTATATCGATAATAAGCTAAATATTCCATTTTAATAAGTAGCGGGTGAAACAGAGTTCGGTAGGAAGGATTATTCGTTGAGAATTTTGAGTGAATTCCAGAAGATCTATTGAACGAACAATGTTTCTCTTTATAATGATAACTGTTAAGTTAATTTACAAATTAGAAGAGAATGTCCCATAAGGTTCTTCGAACTGTTCCCGTAGAACTAGTTCATAGTCTTCATAATTCGATTTTATGGTACAAAATAGAACCTTATTGTCGGCCTCAAAATATGAAACCAGTGATCTTCAGAAAATTTCAGATTTATATCAACAGAAAGTAGTTTTGATTTCACAGCGCAAATATTTACATTAATCGATTCACTTCGCTATTTGCCACTATTATAAACAGATTTAGTAACAGTCCCAAACCCGATTGCCGCGCGATTGAAATGATCGGCTTTTACATAGCTGGAGCTGCGTGACACCTTTGGTTGTCAAGACTAGACTTTCCCAACGTCACCTCTACTACGACCAATACCTTAGAAGCACTAGTCTATGTTGTCCGCTTGAGCACTACCCTAATAAAAAATTACCTTAAACGAACGATATCGCAAATCCTCCAACCATTTCTTTAATGGTTTGGATGATACCCCAAATAGGTCGTCAAGAAAAATAACCGTACGAAATTTATTAGGGTATTTAGTAGTATTTAGTATTTGACCGTAGTATTTTTTAAAATTTCAGTTTCAATTTTATCGCGATGTTTTGTTATGCAGTCGTAAAATGAAAGCTCCAATTAATACCTAAAACTAAACCCCCAGTGCTAAAGTCATATCCAGGCCGTATGCAGTAGTAACTAGATTTCAAAAAGATATGCAAATTACCAAACAATAATTCTTAGTTATGACATTCTGGCCTTTGATGTTGTCTATGTTAACAACTTCTGGTACTGAAGTCAACCCCAAGAAGTCTTGCAACAAGAGTATGCATAATATTTATTATTCATACAGCGACTAGGCAACCCTCGGATGCAATGGTGTGCCTATGTTGGCTACTTACAGCACTGCGGTATCTTCTAATAATACTCCTAACAGTTTGAATTGAGCTTCCATTTAAAGTGTGTTATAAGGATCAGTCAGTCAAGTTGTTTTATGCCAATTGCGTTCATTTTACAGGCATTGGTAAATGGAATTTACCTTAGTTTTTCGATTATCCAGGCTGTACAGTTCTATTTACACATACATACCTTCTTCTTTCCCATTAAATACGGCTTACGGTTTCCATGATACTTCCTGATTTGTAGAGTTTGACTTGGGCAGCATTCAACTATTGAAATCCGGAATGAACACTCGTTGTCTCACGGTGATATCTGAGCGGGGCTTGAATTCCATCAGGTACTTGAATTTCAGAACCGCTCGCGGCCATGATGGTTGCAAAACCGCATGCAGAGAGTGAGTAACATAAAAATGAGAAGAAAAAGATTTTAGTGAGATTATTGGTGATATTCTCATAACGACTTTTCGTTTTTCTGACTAAAAAGTTTGAGTCATTCTAAACTAACCATTCTAAAGGAGAAAAAAATATATCTTTTCTGAACCCTACTCTACAGCTTGGGATCTTTCTTTAGCAATGTATATAGTTGATTACTAAATAATAATTGTTTTGAATAATTCAACGATATACTACAAATGTAATCAATCGATTGAGGTAAACATTTATAAAATTTAATGAGAAATTATTGACTTATAAACGTTCAAAATCTGATCACTTTTTATGACGGTCTCATTTTTCGTAATAACATTTTTTAACACAATGTAGAAATTGAAAAAAGAAGAAGAATTAATCAACCAACGATTTATTTTAGCCACTTTTTACTTCTATATAATATTCCGGAAGATTTCGATAACCTGCCCAAATTTTCCCAAACACAATATTATTCTGGGCACGCGCTTTGATTCATTATTGAGTCTGTCCCGTCTTTGAAAACTGTCCAGTCTCACCCATTTGTACAGTATGGTTCGGGTCACGGTTAACAAATTTCGAAATTTGTTTTCTTTTTAATTCCAGATTTTTCTCCTTTCTTCAGTATGTTTCTGATCACTGCTTCCGATCTGTGTATTCTTCGAGCTATTTCACGATTACTCTTATCGCGATTCTTGAGTTCACGAATCACTGCTTGCTCTGACTTACTCACATATTTTCCTATAGCCATTTTGCTGAACCGATGCAACCAATATAAGCTTCCTTGTTCAAGGGCTTACTAGTGCACTGAATTTACACTTTTTCCAGCTGAGTTTTTTAGAGCTAATTCTTCTGGTTCCGGTGACTTCGTCGTACTCTAAACCGCCTGTCTTGAGTCTTCAAGAGCAGCGTCAAGTCCAAACTAAACCGAGGGTCCTGGGTCTTGATTCCTTCAGAGAAGTTTCGGATTCTAAGAATTAATCATGGAGTAAACTTCGAACATTTTGATCGAACTTTATTTGGCAATTTGTACAGTAGTTATCTTAAGTCTACTGGTGGATTTTCCTTATTTTCGGAGTGACATTCTGTCCGGAAATCAGGATGTTAATTTAACTTTATTTTTCTTTCATGCTATGTCCCTTTCAGACCTGGGTTTTCACATTATTCTATTACGTTTATATCTTTATTGTACCTCGGTTCTGAAGAGCTGATCTTAAGATATGATTACATAATTTTAACAGCTTTACACATAAGTGGTACCCTTGGCTTAAGGATAAAAGAGAAATTCGTGGAAAAACATTATCGCGACCGCTTATAAACTGCGTGTGGACGTGTTTTATATTTCGTTGGCATGAAGCGTTTCGGGAAACATAGTGTAGCGCATTATGTAAACAATTTCTTTTTGTTCACTAGTTTACTCCATTCCATAACGTTTAGTCATAGAAGACGAGAAACATTTTACTACCTGCTACATTTGAGAATATCAGGGCAATGATCCTCCATCGCATCTTCGAGTGATCGTTACAAGCTGTCCATTTGGTTCAGGCAGTTTTGAACGTTGATGTGGCAGACTATTCACACATGAAATCTGCCGCGACCAGCTCGGCAGAACGCGCCCATACCCGAATTTCTGATTCGAAGGGCAGGGCTAAAAAATAAACATTACGAACATCCGCTGAAAATTGACGTTTTGATTTCAAAATACCTTAAGCTGGAGATAGTTTCTCTCCCATATAGGCATTTGGGAAGCGTGAACAAATAATCGCTAGAAGCATTTCAAGCCACTACTGGTCAGGCGCGTATTTTTTGCCAGTGAAGGGGACATCCTATTCCTTGCCTCTTCAGCATTTGAGTAGCTTGGTAAAAGACTGTGTGCTTGATCTGGTACTGCCTTTCAAATAGCCTTCAAAACAGTAGTTAAAAATAGTCAATTTTCAACTACTGCTATACTATTGTCACACACTTTGTTTTCATATCTTCGTCCTAGCCAAATTTACTCCTAGATCCTCATGGTGATAAGATAATATTTCCTTCTGAACATCATCATTACGAACATTGTTTTAACAAGAAACCTAAATGAGATAAAGTTGCATCCACAAATAAACCCAATATGACCCTTATAGATTGACATGTCATCCATATCCTACGATAGTTTTCGTCGTTGAAAAGGAAGTTTAATTTTTCTATTTTTTCGAGGTTCAAAACAATGAACTTCTTATTAATAGCGAATTCGGTTTTGATCCAGTTCCAAACGGGATCGGGTATCAAAATTGGGTCGGCTTGTTGTGTGTTGAACGTCAGTGTGTATGTTTGAATTTGTAAATCGTATCGGATTGAGGTTTGCACTGACAATAAGTTCGGGTATCGCAGGTTGGAACTAGTTCCAACCTAGGTTCAAAAACGAATTCGATATAAGTTTATCTAATCAATTGAACCTCTTTGTTTGGACATTGACAAGGTCAAGTGTCCAGCAAATAGGCATTCCCTGGTCAACGACGATCATAGCCGTCAAGGAGATAGCCCTTCTCAGCTCGACTAAGCGGGCTTTGTCACTGTCGCCTGATTGCGTCGAGAGTTCTGGCCGCACAGTAGGATAGCAGTCGCTGTGTCGGCCAATTCAATCACCATTCATCGGCAGCAGCGGTACACAGTACAGTTCTCGAGTAATTCATGTTAAGGGCCTAGAAGCCATTTGTAAACAATGACTTTAAATGTCGATTTCTCTTGAATCTTGAATCCCTTTCATGAAATGAAAGCATCGTCTGGTAGAAGAATGTTAGTTCTACCTTATGGAGTAGCTGGATATAGTGCGATGCTCGTGATTCGTGAGAGATCAACCTTTAAAGTCATTGTTCACAAATCGCTTTTAGGCCCTAATCATGAATTAATCGAGAGTTAAGCATAGGATAGACTTCGCTAAATAAACAAAAAAAATAAGTCAACACAACTGTGTTTCTACGGTGGTCACTCCGTGGGAAATGTCCAAAGAAAGAATCATTGATGAAAAGAATCGATCAATGCTCGAGTAATCCATGATTCGAGCCTAAAAGCCAATTTTAAACAATCACATTAAACGTTGATCTCCCACAAGTCAAAAGACTCCTACAATATCCAACTAAACCATATGTTAGAGCAAACATTCCTTTACCAAATGCTGCTTCCAATTCGCGTGAGTATTTTGAGATTCGAGATAAATCGACGTTTAAAGTCATTGTTTACTATTGGCCTAATCATCAATCACTCGAGAATATATTTCTGTTCGAACTGTTGATTGCAAGAACAACATTTTCCCCAAACATTCACTTTTCGACGCACCGCGCAACGCGCTACACGTTGCACGTCATCTTCGATTATGGAGTACAAATAATCGGAACCCAGTCCACAAATACCACAGTAGACGGGTGATTCTCCGCGACGGCTACTCAGTCAGCGGTCCATTCTCGGTCGCAGTTTACCGCAGCTGAATTCAATGATTCATACAATTATTATTATTTTGTGTGACTGTGATGAAGCTCTCGCCCGCTAATGGTAGTGACCAGTGACAAGGTAAAGTCATCAGAACGAATTAATCGAAAATCGACCACAGCTAGGTTAGGTGGGAGAAACCTTCCGAAGAGCCTCCACCTGAAAGCAGTAAAAGTGTCGGTGCTTCGTTGGCCGCGTGTGTAGTGAGATAAAACGATGTTAAGCAAGAAGTGACCGCTCCCTACTCTATCCGCACAAAGCACCTAGCTGTGAGGGGATTGGATAAGCTTTTGTCGTCAGGATCGTTTCCTCTGCGGGTCGCGAATACCAAGAACGGGCATCTTGCTTGCAAACTCGGAGTGGTGGAAACCTTTGCACCGCACACAAACATCTGTCGGTTTCGGATTCGATAGCGTGTTGGCTGCGGGTGCATTGCTGCAAGTGACGGCGGGTGGGGTCAGATATCCAACCTAACAGGACGGATGATGACGAAGACGACGACTCAAGGAGCAGTTCTCATTCGGTTTTTGTTTTTTGTGTGTTTGTGTGCTGTTCGCGAACGAGAACCTCCATTTGTGAGAAGAGCTGTGCGCACGGTGATCGCTCACGATCGTTTTCTTCGTCGGTTCGTGTAGGCTTAATAGGGATGTAAGCGTTAAGGCGAGCGGTGTCGCCGATCTTTCCCCCCGAAAACAAGCAGTCGCGAGAGGCTTAAACTGGAATTGAGAAGGACAGGGGCGTGCTTGGGTTGTTCTGGGGCTTGTATGTTTTGAAGGAATGTTAATTACAAAAGCGCTGAAACAGTCGTCATAATTCGCATTTATCAAGCGGCAGCAAAAGTCATAGAACGAAAATGTCTGGTAATTTTGATAAATGTCCACGAGTTGTTGGATATCATGATCTTACTTACGAAACTGAGAACATAATTCATGTACTGTAAATAGCAGACTGAACTATATTTTATTCTTACTAACCGTGAAAATTAAAAAAAAAAATGTAGAGCAGCTAAATGGAGAATGCTTGCCAGACGGAAAAAAAATGTATGGAACGGTTGAAAATATAATTTCGCCCACACCACAGACAGTTCACATTATAATTAAAGCTGTTTAATTCAACGTTTACAGCTGTACAATCCTGCCAAAGCTACTGGTTCAAACAAATAGAAAACGCTCACCGTACGATTCACCTAAATCACATGGTTGATTAACCTACCCACCGCATAAGATGACCGGTAGTGTCTTGTACATGAAGGGCCTTCTAATGTAGCAACGGCGAGAGACAAGGTCTTCAGATCTCTCTGGAGCGGACAACTGGATACGCGAATATGCCGGAAATTATAGACAAAACAAAGCTATAAATTTGCGTGAAATGAGTTCACGACAGCAGGAACAAAATCACACATATGGGATCATTATTTCACGAATTCTTGATTCTATTTTATACTCACTATAGCGTTATGAAAGAGCTGTCGCACTTAACAGGTATGGACGCAAAGACTTCCCCTGAAAGTATGGATGTACCTAGTTTTTAGTAAAAATAAAAAATAAAAAATACTTCAAAAGTGTTGGAAATGCAATATCCTGTTAACATTAGAGTAAAGGGCGAACACGAAATTATTGCGACACCGAAAATGTCATGCCAATTTTCTTATAATGTTTAGAATCAAACCAAAATTTTAGGGTAGTTTTATACATATATTTACTTCAAAAATCAAAAGAAAAGTTAATCGATGGAGCCTTGAGTGTAAAATTGAACGCATTTTCGCTTGATGCCCTCCATCAAAGTCTTTACAGTGTCATCCGGTACCAGTTTCTCAGTTTTTTTTTCCATTTTCTTAACATGTCCTTCTCGTCTTTGACTGTCTTCTTGCTCTTCCGAAGTTCCCGCTTGCCCTCATTGCCCAGTACTGCTCCACCGGGCGCAGCTCCGGACAGTTTGGCGGATTCATGTCCTTTGGAACAAAATGGACAGAATTGGCCTCATACCACTCCAGGACACTTTTAGAATAGTGGCATGATGCCAAATCTGGCCAAAATAGCGGAGCCGTCTTGCTGCAGCAAGAACGGCAAAGGCCTTCTCGAGGCACTCAGATTTGTAGATCTCGCCATTTACTGTGCCCTTTGTCACGAAAGGCTCACTCCTCAGTCCGCAAGAGCAGATGGCCTGCCAAATGAGATATTTGGAGGCGAACTTCGATATTTTCTTCTTCTTAAATTTGTCGTCCACATAGAACTTGCTCTTGCCGGTGAAAAACTCCAACCCCGGAATTTGCTTAAAATCGGCTTTTATATACGTTTCGTCGTCCATCACACAGCAGCCATATTTTGACAGCATCTTCTCGTAGAGCTTCCGTGTCCGAGTTTTAGCCGTCGATTGTTGCCGCTCATCGCGGTTTGGGAAGTTCTGTACCTTGTATGTATGTAGTCCAGCTCTCTTCTTTGCATTCTGGACGTAGCTCTGCGACATGCCGATCTTTTTAGCCAAATCACGGCTTGAGACGTTGGGATTTGCTTTAATCATCCGCTTCACCTTTCCCTCCGTCTTTTTGTTCTCCGGTCCCTGTTTTCTTCCAGCTCCTTTGCCGTGGTTCAACGTCAACCGCTCCTGGAGACGGTTGAATGGTGAATGTTCAACATTTTTCCCAACTGCCGGTGCGACAGGTCAGGAAATTCCAGGTGTTTGGAAAGAATTTGTTCTCTCGACTCGCGTTGGTTCACCTCCATTTTCGTTGAATCGAAAAACACGACTTCGAGTTTGACAGCATGTAAACAATACACATCAATGAGAAAGTGTGCAAAATTTGGTTGATTCTTACCCAATGGTAAAAAAGTTATGCCCTGTTGAATGTGTCGCAATAATTTCGTGTTCGCCCTTTAGTACATCAGGTTAGTGTTCTCAATATTTGCAATCTAGCGATTGTATGCTAGCTGGCGCACCTTCTTGCGAACGTTCTTCATAAGATTCAGCGCAGACTTCTTAGCGACAAGATTTGACACTTTCCTCCAGTCTTTTTCAAACTGTTAAATGATATTCATGGGACATGTTTCCTAAGATTTGCCTTCGTAAATGCCCAAAATTCTTCAACTAGTCGTATTTGCCGGCATTTTGGAAGCTTCATAGCGTTTGGAACGAGCGAAACATTCTTGGTGGTGTACCATTCTAGCGTTGATTTCGCGTAATGGATCTTGCCAGAAGACGACAGGATCCTTGTGGCTTCGAATCGTGGGTAGAAGTCGTTTTTGTAAGTACTCTTTGATGTACATTTCACTGTCCGTCGGTTGTCCCTACCTCTGACCATGCTTGAGGTAAGTCTTCAAAAGTTATTTGTGGCGCGTGATGAAGAATTGATTTTAAGCTGTAAGGCGGGGATTTATTTCCAGATTTCTCGTAACAACTCTGGTTGGTCCCGGCCCATGTGTTCTTGGGTTCGATATGGTCCCTTTCCTGAGGTCGACCCTAAAAGAAACCACCGCCATTCGATTTTCCGGACGTTTTTACATAAGTACAGTGCAAGTGACAGTAATATTACTGGCGCCAACGTTCAGAACCGCATGGTATTTGAGATTTTTCAAGTATGAGAGGAGAATCGGGTAAAATGGCCCTTTCCTGAGGTCGATCCTAAACTAAACCATCACCATTCGATTTTCCGGACGTTTTTACATAAGTACAGTGCAAGTGAGAGTAATATTACTAGCGCCGATCTTCAAAACCGCATGGTATTTGAGATTTTTCAAGTATGAGAGGAAAATCGGGTAAAATGGCCCTTTCCTGAGGTCGATCCTAAACTAAACCATCACCATTCGATTTTCCGGACGTTTTTACATAAGTACAGTGCAAGTGAGAGTAATATTACTAGCGCCGATCTTCAAAACAACATGGTATTTGAGATTTTTCAAGTATGAGAGGAGAATCGGGTCAAATGGACCCTTTCCTGAGGTCGACCCTAAAAAAAACCACCGCCATTCGATTTTCCGGACGTTTTTACATAAGTACAGTGCAAGTGACAGTAATATTACTGGCGCCAATGTTCAGAACCGCATGGTATTTGAGATTTTTCAAGTATGAGAGGAAAATCGGGTAATATGGACCCTTTCCTGTGGTCAATCCTAGACGAAACTATCACCATTAAATTCTCCTGACATTTTTACATAATTACAATGCAAGTAAGAGTAATATTACAAGCGCCGATCTCCAAAACCGCATGGTATATTTGTTTATGCATGTATGAGGGGAAATCGGGTAAAATGGACCACTTCCTGGTATCCGATCAAAGTAAAATTGGTTCCATTTAGTTCTTCAGCTTTTCCTGCAAATTTATAGCACAGTTGGGTTCAATAAAGTAGCACCAAGTTTAGTTTTTGGGTAATAATTCTAGTTTGCATCCAAAATGAGGGGAGAAATGGGCAAAATGGGATACTTACTGTGTTCAACCCTAACTGAAACCAACACCATTCGATTTCCCGCATTTTTTCCCATAAGACAAGTTATTTTTCAGGACTCCTACCCTGCGCCGTCTAAATTAATTGGATTTTGGATCCATTTTTGCCCACTGTGCACCGGTTGACGAATTATGTCCCAAAAATGAACGAGCAACAACAAAATGTTTACAACTCAATTATGACAGTTATCAATGAGGGAGGTGGTGGAATATATTTCATTGATGCACCCGGAGGAACGGTAAAAACATTTCTGATTACGCTTCTTTTGGCAACAATACGATCGCAAGGTCAGATTGCCTTGGCACTAGCGTCTTCGGTAATCGCTGCCACGTTGTTGGATGGTGGACGAACGGCACATTCTGCTCTTAGGGTGAGATTGAATCGATTTATGACTGTTTGCTTCTACTTCTTTTTTACAAAATATCGTAACGTTGAATAAAAAATCCCTCACAGTAAAATTCCAAGACAAGATAAGCTACTTCAAGAGATATCAAAAAGTAAGTTATCTTTTTACAAATTTGAAGTAACGTTTAAAAATGGTTACTTAAAATTTGAGAAAAGATAACAAACTACTTGATACAAGGGGTGGATCGCTCAACACACTTTTCTCCTGTGCTGTTTTTTATGTGTGTCTACAAAAGTTGCAATGTTCTATAGGAGTTCCGTAATGTGCCGAAGGTGCCGATGTGTTGACAGCCCAATTTGTTATTCTCTGCTGAGCCTGGCAACCACGCAACGCATATTGGCAAGGTTGCTGGTTTCTTATTTCTATAAGTGTTCCTCAGTGTGCCACACATGTGATATGGATTGAAAATTTAAGTGCCGCAGTTATGAAACGTATTCGTCTAGTGTGTAAGACATAGTGGTTGGCACACTGTTCTAAGCGACTTACCCTTGAATTGATATCTCTACAAGTAGGGTGAGTGAGTCACTATTGTATCAGTTTTGGCACTCCTAACCATATACCCAATGGGATTAGTTTTAGGCATTGCCTATTTTAATAACACAGGGCAATAAAGACCAGCTGTTAAGTAGTATCTAGCGTACCATGATGTGGAACTTCGCACTCGAGCGATTTTTGATAAAAACGTTGCGTTATTGAAAAAAAAATCAAAAAAAAATTTACCACAAGCTCCCATTGAAGATGCAGCTCAACGATAATACGACGTACAACATTTCCAAGACGAGTGGGATGGCGAAAGGTCAGCAGCAATGTAAAATCATTTGGGATGAATGCACAATGGCGCATAAAAAATCATTGGAGGCATTGAACAGAACAATGCAATCAGAACCTTTTCGGAGGTGCCTTGATATTACTGGCCGGACGCTCCCAAGATCAACGGCTGCCGACGAAATTAACGCGTGTTTAAAGTCTTCTAATTTGTGGCGGCATGTCAAGACACTCAAACTGACTTTAAACATGCGTGTTCAGTTACAAAATGACTTAACCGCAGATAAGATTTCGAAAGAATTGGTAAATATTGGAAATGGGAAAATCGCAGTAGATATTTGTGAATATCCGGGAACTAAGGAATCACCCAACGCGCTGCACTATACTTTAGGACGATCTTACCTCGATCACTGATAGACAAGAAAAGGGGAGATGCTTAGTCATGAGTCTATGCCTACTGTGATAGTGATATGCCAAAGATATGCGTACAAGGTAGACCATATATAAGGGACGTAACGGGCGTTACTGGCAGTGATGGCTATCTATCCACGTTGTACCACACATCCGCCTTCCACTCAAGGGAAGAAAAGAAGAAAACAAAATAATTTGGTTTTCAACGGTCAATAAACTCAAAAAATATGCCAGACCCAAGAAACTTCTCAGTTCAGAAACTGTAGATGGAGGTCTGAACCTGCGGATGTCCTTAATTTTTGCCTCATTGATATTAAATCCGTTTTCGTCCAGCTCGTGTCTTAGGAAGCAAATACGGGTTTTGTCAAACTTACATTTGTAGGAATTTATGGTCAGATTGTACGCCCTCAAAATCTCGAGAACTTGAGCCGAGGTCTTATGCAGGTCCTCCAAGGTTTTCGCGGAAATCAATACATCATCTATGTATACTATTATGTCTACTACTCTTTCTAGGATCCGCGACATTTCCCGATGAAAAATTTCCGGAGCGCAATTCACCCTGAACATCAGACGAGTAAACCTAAACATTCATGAAGTTCTAGATGGTAAAAGACGTTTGTCAAATCGAGCTTCGAGAAGAATTTTGCCCCATGAAGTTTGATCCTCATTTCATCCAACAACGGTAGTCGATAATATTCACGTTTGATTGCCCGATTCGGTGCTCGCATGTTGACAACTAGGCGGAAACCGTCATTGCCCTTGGCAACCGCGGACATATTACTAATCCAGTTAGGGGCGAATGTTACTCGTTCGATGATTCCCTGAAATTCCATATTCTGGAGTCTTGTTCTCGCACTTTCTCTGTAGGCCGCCGGACCGTTATAATACGCGTTTCTGATCGGTGGTATGGATTTGTCACCCGGTATCTTCGGAAATATTCCACTCCCTTCCGGTACTTCACAGGCGTTGACGGACACACCTATCTTTAATAGCTTCATAATTTTTGCCGTAGACCGACCCAAGAATGAACAACGACCATCCGTGACGACCAAGAATTCAGCAATATTAGACGGTTTCGGGCACCTTACTACCTCGATTTTTGCCCTAAACCCGCATTTTACCGAGATTGGTTTGGTTGAAGCGTAGGATCGAAGATCATGGTTGGTCGACAATTTCATTAACTCCAGGTTCGCGTAACCTGAATTGAATTCGTATTCGAGTTTACTCCAGTCGTCGCCACCAATGATATTGACATCCGCTCCAGAGTCTATCAAGAATCGGATTGGGGTCGAAGATCCAAGCCGACATTCCACAAGCGCATCGGTGAGCGACAACGCATTGATTTGCTAGAATATGAATGAGAACACAATTGGATGTTTTGTCGAATATTTAATTTGTTTGCAATTGTTTCTGTTTTAACATATTCATCTTTCTTAAATGTTATATTTTAGCGTCTTCAAAGCTTATCGACACTTACCTTATCTTCTTTTTCATTAGGCCACACTTGGGCGTGTTCCCGCTCAGCATGAATGCTGTTCGTGTTCTTATTCCGAAATGCTGCTTCGAAATGACCCCGTTCTCCACGAGCGTTGCATTTACGACCAACGGCTGGACAAGACCCGAACTTGTGGAATAGTCGATAGCATTTTGAACAACGGGAGCGACGTCCTAATCCATGATGTCCACCTTCATCTGTAACTCGCTGTTTCTTGGATTGCATTCCACTGTTTTCAGTTGCGACGTACTGTCGTTTCCGTTGAAAAAGCTTCGGAGGATTCGGTTTGTGATGTTCCGGCTAGGTACGCTTCTTCTCGGGTTGCTGATCGGACTATGAAAGTCGTTTCATATCCAAGCATTCTCGCCGTCTTTGCCAGTTCTTTGTTCCTCATTCCCTTTAGTAGCTGCATCCGGATAAATCGGTCTTCGTCGTTGCTGCTGTATCTGCAGAGGCGCACTTTTTCCATCAGGCGTGCGTGGAAAGCTATCGCTGGCTCATCTGCACCCTGTTTCATATTCGAGAATGTCTCGTGTTCAGCAGTAATGTCCACCATCGATTGAAGATAGGTTTCGATGTTTTTAACGAAGTTTTCGTAGCAGTTTGGCTCACGTAGGCTCGAGCGAAGCCTGACTGCTCTAGCTATTCCCTGCAGTTTCTCACCTAAAAATAGGTACAGTATCTGAGAACGCTTCACTGGATCGTTAATGTTAGAAATCGATGCAGCAATTTCGAACCGGTCAATAAACCGATTCCATTGTTCCCACATTTGGTTCGCCGGCACATCGTTCGGGAAAGGTTGGATATTTTCCCAACGCATGCTGGCTGTGCCTGTGGAAGGTCCTGCCAATTCAGATGTGATTGTGGTTACTTGGAGTCGCTTCCAAGACATAATCGTGTTCACTCATGTCAGGTCCAAGAACCAATACCGGTCATTCCGAGCCGTTTCCGAAACAAAATAACGGTCATCCCGAACCGCTTTCAAAACAAAATTGCGGTCATCCCGAGCCGCTCCCAAAACAAACCTGCGGTCGTCCCGAGCCGCATTCAAGGAACAATCGCGGTCATCCCGAGCCGCTTCCAAAACAAAATCGCGGTCATCCCGAGCCGCTCCCAAAACAAACCTGCGGTCATCCCGAGCCGCTTCCAAACCAAAATCGCGGTCATCCCGAGCCGCTTCCAAACAAAATCGCGGTCATCTCGAGCCGCTCCCAAAACAAACCTGCGGTCAACCCGAGCCGCTTCCAAAACAAAATCGCGGTCATCCCGAGCCGCTTCCAAACAAAATCGCGGTCATCTCGAGCCGCATTCCAGAAATATAAACTGTGACCATCCTGGGTCACGTTAAAGGCAGCACTACTTTGCTTTATTACCATTTTTCTTGGAAGGTTAACTGTGTCCACTATATTCCTTTTGAGAAATTTTGAAGTGAAATTAAAGCTTCGACGCTTGAGAGCCATTTTTTTTCGACTTTCCACGTTCAAGAACTTTATTTTTCAAACTTCTAAAAATTTCTGCAATGCGATGGGTGATTCCTCAGGACAAATAAGTAAGTTTAATATTATTCAGTTTTCTGCTGAAAATTCAGTAGTCTGGCCGGATCGCCAATGTGAATATCCGGGAACTAAGGAATCACCCAACGCGCTGCACTATACTTTAGGACGATCTTACCTCGTTCACTGATAGACAAGAAAAGGGGAGATGCTTAGTCATGAGTCTATGCCTACTGTGATAGTGATATGCCAAAGATATGCGTACAAGGTAGACCATATTTAAGGGACGTAACGGGCGTTACTGGCAGTGTTGGCTATCTATCCACGTTGTACCACACACATATTTATAAAAGAATGATAATATTGGCAGAAGTTTTTTGTATTTTTAGTGTGTAGGAAGAATATCATACAAAAAAAAGAGTTTTTCTACACATAGAACAGAAAGAAAAACAACACGCGTGTTTCACAGCACGTCCTAGTTTGGCTCCAAAAAAAAAAAAAGAAGAAAACGATTATAGTGATGAAAAAAAACATACCAAAACAGGGTAGTTTGTACAAATTAGTGGACACAGTCGTGGATCAAGAAGAAATAGTTAATTTTTCCACCTGAGTTTTTGAACTCTCGTGAATTGCCTGGTTTGCCACCGTATAATCTTCAGTTAAAAGTCGGTTCGGTAATAATCATGCTACGCAACATCAATCAACCACGGCTTTGCAATGGCACCAGGTTAGCAGAGAAGAAACTGATGAGCAACGTAATCGAAGCAACGATTCTCTAAAGGGAAAATATAAAGGTGAAGACGAGTTTATTTCCAAGGATTCCTATGGTCTCGAATGATTTGCCGTTCGACTCAAACGCCTTCAAATTCCGGTTCGGCTTGCTTTTGCAATGAAAATAAACAAGGCACAGGGCAGTCATTGGGAATTTGTGAAATTAATTTAGAGTATCCGTGTTTTTCCCACGGCCAACTATATGTCGCCTGGTCACGTGTTGGCAAACCATCCGTATTGTTTGTATATGCAGAAAATGGCCAAACTAAAAACATGGTTTATCATAAGGAATTGCAGTAATCATAAAATAACAAATAAAATAACAACAACTTAGAATCTACATATACAGCAGTACGCATTTCTCAAAATTCCACATATCCATTTTATTCTTCAGTTCTGTATTTAAATTAGTAAATTAGGTATAGTCAGGACACCGTCTACCGGGTCAGCTAGTATGAAATAAGTACGAAAAATAATTATAACACCATTTTCCAGGATGCTTTCGGGAACTGTCTTAGATTAGATAAGATTAGTTAATTAATTAGAATAGGGTATTATTTCACACAATCAACAACTTAAAATCTTCAGAGAGGTCTATAAAGTACATGAAGATATAACATTCGCTGAACATCTGCAACATTGCCAAATTTAACACTGAATTATCTATCTGGTGATAATTTGCAGCATTTTAAAAATATCCCAAAATTCTGTGAATCCCATGACATCGATAGCTCTCAATTAAAAATTGTGAAAGTTCTTCTGAGTGGAGATTGTACTCAAATCCTAAAATGTACCACATTTGAAAAGACTTCCATTAGAACCGCCCCTTTCCAAGCACGCCACTGCGGCCGCAGTGAATACAACTTGCGGTCGGCATCACCACTGTCGCTATATCGCTGTCGTTGTCGTTGTCGTCGTCGTCGTCGTCGTCGTCATCCTCGTCATCATCGCGCGGGGTCTCTTCTGTTGTTGGCGCTTTTGCGGCGGTGGTCGCTCGCTCCGACACGATACCCACCCTTTTTTAAGCGTATGCGTGAGCCAGTTGGCCAGAAGAAAAAGTATCGTGTCGGAAATTTTAAATTTCAGTTGAATAAGTGCTAAGTGACCGAGCAGAAGTCACTCGCCTCTCGCACCACACTCTGTACTCACAAGTCACAGGCCAAGCAATAGTAAGCCCACACGAAAGATATAGGCAGCGACAGTAGCTTATACACATTAGTTGTCGGTTGGTTGGTTAGTCGGCCTAGCATAGCAGAGACACTCCTATTAAGGTGAAGATACATGTAAGTCCTGGCGTGAAACTTCTTATAACATTCAGTTATGAAATTGCTACTCCACGGTTGCTAAGTTCGAACGAACAGAGGGTGGCAATTTTTGATTTCTGTATGTTTTGTGGGAGATGAGATTTGTGCCCAGAAAGTTTCACGCGTTGACTAACTTTTATCGTCACCTTGAAGTGTGTACCTATCCGAAGTGTTGGACTCTATCGATATATTCCGGAGAAGAGCAGAGCTGAGCTGTGTATTAATTTTCTGTTTCGTGGAAGATCCGGCTTTCCAGTGCCGAATGCGAGCTGTAGTTTTTAATCGTGAATAATTGTGATATTTATCGTACGTTCTATTCGTTGTATTGTAACGTTATTATTCGAAAAACGCACATTCTATCGTTTGTTAATATTCGATATTTATATGCAATCAAGTGTCTAAATATTAATTGTTTATTTTTGTTTCCATGTGTACGATTTGTTTAGATTTTATCTGCTGTTCTGTTACAATAAAAAATCTTGCAATAGAAATTAAACTCATCAACAAACAAAACATCTTTAAGAAACACACCAACACAAAAGCAGCGAAGAGCAAACATATCTACAAGAACCGTACGTGTTGTCGTCGTCGGCTCTTGGAAAACCTTCCATCCCGTCGTCAGTGTGATTGTTATACATTTGTAGTTTTTTTTTTACCATTTCGGAAGAAGACGGCAAAGTGAAGAAGAAAAACGGCACAACGAACAACGAGCGAAAGCAGAAGAAGTATAAAGCGGAGTTCTGGTGGAATAACAAAAAAAAAACCAAGTGCGCGAGAAACCCCGATAAAGAAAGAGAGAAGAAAGAAGACGTACCTTGCCGTGTCTGTCTGTTTTGAAGAAGCGAGAAGGCAGCCAAAAGAAATCAACCTACAGTGACTTGTTTCCTAAGTTGAAAACTCCTCCGGAGAGCCCACCGTCGCTTCCCGAATTGCAAAGTGAGTGAGCCGAATCGTAGAAACACAGCGTCCGAGCAAGCCCATCTTGTCGATTTTTAAGTTTTTGTTATTGTTGTTGTTTTCGTTTTACCCGGTCAAATCGGAAGGGGCGATCGCGTAAGAAGAAACCCCTCGGCTGCCCCTAGCAACGCCTAACGCCATTAAAAGTCACCGCCAACACCCAACAAATCAGTGAAGATGGCAGATGATTTGCGGGATCGCAACGACCCGGAGCTGAAGTATCTCTCCGTCGAGCGAAATTCCTTCAACGATCCGGCCACACAGGCCGAGTGGACACAGAAGCGGCTCGTATGGGTGCCGCATGAGACACAGGTGAGTTGTTTTTATTGTTTTATTTGGTTTAAGGTTTCGCCTCCGGGGGTGTCTTTTGATTGTAATTTTTTCCTGAACTTTCGTTCAGGCCATTCCACTATGGAGCGCCATGTCACCTCTTATCACTTTGTATACATACAGCGATATTTTTACCGTTTTCCAACATGCTTCCCTTCCGACGCGTTTTCGATAAGATATCGCCCGAAACATCTACCGCCCCGTTTGTTATCAATGAAACGCAAACAAAATTATTTTCAAATTACGAAATATCTACCTTCCTGGAAGGAGTAGATATCATCACCCTGGAAATATTTTGCGATGAAATTGATTCACTGACCAATCTCACAAATGGCAACAAAGTGAAGCTCCAAAAGTTGATTGATGAGTTATGCTATGGTCGAGTCAGTCGGCGACATTTCCGAATCGATGAACGATTATGGACTTTGATTAGATTCGATTTTTGGCAGGGCTGCTAAATCTTATTTCCTTCGGCGAAACGATTACTATTCGGAAGGGAATGACTTTTTGACGGGATTACCTCGTCGTAGCTTTTAGAAGGTGTCGTTAAAAAATCAAGAATCCTTAATCCTTTAAAATGGTGAAGCAGCGGGTGTTCTGACGTCTTATCTCTTTTCTCTTTCAAGCGCTTAGAAAGTAGAGCACTTGCTGTCAGGCAAACGTTTCCCTATGTAAACAAAATATATTCGTCCTATGCGTTTGAAAGAAATCTCTCGTTTATTCGCTTTGTTAGTGATATTGAGCTCATACTCGTCGTCCAATTCCAACAATTTTATTTGTGAATTAACACTCATCGTATTTCGACAGCAGTTTTTTTTTTTAATTATAAGAAGCGCTATAGAAGTGCATACCACAATAACCGAAAATGGCTTTAAATCAAATAGTACTACTGATTTGTTGCCAAATAGCATATTCAGCTATATTGTTGGAATTATCCTTGCTTGTTATTTGGCACAAGCAAGGATGTTTCGAAATTTCTTCACAAAACGCAAGTGTCGATCTCCTTATCCCGTTTTGACGTTTTGGCGACGCGTTTCTTTTCTTTTTTATTTTTGGGCAGGAGCTCTATATTTTCTTCGTCCAATATTTCTTCCTGTGTTAGCTGTTCATACTGACTTTCAAAACCATCAAATCATCGAGCAAACTAGGCTCTCCTTATGACAGTTTTGTTATTTAAATTTGGAAAAATGGAAATGTTTTGTTCCCACCGAAGAAGTAGTGTGTAGAGATGATTTTTATGTTCCAGAGTAAATCCCGTGGTTGGGTTACACTTCAAGACAACTGTAATTTTTGTGTAGACTTAATTCCCGCCATGGGAATTCAAACCCGGGCTCCATTTAAAACACACAGGCGCACATATCCCGTGACGCTTTTCCCGACCTGTAAATCAGTCTTAAACCGGGATATTTTGAACATTTTTTCCGAGAAAACCGGGAAAAAAACCGGGAATTTGAAAATGAAAATTGAGTGGCCACCCTGCATCAGGTTCGTTACCCCAAAATCTGTGCAAAATTTGAGCACAATCGGCGCAAAAGCGGTGCCTCTAATCGTTCAAAGATTTGAAATTTTTACTCATGAAAATTTCCCAAGGGGAAACAAAAAGTGAATTTTATTTAAATAGGACTTTAAGATCCGATGTCATTTTGAATTTTTTTTACGGCGTTTTTTTCTTGGGAAATTTTTATTGGTAAAAATGTCAAAACTTTGATCAATTTGAGACATCCCTAAACCACGTCCCATTGAGCTCACATTTTGCATGGGGTTTATGAAACTTGTGGGCAACGTCAGCTCGTAGGGGTAATGAAAATTGTGAGTAATTTTTTTTTAAAGTTTGATGGACTTTTTTCCCATATTTATTGGCACTGCACAGTGCTCTTACAAAACTACAAGAATCCGTGAACTTTTAACGAAAGCAACGAATACTGTTCTTAATAAAGATTCGTCCAAATTATTTCATGAAGGTTTCCACGGAACTTTTGAGAAGCTTCAAGGTGCAAACAGTTGTCATCATCATGATCATTTGAATTCGTAAGGGAAGGTCCATTTATTATGTAACTTAGTAAGGGGGAAGGATGTTGGATGAGTTTAGGAAAACGTGACAATGAGAGGGGGTGGGGAAGGGTGTCTTAGAAGTAATTTTTTTGCTTGACACAATTAATGAATGTTCCCTAAGCAGTTTTTTCATTAAACATCAAAATGCTGTTAGTAAAAATGTGTTCACTGCTTTCGACTCACCAACCGGAACACAGTTACCTCATAAACCACGTAGAATCATTTTTGAAAATCTCAGAACTCCCCTCCCCCCTCGTACACTTTTCTCCATACATATTTTTAAAATTTTGTATGGATGTAGACTTTGGACAGAACACACCCTTCCCCGCAGAAAAGTCTACGTGGTTTATGAATTGCCCCTCAAATGATAAAGCTCCTTTGAAATGTAATGACGACTGTTTGCACCTCAAAGTTGCTTGAAAATTCACAGTGGGCTGCTACGGTACTTTCAAGCGAAATTCCAAAGAAGTGACCATGGAACTCTTAAATGCTGTTTACGGCTGTTATGCGGAGTTTGTTTTAAACTTCAGTAGCTAAAAATGTGATTGGCAAGTCTCTGGACCCTTTGAACTCAATCTTTCGCTTCTGTTGGCTTTTTAAGCAGCAAGGAAGGTTGTTGCTGTTTCGTGTTTACGTGACTTTTAGCCTGAGGCCAGAAGACGAGCAGGACCCTACCTATCGAACCCATCATCACATGGGCCATGGGACCAACGTCTGTGCTTTCCTTTCGAAGAAAGACGTGATCAGAAATTTTTCGTCTCAGAAAATTACAACGGCCTCGACTTGAATTGGAGCCAACCACGCTTTTCATTACACCACCGGCGCCGTCCGGCCAGAAAGGTCCACTGGAATTAGAATTACTAAAGCTTGAACGTGGATATATCAATAAATCCCGAGCGATTAATTACTTATGATCATAGTGAGGATTTTGAGCTATTTCTTTCTAGCTTGCCAGGTTTTGTTTTGAATTCTCCTATGTAAGCTGAGAGTATCTTCGGGCCTGTTCATAAACCTCGTAGACTCATTTTTGAATATCTCAGACCCCCCCCCCCTCGTAGACTTTTCTCCATACATTTGTTTTGTTGGCGTAGACCCCCCCTCCCCCCAGAAAAGTCTACGTGGTTTATGAATAGCCCCTTACTGATATTCGGGAAACAACTTTCGTCAAAAATATAAGAACTTTGCTTTCATAAAATAAATTTGTTTGCAAATCTTACACCAAACTTCGGTTGTGTCATGAGAATTCTGTTTATGAATCTAAACGAAACTTACTAGAGATTTAAATGTTTTATAAGAGTTTTCAGCCCAGTTTACTTTGAATCTTTCATGGAATTCACGTCCTCTTCTGCATTATAAGTTAAATCATTCTCCAATGTATGAAAAGCTTACTAACAATCAGAATCGTGAATGCGAAATTCAAGGATCATAAGATAACATTACTTGGTGTGGTTTAGAGGTGGGCAATGCGCTCATGAACTGAGCTAAAGAACTAGTTCATCAAGATGAACGAGTGACCTAACGCTCTTTCTAATTGAGCAGTAGCTCACCCGCTCACCCACACAAAAAACTAATATGTGAGCGGGAGCATGAACGGGAGCTATTTCTGTTTGCAATATGACAAGCGAGCGAGAGCGCGAACAGCAGCATCTATCCAAAGGCCTCCACAAACTGTAGCGTTTTTTTGCCGCTGCCGCAGCGAAATCGCGGCGAAAAAATCGCCGCAATGAGATTACATGGCAGCTTATGAGAGTGCACAAACCAACGCGATGTGTTTTTTAATCATGTCGGTTTGTGTGCTCCCTTGAGCCGCCATGTAATCTCGTCACGGAGATTTTTTCGCTGCGGCGGCGGCTAAAAAAATATAGCTCACGAACTGAGCTGTGTTGTGCACACGGCGGGACAATTTAACTCAATTCTGAATCGTTTTTGACTCACTTTCGTCAAAAGTGGAGTCACTCATATATGAGTAAATGTGACTATGATTGACAAGTCGACATATCTAGAACATCGATCTGATTTAAGTCGGTATCTTAGATATGTCGACTTGTCAATCCATGTCACTTTACTCAAATATGAGTGACTCCACTTTTGACGAAAGTGAATCAAAAACGATTCAAATTGAGTTAAAGTGGCCCGCCGTGCATGTGATAGGGGAGCTAGAGCTATTTAACTGAGTGAGAGCGCCTATTGATATGTGACTCCCAAGCTACTGATCGACTGCTAAAGCTATTTGTACTGAGTGAGCGAGAGCGGGAACGAGGTGGAAAGGCCGATCATCTGATTAAATTTTCTCCTTAACCAGAGGAACGTTCGAAACTGCCATGAAAAGAGCGAGAGTGGAATCAAAACTCGCAAGCAGATGGAAGTTTTTCTTTCACGCTCTCGCTCAACATTCGTTTCCAATGATTCTCTGTAAAAATTTGGAAAACATCCTCCTAAGCTAAAGAAGGAGCCGTATTGCGGATGTCGAAACTTTTGCTCACAAGCGTTCGTACAAAAAATCGTTCGTTTTAAGCTACGTAATGCCACCCCAGGATGTTCTAACGACATAGAACTCCACGTTCGATATGTTAGAATGATTGCTATTGTACAAAGTTCTACTTTGGCCTTATTGGATTCGTCCCGCCTCTCGTCCTTTTCAATGAGGTTTCGATTGAAATTTCGTCAGGGAAATCTCTTTCTTTACCTAAAGCTCAGTACTTGCCTACATTATGAGGGAACTGATCAAACTGCATTCAAACGATTCTCTTCCTCCAAATATCAAAAAGTTGGTAGATGAACTGGAAGATAGTCTCATCAAGTGGTTCGGGGAAAGAGAAACGAATGAACTGATCGCTCAAGTCATCTTTCTCGATCCACGCCTTAAGAAGCAAGGTTTTGGAGATGTGGAGATTAACAACGCGACGCACCAAGGTCTCGTGTACAAAATGCGGAAGAATATTAATACTTCGTATGAAAATCAGCAAGCTGAACCCCAAAGGTTATGCGTTCATGCAGCGCGTACCTTGTAAACGGATCTTTTCCAAAGCAGAACAACTGGTTGGTGAGAAACGTAGTAGGCTAACCGCGAAACATATTTCGTAAATTTTTATTACTGTTTTTCAAAAAAAAAAAGAAAAGAAAAACAACGAAAAAGACACATTTTTTTCTAAAATCTCAATACGCCGATCCGAATTATCTAGGTGCTGTGATAAGAGCAAATAAACGGTTCTGAAGAACTAGCTCACTTCAATGAGCGGAACTGTTCGGAGCCGCTCGCTATAGTGAGCCATTTTGCCCACCTCTAATGTGGTTACTTGAATGTTTTTCAAAGAGCTGAGTAAATGCCTCTCTACATTTTGACTTTATTTGAATCTGATGCCAATTGAATCATTCAGAAAAGTTTGTGGACTTTGTCAAGCATTCTGAGTGTACCTCGTTCAGAATTATGTGATAATTTTTCTTAGGAATTGTGATCTTTCTCAGATGAATCATCCAATTCGAGATTCTGATTATGTTCTTATTATTGTTTTTTTTTCCATATGCTTCTTATGGTTCTCTGCTTTTTTCTAAGATTATTTGTAACTTAGATACAATAGATTTTCAGACTTACTTTTCAGTAAATTCTTCTCAGTAAATCAAACGTTAAATTCGGAACATTTCATTGAAAATATTTCATGGAATTCGAAACGTGTCTTCTACGAGATTTGGAACGAATTCGTTTTTGGATTCACTCAAATCATGTCCGTTTTTTCAATATTTTACTAAGGAATCAATTTTACGCAATATAAGTCCATCTTTATCAGAAGACTCAGAAAATTCCACGCAGCATTCTGGATGTACATCTAAAAGTTGAAAAGGCGTTACGCAAAACTTGCAATTTTTGCAATCATATCTTGAGAAAGCCGCATGATTAGAAAAAGGCGATTTTGTCCATCGTGATCCACAATGCGTTTTATGAAATTAACGAAGCCATGCAGGTGCGTGCGAGCGGTTGGCTGCACACAGATTGCTTGAAAATAAAATCGAAGCAACTAGAAAATGAGGAGAAAGATCAGTAATTTCCATTTAATTCCAACTACCGTTATTGCTTATCTTGACAGATGCGCGTATTAAATAAAATTAAATCTTTGTTCTCATGTTCTAGTTACAGGTATTCTAATCTAATCTACTCTGATATCACACTTACGCAGCCAATTCTTGAAAGCATCCTGGAAAATGACTTCTTGAATGCATCATTTTTCTTGTCACCGGCCAGGCCAACTGCGTAGCATGTGCCGCAGAGAGGACTCCGAGAAATAGAGCGATTCCAGAGAGAGTGTCTGAAATCGCTCTACTACTGCGAATCGAGGGAAGGAAGAAAGCGTGGACCGCCCGTACCAAACGCTTCCATATAGAGTTAAATAATGTGAAAATTTGTATTTCATCGTTGGGAGCATAGATGCTGGAAGGGTTAGTTTATGCTCCTTTCGCCTGTGGTGGACTTTTGGCATTTGATCCAAAAGTCTGGCAATAATTTGCCAAGGTTATAGCGCCTTATCTCGCTCACTGAAATTGAGATTGAAATTTAAAATTTACAGAATTATGCAATTAGTTATGTGTTGTATAATAGTCTAATAATACAATACAAAGAACAATCCACGCTAATCCATCCACCAAAACTACGATTGAGATACCTGGTAGAGTCCGTAGTTGCATTTCGTGCCTTTTGACAACTTTGCTTCTATTGATGTCCAAGCTCATCGATTTAGCACCACCCGGGGGGCCTTGGTCCTATACTCAATGATTTCACTATCTCCAATCCGCTCAACCAATCGTAATGTTTTGTGATATAGTAGACGGATTATTAAAATTTTTGGTAACTCAATGCAGATGTCTTCCAAATTTGGCAGATCGACAAGCAATATGTGGAGATCCACCTGATACCTAGAGGTGGACCGGAAGATTTGATGAGCTACCTCCCCCCCTCATGTTCTAGTTACAGGTATTCCATTAAAAAGCTCACTCACCAGGATTAATCGGAGTAACTTTAAGTAAAGAATAAACAGTCGTTATTCAGTTATCCTCAACTTGTTATTATGGCTTAGTGGTTACCACAGGGAGACGCAACGCTGTTTGTTTTCAGCAAATTGATGTTTTGCATTTTTGCCCACAGCCAATGTTGCATTTTTTCTCCAAGTCACCATGGCGAAATCGCAATACAGTCTTGCTCATTTATTTCGGATCCACACCTGCTTCAGGATATGATTAATTTTTATCAAGACTATTAGCAGACTTTACTTGGGATCTAATCCAGTTGAATAAAATTGATGCAAGATCAAACTTGTTTATGAACCTCGCTATGGATTCTGATAAAAAAAAATTTTTTGTGGATTAAAGAAAATTTCTCAGTTCTATCCGGGGGTCGAATATGGCTAAACTCAATATTTTTTGCGAAGTCTGCTTAGAGAATCCAACTTGGAACTCTAAACAGGTTTTGCTTAGCTTTCAGAACCAATCTTTTCTGATGACATAGCCTTTTCCGATCAGAAGTCTCAGAGAATCCTGCTGAGGGTTGTTATAACCCAAGGGCAAATTTTAACCCAAAAGTGTGAGAGTATTTTGTTCGGCATTTCAAAAAAAAAAAAAATAATAATAATAATTACGTAGGTTTCTGAGAATTTCCAACGTGCGATTTTAATTTATATATTTCATTCACCATTCGGTTAGAATCAATCTCAACTTTTTTATGAATATTTACCCCCGTAATCCCATTTTTGTTGTTGTTTTGATAAACCAATGTATTTGGCCTCCAAGAATCGATTTTTGAACCCTAATTTAAGAGAGAGAAAAAACAAGAAATTAAAGAAAATGTTGGTCGAAACGACCTTCAACATACTTAAAATAATTGGAATGAACTCACCACATTCTACTATTGGATGAAATTTTACTCTTTTCCTTTCCCTTTGAAAATCTTGAGCTAAACGTTTATGGAATTTCGAGTTTGGAAAATAAACTATACATTAATGATGTAGAAGGAGATGTCCGCTCATCACCATCATCTATTAATGGTCGCATCAGGATATAATTTTGGGTTCTCATGAATGTTTTGGACCATTGTTGATTTTTGCCGTCCGATAATAAAATAATTATATTCAGATTTTTTGAACTTGAGAAGAAGATTGAAAAACTAGGAAAATTTAAATTAACACTTCACTTGATCACTTTTTTCTAAAAATAAAAATAAAAAACTGAAAAAAGTTTTTAAACTATCACTAGTAAACGCACTCGAACACTCGACACTGAAGAAGTCTGTAAGTCGCAGACGAAATAGGCCTATCTGTCAAAAGATAAGCTATCTGTAGTGGAATTTAACGGAATTTGCTCGCATTTACTAGTGATTGTTTAAAAAAGTGTTTCAGTTTTTTTTTTTTTTAGAAAAAAGTGATCATGTGAAGTGTTAATTTAAATTTTCCTAGTTTTTCAATTAAAATCGTTCTACTAATCGCTCGCAAAAGTGTTTTTAAAAAAAGTGAAGGAGGGCGCCTTCATAATTACTCCCCCCCCCCCCCTCTCTTATAATACTATTATTTTCCTCTTCTTTTAAAAAAAAAACAAATACTCTCTTTTCTTCACAACAATAATATTATTATTACACAACACAATAATATAATTTTACCAACCCCCCCTTACCCTTAAATCGAAAATTAGACCTGCGACGGGAGGATGTTATTGACTTTTCATATTGTTATTATTATAAAGTCATGAGGTGGCGTCTGGTTTCAGCATCGACCGGCGACCGAGCGAGTGTTAGTGTTGGTGCCACCACCATCATCATCATCATCATCATCATCATCATCATCATCATCATCATCATCATCTGCATTCCTCGGAACGAACAGCAGGGTACCACCGGATGCTGCTGCTGCTGCACATGTGCAATCTTACTCTCTTTCTCTCGGGAACGTCATAGCTATGTACTCTCACTTGCCGGCCGGGCAATCTCCTATAAAACGCTTTTTATCGCCGGTATGTTTCTTCAATATTACAGTAGAAGAACAAAAAATGCCGGAAGCAATCTGTTCTCGCCAGATTTCAGAACGTTGACCTAGGTTAGTTTGTATTGGTTGCATTTCACACACCAGGTGATTGTCATATTCCTACCCCTTCACGATGTTGCGCTGCATTCGAATTGGACCGTAACGTTTAATAAACACGTTACTCATATTCTGTTAGCTCACGCGCAATTTTCCGCTGATTTTGGCAGGTCTCTTCTTCCTATGTTTTCGTGTTATTGTTATCCGTTTTTTCGGTCCCCTTCCCGCATGGTTCATAAAACATCTGAATCAGCATGCTGCCGGTGAAATGCACGGACTTATCTATTCATCACCGCCATTCGTCTCTCGAGTAGTCACTTTCGAGTTCGGCCGGTTGCTAGTGATGACTCGAGTACGCTCGCAACCCTTGAGACTGAGTAATCCACCAAAGTCAACACGTGCCCACTACGGCTGTTATATATAGTACGAGTCACGAAGTCGCAAATCCGACATGATGTAGCTCTCTTTCACCAAGAAAGCAGCTCCATACAATAAACTGATGTACGCGTTATATCTGCACGGGAAGCGCGGCGGATTAGGCAGTCTTTGCAAATAAAAACTCAAATATTGACTCGGTCGGGCCTAGAGCAGAAAATATGACGTCACTTGAGCTTGAGACAGGCCAGTTCGAGTTGTACGATGTGTCATGCTTCTTGACGTGAACAAGCTAGATTCAAACAGCTCTCCATGGTATGGAAATTTCGCACGAAGATCACGACTTGTTTTTAATGGTGGACAATTAATTACAATTTGAATGATCTGGTTTTGCGGTGATTTAACAGAAAACGGCTTGATATGTTTGTCCTTCGGATCCATTGAAGATGACAAAGTATTTTAAATTAAGCAAATTCCTAATTTGAAAACATTTTTTTTTTGATACAGACTCTAGGATTTGGAATTAATTTCAAGATCCAAAATTAGGTGTCGAATTAGATTAGTTGGGAGAAAATCATTTTAAATGTCGAAAAAGGTCGAAAGTTGAAGTATAACAGAACCTATGAAATATCGTCTTAATGTTGTGAAATTTAGAAACACCAAGCAGCAAGAAATAAACAGATCCCAGGATTTTTTTTGTAAGAAAAATAGTTTTTTTTTTTTATTATTAATTGACGACTCATGGGATTATCATTAATACTTTTATTAAATGTTTTAAAATATTGCATCGATAAGATAATCCACCAGTGGCATCTGGTGGGTTCCAAAAGTGACTACACTGTGATTGCTTCGACACTATGAAAAGTAGAGTCCCGTGTGGAAATTTATCAAATGCGCCAGGAATGCTACAGAAAGCGTCCTTGAGAAGGTTTGAGGAAGTTCATAGGAAAACCTTGAAATTCACAGTAAGAACTAGAATAACTGATTCCTGCGATGTGGTTGACGAAGTGCAGTGGCAGATATAAAAATTATTTTTAATATGAAACTCATAAAGCTACTATAAAATCATTAGCAGATCGAGAATAAGTATTAAGAAAATTTGAATTGTTCATGATCTACATGTAGTTCTGGTGGATGTACAAAGCATAGTTATACGTAGATTCGAAACAAAAGACTGTTTAAGCCCGAAAGGCCTTTGTAGAGCTCCGAAAACAAATTTATGGTTCCATGGAAGAAGAAAAAACAGGTGTAAGTTTCAAGACACCCTGTAAACAGTTTTTCAAACTTATAGAATTGCACAAACATTCTCCATTAGATGCCGTACGATGAAATTCAAATGGAAGAATGGAAGTAAGCGTAAACTTTTGTTGCATAAATGTGTTACCATTGCCTCCCTTCTCCTCATACTTCGTAATTTGCCATTTGGAACAAAAGAGCCAATATGTTTTTCTCTTTGGAGCCTGCCCTGAAAATGTGTCGTGGAAATTGCACATAGTACTCTTTCTTTTTCCACCGATCCAAAGTTTCCATTTCCATCCATTTTCTTTCATCTCCAGGAAAGTGTGTATGTGCGCGCGCGCGTGTGTGCGTGTGTGTGTGTGTTGTGTGTGTGTGAGAGAGAGAGAGAGAGAGAAAGAGAGAGAGAGAGAGAGAGAATATAGAACCAAGAAGGAGTCACACAGCTCGTGCACAACGTTGCCAAATGTCAGTTCTTTTTAGCTCCGCTTCAAATCTGTCTTTTAGCATTTTGCGTTCTTTCGGCTACTAGGCAAAATGCAGTCCTCGTTTATTGAACTCAGTTGGTGAAAAATTGTGTACAGATTCACCCCAAAAATTAAATCTAAATCCGCTTTACCGTAAAAGAAGCAACGCTTCGCAAGATTTGTCTCATAAAGCACATGGCATTAGTTTCAATGATTCGGAGCTGATTAAGGTACACCCGACAAGGATCAGTTTATCAACTTGTTGGTAGCTCGTGAAGTGCACCAGGTGCACATGTAGACGAGACGCCAGTGTCGGGTTTTTTCTCCATCATCTAAAATGAAGATGTGCTTTACACCTAAGAATCCTCTCAAGATTCTATGCAAAAGCTGCTTGTTAGTACCAGAAGAATCCTAGTCAATACGCTGAGCAAGCTGTGATCATGATTCTATGGAAACCCTGATCAAAATTTCGGTCGGTTCTTGCTTATGATTACAGTCTCGCCCGCATGTTCAACTCATCCATTGATCTTCAAGATTTTCTTAGCTTAGATTCTCAGGCTTTCCAGATTTTCTAAGCTTAGATTGATCATTTTTCTTATGAAATCATTTTTTTAATCTGCGCACAGTGGTTTTGAATTAGTTTGGAATTTTGATGGAGATGAAGGAGTTTCATATTGATTGTTGCTATTACACTCCTAAAACGCATGAAGCAATCGCTCAAAAGAAAAGGGGAATATCTTTTGCGATTTAAAAACTTGCATGTGTTTCATAATTGGAATGGTCTCACCACTACTATTTGATCAAATTTGCCTACTTCAATACATAAAGATTTTACTCGAGTAAAATGCAACAGACAAAACTGATCACCAAAAATTCATTATGGGTCCGATAATTTTGAAACCCCCAGGGAATAAATAAACACATATTAGCTATATTTTTGCAAAGTTGGTTTATTCAACCATCTGTCCTAGGCTAAATGCCCGCACCTTGGACTTAACGCTACCCATCAAATCCCGAACAATACCACTTCTTAGCAAATCCTTGTAAAAATTCTATAAAAAAAAGGTTATAATTCTATGCAAATCACCCTAAACATTTCGTACAACCTCTGCCCCAAAGGTTTTTAGTGAATCTTGATGTGTTCAAAGCGATAAGATATATTCTCTCAAATGTTGAACTAGTGAATAGACTCCGGCATGTTTCACTGAGATTTCATAATTTGTTTGAATGCCGAACAAGATTAGCTTATGATTGATAACGAAATTCGCATACAAACCTTGCTCAATTTCAATTATAAGCAAAACTTTCAAAAATCTGAACGCCATAAGTTCAGAACCTTTCATAATATTGTCAACAAATTCTTAACACAATAATCCTTTCAATGTTGACTCAGAATCCTGAGATAGTTATATGCATAATTAAAATGAAAATTTTCTCATGATCCTAAACACACCTCATTTACTTCTTCTTAATGTTTTCGAGATTTTAGATTTGGCTAGATAATTGGATCTTTTATGTAATTTTTTGCCAGATATTGTATGGAAGATTGCAAACAATGTTTTATGCTGTATGAAAGATTGCAAACAATTACGTTGTTTACGCTTACTTTGGCTTGCAATTTAGCGAGGGGAAATTTTAGGCGTTTGGTAAAATTCATTTTTTTCTGTGTGTAGTCAATGTCACGAAATAATAAAATATAAAAAAAAGATGTTTTGCCATTTTTAAAGTATTCCTGAGAGACACCAATAGACTATAAGAATAAAATCATATTTAACTTACACGATGCATTCTTGTGTGTTCACATGTTTCCGAAGCTAACACATCAAGCGTTGGAGAAAGCTGTCATTCGTGCGTGCATCTCTTAGAATCAATTCATTTAAAGCCCAGCAGAGGGGAAAAGTCTAATATTTACAACAAAACCAAAGTTGATGTACATCGAAATTAAATTTAACATGTTTTACAAATTGGAATGGACTCACCAAGTTCTACACAGTTCAATGAAATTTAACTATTTTCATTTCGTTTTGAAAATCTTTAGCCAAAAACTGTGAATCTCATTAGAGCTGTGGACGTTTTCTAATATTTCTTTGTGTTCTAGGAAAAAAACACCTTCTGCTGCTTGTCGCATTAGAACCCATTGTTGAGCTCTTGAGTTGAGTGACTTTTTGAACCATTCTTGACTATTGCCGAAGGAGAAGGAAATAAAACAATAACACTGACTACTTTAAGTAATCTTTTCAAACACGTTGAACAGGTGAAATTTTGATCACGAGATACTTACCTGACCAATCAGACCAAGGATTGGGTTGCCTCTGCTCTACACAGAAGTTGTCTCCATTCTAATCGGTCCACGGCTGCATTTCGCCAGCCTCGCAGTCTACGAAGGGTTCGCAGGTCGCCTTCTATTTGATCGATCCACCTTGCTCATTGCGCGCCTCTTCTTCTTAGCCTGTCGGTTTGTTTCCGAGAATCGTTTTAACTAGGCTGTCGTCCGACATTCTTATGACATACTCAGCCCATCGTAGACGATCAATTTTAGCGGTGTGTACGATGGGAGGTTCTCCCAGCAACTGTTGCAATTCGTGGTTCATTCGCCTCCTCCACGTTACGTCTTCCTGTCCACCGTATATCGTACGCAACATCTTGCGTTCAAAGAAACCAAGGGCGCGTTGGCCCTCCACGAGCAATGTTCGTGGTTCGTGGCCGTAGAGGACTACCGGTCTAATTAATGTTTTATAGATGGTCAACTTTGTAGTTCGGCTAACTTTGTTGGATCGTAGCGTCTTTTGGAGTCCAGAGTATTCACGATAGCTAGCCATAATGTGCCTCTGTATCTCTCTGCTGGTGCCGTTATCGGCGGTCACCAGATACACGAATTCATCTACGGCCCCGATTTCGACCCCGTTTTCTCGTGAGCCTCTTCCATTCGTTTATTTTGTTTTCAACGCATTCATCATAAGCCCAATCCTGCTTGCTTCAGTTCTCAGTCTGATGTACCTTTTAGCCATCGTCTGAAAGTTGCGTGCTACGATATCAACGTCGTTGGTGAAACCAAAAAGTTGGACAGACATCCTGAAGATCGTGCCACTCGTGCACCACCAAAATGTTGAAACACTTACTTTTTACGGTGAAACTCTCGAGGAATATCCTTCATGCTGGGTCTACTCGAGGATGCAACTTAGTCTCATTCTTAAAATTTCTCATTAAAAACAATTTCGTTAAGTATTGTTCTAATATTTTTCTAGATGGATGAATGTATGGTAGCCACCATCACTTCAAGTGGTTGGCAGCTCCACTTAATAGCAAGATTAAATTGAATTCACAATATCGCTGTATGAAGGGCCAAAAACGGAGGGGTGGACCCATAGGCAGAGAACTCACGTGGAATCCACGGGAAATTAAGAATCTCCTTCCAACGATACGGTCCAACAAATCGAATAACCCAATACGCAATTCAAATATTTTTAATATTAAATATTTTTTTTCAATATTTTTCTAGATACCTAGAAAATCTATATTCTAGATAGACTGTTAGGTATTTTTCCTTCACTGAACATTACCACAACCAGATAATGAAATTCACAAACCAAACAACTTATAACATTAAAATGATCCACGCGTGTGTTCTATCGACCGCACAACATTTAAAACACTGTAATTCACATAATACATAACATAGGTTTAGATATTTTATTCGGTAAAAATACAGCAACATACTGATAATACCCTATTGCAAACTCACCGATCTCACCGACTACCAGGTGCCGAAGTTTAAAATGGCAAAGGGTAAATGCACCCTTCTTTTTGCGGAAATGCTCCTTAAACTTTGGAAAAACTTTGGATGCAATCAGAGGTATTAACCTTCTGGTTAGCGCTTGCCGGATGTTTTGACGGGTCTTAAGTTTCTTCAAGATTGTATAGTTTTGACGGATCTTAACTTTCTGAAATTAAGAGTCGTCAAAACGAAACTAAGACCCGCCAAAACGAAATCAAGACTCTTCAAAATGAAATTAAGACTCGTCAAAATGAAATTTAAACTCGTCAAAACTACCTAGAAGATTGCGGAACAAAGCTCCGCTATACAAACTTGAAGAAACTTAAGACCCGTCAAAACAACCGCCAAGCGCTAACCAGAAAGTTAATACCTCCGATTGCATTATACCGGGCAAACGCATCTAAGGAGCATTTTTCCAAAGTTTAAGGAGCATTTCCCCAAAAGGAAGGGTGCATTTACCCTGCTGCCGTTTAAAATGTCGTTTTTTTTTGAGTGGGGGTAACACCTATTGAAGTATATGTCGAACCCAAGTTGTTGGCAAGACAGCCTGCTATAAAACTTCATACTCGTTTAGTTGTTCATAAGTTAGTAGCATACTTCTTTTTCGCGTTAAACATGTCAAATTTTGAGCAAAATAAAGAGCCTTTGCGTCATTTCTTGTTTTTTTGTTAAATCAAAAGAAAAAGGCATCGGAAAGTCATCAAATTCTTGTAGAGACCTACGGCGATCTTGCTTTAACCATCAAGGCATGTAAACGCTGGTTTCCACGTTTCAAAATGTTATTGACAAAGACCGCGAAAATCGACCAAAACACAACAAATGATGGCGGAGCAGTTAAATGTCATTCAGCAAGCCATTTCCGATCGACTCAGAGCCATATGAAAGATTCAAAAGGTTGGCAAACGGGTTCCACACAAAATGAACGAACGACTGATGGAAAAAACGAAAAACTCTGTGCGAAATACTGCATTTACGCCACGAAAGAAAGGGTTCCTTTCTTCGGGCTGTAACTTCCGATGAAAAATGGATATAGTTTAAGAATCCCAAACGTAAAAAATCATCGGTATCGCCAGGACAACCATCAACGTCGAGTGCAAGATTGGATCGCTTCGGGAGGAAGACAATGCTGTGTTTGTGGTTGGATCAGTAGGGAGTAGTGTCCTACGAGCTTCTCAAACCCGGCGAAACAGTTAATGCCGACCGCTACCGACCACAAATGATCAATTTGAACCACGGATTAGTCGAAGACACGGCAAAGTCATTCTGCAGCATGACAACGCTCCTGCATATTTCCCTCCCCTTGGATATGTGATCTGGACGCGATGGGTGGGCCTACGTCATCTCCACTGAGATGGCAACCAAAGACATATCCTGACGTGGTGGTATCACATGCTGATTATTTTGATTTAATGCCGCGTCACATATCTGGCATTGATGCACTAATTTTACACATGTGATCCAACGGACATCCTGTCCTGGACCATTGAATGCTGTTGCAGTTTGGTGGGGCTCTTTCCTCAGTAATATTGATGTGGGATTTCCTCTTGGCTGCAACACCTTTCTTATGCGTTCTCTGACATGATGAGCCGTAGCCACGCTTGAATATAAATCTAGCTAGATAGGTATATGTTGATAGACAATGTGTTCAAGATTATTGACATTCGTAGGGAATCGACTGTTGGATTCACTGAGTAGAAGTTTTATTAAAACTAGGAACGTGGCGCTAGTCTTATTTTGTTATGTCTCACTTCAAAGAGCCATAATAAAAATACCACACATTGTAACAATGGTATACAAACAATCTTATAACGGCTTCATTCTCGATAATTTTATAATAATAGATAGGGAATAGGCGTGATGAAGCTTTACTTTGCCACCGAAAAGTGAATCTTATAGTTGAGCAAGGCTCAAATAATTATTGTTAGGCTACACATGCATGACGACTTTGAAACGATTAAACAACTTAGAGATTAGGATTTGACAAATAAAAAGGAGGCAATGAACAGACAAGTAAACGTAAACTTTTCTACAATAGAACTATAGGATTTAACTAAATAACGCAGAAGACAAAAACTGACTAAGGCGGACAAAGTGATAAATGAATTAAACGTGATAAAACGAGGTATGCATCGATGACTTTCAGAGCACATAAGAACTAGACATCTATTAACTAAATTATAAACGACTAAAGAAGTTACGAAGTGCCCTCTTGAGCATATAAACGTAACACTGACTGACTAATTAAATAACATAAAGAGACGCAACGAGGAGAAAACTTCTCCCTCATGAGTTCCATCGGCAAAATGGGACTTGTAACATCAGACATTACTAAAACTGGTAGAATTCAAATATCTCAACGACATTTTTGATTCAAGAAAACTGTTCAAAAAGACTTTCGCAGCACATAAATGATGAACTAAACTACAAAAGACTGAAGAAAACACACTGACAAACTAAATAACAAAAAGACAAAACGACACCATACAAAACAGCGGACATGAACATGACTGAGAGAAAGGGGAAGCAAACTTGAAAATGTAACACCTGTTGAGGCAGTGTCAACAGCGTCTCTATGGACGACATGATCCTTGCACGGCTGGTGAAATGCTTCAAAAGGAGTTAAGTTATATCATTCTAACGCACAACGAACAATACAATAGCTTCTTATTTTTGGTTCGAGAAAACTGCTTCCAGACTCTCAGAGCACATAAATGACACACTTCACGGACTGAACTACAAAAGACTGAAGAAATTACGAAACACCGTATTGAATTTGCAAACGCAACACTGACTAACAAAATAACAAAAAAAAAAAAATTGAAAAAAAAAATAACAGACGAAAGGACTCAAAATTCTCAAACGTGGCTCCTTCCGAGTCATTTGCAACAGCGTCTTCTTGGACGACATGTTCCGTGTACGGCTGGCAAAATGATTCGAAAGGATTTACGCAACGATATCATCAAAGGCCTGGCGTAGAGGTTTCTACTCTATTCAGAGTCCCGCCAGTAAACCTTCAAAAAAAAGTTTGTTTGGTGGAACTCAGCTCGCACCGTCTGATGGGGTAACTTTGGCTGTCTTAATGTTTAGTCTTAACCTTATTTGGTTTGGAATTTTTAGCGTTGTGTGTTAATTGAAGTTAAAGTGGTCGTAAACTCTTGAAAATTTATCATGAAATTTCATATGAAATCTTCGGTTACGACGTGACCAATGCTATCATACTGCACAGTACTATAAAAGGAAAAAAAGTGTAAGCTGACAGCGGCGGCGCCCCGTGTCTCGGCTTACGACGTCGTCGCTGTCGAGACACATCGAGGGAAGGACGGACATGGAATCAAAACGTCAGAGTAACTAAATACTTCCATACAGGGCAATCTCGTGAGCTCTTGGCGGCCCGCAATCGGCTGGTGAGTGAGAGAAGGCCTTGTGGAATCTTGTTTCTTTTTTTTTTCGCTGTGCCTTGCATATGTCCCTCGTCGTTGCCGATCGTCACCTGTCCCCGTTGTTGTGCTGTTGATTCTGGGGAAGACGTTCGCGGCAATATTTGGTTGCCTCTTACTGTGGAATTAATCTGCATCCCCCTACTTCGAACGCACCGTGTCCGAGTAATGTAGGTCGGAATTCCAATACCATCTACAATGTTGTTGTTGTTGTTGTTCGTGAAGATGATGATGATGATGATGGTGGTGACCTCTGGAAGTGAGCGAATGCGCTTGTGAAAGGTCAAACGACGACGGCAGCGCGACTCCATGATCCGGACGGAACCTTCTGATCTGATGATTTTTTTTCTTCTTCTTTTATCCAGGGATTCGTCGCGGCCAGCATCAAAGGCGAACGTGGCGATGAAGTCGAGGTGGAGCTGGCCGAAACCGGCAAGCGCGTCCTTGTGCTCAAGGACGACATCCAGAAGATGAACCCGCCCAAATTCGACAAGGTCGAGGACATGGCCGAGCTCACCTGTCTGAACGAGGCGTCCGTGCTGCACAACATCAAGGATCGATACTACTCCGGACTGATCTATGTAAGTACCAGACTTTATTTGATAATTTTGTTAAGCATTTCAATATCACACTTGGCTTGTATGACCAAAAAGGACCTACTGGAAATTTAGAACACGTTAAAACAAAATCCCCGTAAATTTGATTCAGAAGGCATAATTTAGGATTTTGAATGCCACCTTTCCTGCCGTCACATCAAGATTGGTCATGACAATATTATCGTTCCTTTTTTGGTAGAAAGCAACCTTTACCACTCTACTGCACGTGAGTTGAAGCTAACCTTTTGCACCAACGACGTTAACGACGGCCCCATTTGCTTGTCTTTACCTGTGTCACCCGGCTGAGATTGACCAATTGACAGGGGCACGGGCTCGCCGCACATTATGCCAGTAGTTAATCCGCAAGCCAAACGGTGGACCAGAGAAGTTCAAATCAATCAAAGCTATCGAAGCATCCAACCGAGAAAAAAAAACCGCTCGCGGAAAACGCTTATCTCGATGGAGAGCGAACGACCTTCGGCTAAATACTAAAGTCAGTCACTCATTCAGCTTTCCAAACTCTCGTTCGGTTTTCACGGTGGAATGCAGTAACATATGTGCCGGGGTCTCTCAATCCATTCTTCACTTTTAAGGCTCTCAAGCCTTTACGTAATGCAACCTCTAGTATTATCTGCTTCGTTGCCCACAGCCAACCGGACAATGCCGTGGTTCGTCGATACTGCACCTTCTCGTCTGTTTTTGCTCACTCACCGATGGTTCGGATTGCGGTTAAATCGACGTAATTTTTAGGACTCGGAGATCCTGTTTTACCAAAGCAGTGTGAACATACATTTTCACATATCGCGCCATAAAGTAATGTTAATTGCATCTCGTTCGCCCCTTTCCCCCTCACCACACGGCTCCCGTCTCAGGGACATCCCGCCGCTTCGTGAGCTTTTGGACCTCTCGGCGGCGGATGGGGTGCTTGTGACTTTTGTGGAATTCAAGTTTTTGTTGCTGTTATTTTGTCTCTTTTACTGCTACCTATATACATTATGGCACTTTTGTCATCTGTTTTTGGTCATAAAGGTGCGTCATTCACCGCAAAAGTACGACCAGTATGGGCTGGTTTTGTCTGTTTTTGGGAATCCGCACCGGTTGGCGATATGGCGATAGGTTACCGGGGTCCCAATTGCTTCGGAACCTTGGAATTTAATCGAAATGAAAAAAAAAATCGCAAAAATATACTACTCCGGTTGATAATTTATGTGAGATCGGGAGGGATGTAAATTTTGAATGAAGGTAAAATGTTGCAATGTTGCAATCGAAGAATGGTGGTTGTTGCGAATCTTGATGATTATTGAACTATTTTTTGTGTTTAAGTTGAACCTTTTGGTTTATGTTTCAGTGGCGTCGATTCAAAATTTCCTCCTGTCTGTCGATTGAACATGTAGTCAGTTGTTTCGCTAATTTTTTAGAAATAAGAGAACAACATCCTCAACATTCAACAAGCACAAAGTGTTCAGCTTGCGAGTCAATCCTCAAAGCAAACGCAGGATTGTCTTATGCTTTAGTTTTCAATATCATAGTTACCTGCGCTTGTAAATTTCAAATTTTACGTGACTGCGTCTACCTTTGACGTAAAGCAAAATACGTAAAAATATATTTCATATAAAATTAAGTTTACCGGGGCTTAACAGCTCATCAATTCTAGAAAAGTGCGTTTGATTGAAATTAATTTCGCCTCTATTAAGACTATTGTCCTAACTCGCATATGTCAGTCTCAGCGCACCTAAATTTACATGTTTTTTTTTTAAGTTATTAATTGTATTTTTATTCTTACTACAACAAAATTGGCAACGAAACCGAAGTAGTCGCTTTATTCTGAATGAGGCTGAACTTGTTTTCTACAGCAGGAATGGTCTCACCAAGTTCTACTGTTCGATATCATTTGATTCTTTGAGAAATATAAACTCATTTGTGCTGTAAACACCTTGATTCCAATATATCTTCGGCTACACTTGCACTTCTAAACTTTCAATGCTTTTACTGAGAACAAAAGTCGGAATACGAAAAATAGATGTTAAATTGTAAAATCTGGCGGGAGAAATAAAATTTTCATCATTTCTTTAACATGACCTACCAAAGCATTAACTAACCACGAGTTTATTTCTCGAAAATATATTATTAAGTTAACCTGGTTAAATCAGGAGCAGTGAAATAAAGGCTTCCTGAACCTAACGTGATTGAACGCCTCAAATCCAAAATTTGAAAAAAATTAAAAACTTGGAAAAATTCCATCCGAATTAGTACATATTTTCGAGTTCTCCGTGATTTGTAGACCTTTTTGAAGCTCTAACTCGTTGAACAGGTAGCACTTTTGAACACAAGACGGCTCGAATTTTGATAGACAAAGTTTTAAGTTTATATCATATTCCCAGTCGCATATGATCATATCTATAATTTGATGATAACTCGTTTGGTATACGGATGTTTGGCCGAATGGACGTTTGGCCGACAATTGTCATAGGGTAACGGGATGTAATGTTAGCCTATCACCTTCATTCGGCCTATGTACCAAATATGTCATTAATTTAGCGATAATCAACAAAATCATGTTGCTATTAGGATGACCGATGTAATCCGAAGCAATTGAGACAATATTAATCAACTTATAGTTGTTCACTTCCGCATAATTTTCGATTTCTTGAACTTTTGGGGCATCATGATTTCACTGGTTAAGTTGAACAGATGATCTACACGATCTTCAAGTGATCTAAATTTGGCTTAATTGAATCGATAAAGCGAGTAATGCAGTCTGGATGTACAGAAAATGGTTACACGTTACAAACTAACTGTTCACATAACTAAAATAACAATGACTTTACAAGAAAATCGTAGACCCAATGTTGGGGACATATTTTTTTGTATGTTCCCAACTATGGCCTGTTGTACCAATAACGTAGTAAAAAGGTTGTTATTGGTAAAATTTAAAGTGGAAACGCATGAGTTTGCAGTTGTTTATATTCAAGTGGCTCATCTAAACACAAACCGAAGTAACAAAATCATTGTATAGTGAATTATAATGTTTTCATTATTGAATGGCTGATAAATCATATATGAACATCACTTAAGTGTTTCGAAGCAGTTTTATTTTAGTTTGTTTTGTGAAATTCTATGTTAAGTAAAGCGAATACATCTGACAATGCCTCAATTCATAAAATTAGAAAAAAAAAACCGTACAAAGACTGCATTTAGTAATAAATCCATCGAATGGGACGAAGTTGCATCCATGAATAGACCCAATTTGGAGCTTATAGACCGACATTAAATCCATATCCCTCGAAAGTTTCTGACTTCATAAAAAGAGTTGTGTAACTTTTCGTGATACATACTACCAAATGTCTTATCAAACTTATCTTAGCAAGTGTATAACTAGTTGAATCTCACTTACAGCTTCAAAACTTTATGAGTTATAATAAAAAATGTAATCGATGGTTGCATAATAGGCTGAGTCAAGGGACACATACCCTATCTTTTTTTATTTAATTCCTCTATTTCCTCAATTAATATTCTTTCAAACAACCTTAAAAACCAAAATTTAAAATCAGATTCTACTGTGAAATGCCATGCCAAGTAGTTTTAGCGTTCGAAGCCATTTAGCCAAATATCTTTTAATCATTTGAATCCAAACAACGTCTCAAAAATAAAATAAGAAAAATGCAATTTTATTAAAGCTCAAAATTATCAAATATTAGTTTCTCACATAATTCACCAGTCGGTTCAAAATTTCTCAAATTGAAATGCATGCAATCATGAGAATTACATTTGTTTGATCATTGAAACTCCAAAAAACTGCTCATGTTTGAAAGAAGGAACAATCTCACAAAGAGTAATAAACCGGGCAAGCGCTTGATTCAGAAGTTTGCTGTCGAATACAGGAATATGTATCGTCATAGAAGGCCCATGTGCAAAGAATCAAAGAAGGTTTCTACCAGAGGAACTGCATATTTTTTCAAGATTATAACAATAATGACCCATTCTGTCTAGCTGTTTAACATAATACATATTTCCACCTAAAATCAGGAGTCTACGATTTTATAAAAACATATTCA